>JAQNBH010000018.1:38597009-38994509 GCA_028752905.1 Cladorhizidae sp. MBARI D1340-BT2 | reverse complement strand
ATCACCATCGCTACAACACAGGTCACTGACAATTTCCTGAGGACCAATTAACACAACAGTGAGAAAACAGATTCCAAACAATGCAACATGCTGCATTTAGTTGGCAAAGAGGTAACAAGTGATGTCACCCAGGCTAGCACCCAGGCTAGCACCCAGGCTAGCAGCTCTAGTATGGATTGCCTATACAGCAGCATGTTGTGTGTAGCCGCACTGTGTGGCAGCATGTTGTGTGTGCACTGTGTGGCAGCATGTTGTGTGTAGCTGTGTGGCAGCATGTTGTGTGTAGCTGCACTGTGTGGTAGCATGTTGTGTGTAGCTGCACTGTGTGGCAGCATGTTGTGTGTAGCTGCACTGTGTGGTAGCATGTTGTGTGTAGCCGCACTGTGTGGCAGCATGTTGTGTGTAGCTGCATTGTGTGGCAACATGTTGTGTGTAGCTGTGTGTGTGGTCCATCTACAGCCAAAAAAAAAGTGCTACACTAACTAGAGATGTAAGGATAGCCAGCAAGTGGAGGGCCAGCAAGTGGAGGGCCAGCAAGTGGAGGGCCAGCAAGTGTGGAGGGCCAGCAAGTGTAAAGGGCCACGAGTGTGGAGGGCCAGCAAGTGTGCAAGTGTATAGGGCCAGCAAGGGTGGAGGGCCAGCAAGTGTAGAGGGCCAGAAAGGGAAGGCCACAAGTGTGGAGGGCCAGCAAGTGTAAAGGGCCACAAGTGTGGAGGGCCAGCAAGTGTAGAGGGCCAGCAAGTGTGGAGGGCCAGCAAGTGTGGAGGGCCAGCAAGTGTGGAGGGCCAGCAAGTGTGGAGGGCCAGCAAGTGTGGAGGGCCAGCAAGTGTGGAGGGCCAACAAGGGTGGAGGGCCAGCAAGTCTAGAGGGCCAGAAAGGGAGGGCCACAAGTGTGGAGGGCCAGCAAGTGTAAAGGGCCACAAGTGTGGAGGGCCAGCAAGTGTAGAGGGCCAGCAAGTGTAGAGGGCCAGCAAGTGTAGAGGGCCAGCAAGGGTGGAGGACCAGCAAGGGTGGAGGGCCAGCAAGTGTAGAGGGCCAGAAAGGGAGGGCCACAAGTGTGGAGGGCCAGCAAGTGTAAAGGGCCACAAGTGTGGAGGGCCAGCAAGTGTAGAGGGCCAGCAAGTGTAGAGGGCCAGCAAGTGTAGAGGGCAAGCAAGGGTGGAGGACCAGCAAGTGTAGAGGGCCAGAAAGGGAGGGCCAGCAAGTGTAAAGGGCCACAAGTGTGGAGGGCCAGCAAGTGTGGAGGGCCAGCAAGTGTAAAGGGCCACGTGGAAGGCCAGCAAGTGTGGAGGGCCAGCAAGTGTGGAGAGCCAGCAAGTGTGGAGGGCCAGCAAGTGTGGAGGGCCAGCAAGTGTGGAGGGCCAGCAAGTGTAGAGGGCCAGCAAGTGTAGAGGGCAAGCAAGGGTGGAGGGCCAGCAAGTGTAGAGGGCCAGAAAGGGAGGGCCAGCAAGTGTAAAGGGCCACAAGTGTGGAGGGCCAGCAAGTGTGGAGGGAGGGCCACAAGTGTGGAGGGCCAGCAAGTGTAAAGGGCCAGCAAGTGTGGAGGGCCAGCAAGTGTGGAGGGCCAGCAAGTGTGGAGGAGAACAAGCAACTTCAGTCTCTTCTGACTAAGTCGAGACCTTACTCTATGCTGCATGGCTTCCTCAGAGTTCTCTATAGCCAATATTGAACTTTGAGAAACTCATTCTCTGCAGTACAGCTTGCCTATTCTCAGAGAGTTTTGTTCTACATTTGGAAGTTCATAGAATGGACTACCTGTTTACATTCAGGATGGTGGAAATGTCCACCAAGACCCAAAACACTTCTGACAAATATATGGACAAACATGATGAAACAGTCTGCACCATGTGTTGGTGTGGAGCTTGCTTGACTTGCCCCAATATCTCTGCACCCATGTGTTGGTGTGGAGCTTGCTTGACTTGCCCCAATATCTCTGCACCATGTGTTGGTGTGGAGCTTGCTTGACTTGCCCCAATATTTCTGCACCATGTGTTGGTGTGGAGCTTGCTTGGCTTGCCCCAATATCTCTGCACCATGTGTAGGTGTGGAGCTTGCTTGACTTGCCCCAATATCTCTACACCATGTCTTGGTGTGGAGCTTGCTTGGCTTGCCCCAATATCTCTGCACCATGTGTAGGTGTGGAGCTTGCTTGACTTGCCCCAATATCTCTACACCATGTCTTGGTGTGGAGCTTGCTTGACTTGCCCCAATATCTCTGCACCCATGTGTAGGTGTGGAGCTTGCTTGACTTGCCCAATATTTCTACACCATGTGTTGGTGTGGAGCTTGCTTGACTTGCCCCAATACCTCTACACCATGTGTTGGTGTGGAGCTTGCTTGACTTGCCCCAATATCTCTACACCTATGTGTAGGTGTGGAACTCGCTTGGCTTGCCCCAATAATTATAGCATACTGCTTTAGTATTATTGGCTCTACCTCAAACATGCTTAAAATGGTTCTGATTGAGGATCTAAGGCAGTGTGCACATGTTTTGTGAAGGCAATGTGTAGCGCCCGGCACAGCTTCATCATGCTCCATTTGTCAACAAAGTGGCTGGAATTTCAACCGTTTTAAGTTGCTAATGAGCAATCAAGACAGAGCTCAATCCAGCACAATCATGGTTGCCATATAAGCATTACCTAGAAGCTGGGATAGAATGCATACCAGGGTCATGATACATTCCTGCATTATGAGATGTTGCAACAGTTACAATGTCAGCCCTGAATGTAGGGAGGAGACACTGAGCACTGGGAACATGCATTTGCATAAGACTACAATGTCTTCCCTGAAGGTAGGAGACAAATTACACATTCAGAATCTGCATGTTCCTATTGAACAGGATCTTGGGATATCCTACCTCACTTCACACTCAGGCGATTTACAACAGCATGGATAGTGTTGCACCAAAGCATGGACAGTGTTGCACCAAAGCATGGAGTGTTGCACCAAAGCATGGACAGTGTTGCACCAAAGCATGGATTGTGTTGCACCAAAGCATGGAGAGTGTTGCACCAAAGCATGGATTGTGTTGCACCAAAGCATGCACAGTGTTGCACCAAAGCATGGATTATGTTGCACCAAAGCATGGAGGGTGTTGCACCAAAGCATGGACAGTGTTCCACCAAAGCATGCACAGTGTTGCACCAAAGCATGGATTGTGTTGCACCAAAGCATGGATAGTGTTGCACCAAAGCATGGACAGTGTTGCACCAAAGCATGGACAGTGTTGCACCAAAGCAACATGAGCAGGTCTGCTCCAATCCAGAAAGGAGCATGGCTTTTCCCAGTAACTGTGGAGGCAGACTCTGCCCAACCCAGGCTTGGGAAGTGGTAACCCGGGGGGCGAGGGAGGAGGGGGGGCTCTGTGGCACATAGCATGGTGCTGGTATCCCCCACTCCTCCCTCCATCAGTGTGTCTGCCAGGATGGTGAGAGTGGCCAATGCAAGACCTTGCTGGTGCTATTCCACCACTCCTCCCTCCATCAGTGTGTCTGCCAGGATGGTGAGAGTGGCCAATGCAAGACCTTGCTGGTGCTATTCCACCACTCCTCCCTCCATCAGTGTGTCTGCCAGGATGGTGAGAGTGGCCAATGCAAGACCTTGCTGGTGCTATTCCCCCACTCCTCCCTCCATCAGTGTGTCTGCCAGGATGGTGAGAGTGGTCAATGGCAAGACCTTGCTGGTGCTATTCCCCCACTCCTCCCTCCATCAGTGTGTCTGCCAGGATGGTGAGAGTGGTCAATGGCAAGACCTTGCTGGTGCTATTCAACCACTCCTCCCTCCATCAGTGTGACTGCCAGGATGGTGAGAGTGGCCAATGCAAGACCTTGCACAGTCCAGTCCACAGCTGTATAAGTGCTTATTGTTATGGAGCAGCTCAAGGTTGCTTTTTAAAATTTACATCTCTGTGAGAAGGGAAGGGCCTCCGCTCCGTTACATCTCTTTAATGCTATAATTAAAATATTTAACCTGCTCTTGTGCAGCAACAATCTCTTCATCCACACCCCAATCACCACCTGGCTCCCATCTGGTGGGCCATCAGCGCCTAACTAACCTGCAGAATGGCTAAGAAGCCTGTCTCAAGCTCTCAATACATGGCCACATCAAAGGCCTCTACGGGAGGAAGAGCTCTGAGGGGGAATAAAGCAACAAGTATGAAAGGAATAAGAAAAAGGATCCTATGACAGATTAAGACAGGCTTCTCTAGTTACTTATATTTACAGATTCAAAGCAGATATCGTAGCACTTAGTCAGCCCTGAACATGATCTGTTTAGCTGGAGAAAGAATGACGGAAGCAGTGTTTGTTGGGAGTGAGTGGGGAGAGGATTGCCATGGGTACACTCAGTATTACCAATACTTCTACATTAAATAAGCTACTCCTTTTAGTGAAGGCTCAAGTTTTTGCCGTGCCAATGATCAAGGAGGATATGGCAACTAACTACTTCAATTAGAAGCATATGGGAACAAGGCCATCAATAATTACTGGCAACAAGATCCAGTTACTTTTAAATATTATTGTGGTATGCAGATTGCATAACTCATGAAAGGACAAGTCAACACAGTTGGTGACATCAGATGCTTTTAAACACCACACTGGGTTGGACAGGTTGAAGTAGGTTCACAATAGCTCTATGAGGACACACACTGGACCAACATCACACTGGGTGGAGGAAGGTTGAGGGTGAAAATAGCTCTATGGGGACACACCCTGCATCACACTGGGTTGAGGCAGGTTGAAGTAGGTTTACAATTATGAATAGCTCTATGGGGACACCCACTGGACCAACATCACACTGGGTGGAGGCAGGTTGAAGTAGGTCGACAATAGCTCTATGGTGACACACACTGGACCAATACCACACTGGGTGGAGGCAGGTTGAAGTAGGCTGACAATAGCTCTATGGTGACACACACTGGACCAACATCACACTAGCAGTAGGCTGACAATAGCTCTATGGGGACACACACTGGACCAACATCACACTAGGTTGAGGCAGGTTGAAGTAGGCTGACAATAGCTATGGGGACACACACTGGACCAATGGGTCGACAAGAAATCTATGGGAAGATAAAAACAGATGTTCACAACTTCAGTGGAAGGTGCCTGCCAAGATGCCTACATGCATTCATACAACTATGTAACTGAATAGTGCTGTAGGTGTTTAGTGCAGCTCTCCTCAGGAAACCCTCTCCCCCTCACAGGTAGTAAGAGTATCTTTGGTAACAATTATCTACTAACTGATCAGATTACCATGTCCACATTCTTCCCATTGCACACACCAGCACATTATACACCATCAAAATGCATTTGCCTCGACTGTCCCATGCACACAAGATTCTCAAGCCAGACCTGCCAAGGCATGTGTCTGGTGCAATACTGGCTCTGACATTAGGACTGTGTGAGAGAGAGAGGGAGTCCAGGTGCGACATGGGATAGGTGACGCGTGCAGAGAGAAGACAATTATGATCAAAAACTCAAGGTTGAGGAGAGGGTAGAGTGTAATGTCAGTCTTATATAATGATTCCTTGAGCTGGTATATATTTATTTACATACCTTGCAGATGACTGGACTTTGCCTGTACACCATTCTAAATGTTGCCATGGTTACTGCCTCCCCGCTGCACATCAGCTGGTGAGCAGAGCAAGAATGAGCCCCCCCCCCCTCCCCCCACATCTGCGCACTACAAATCACCCCGACAATGCAGCAATGCTCTACTGTGAGGCTCTGGCCAGAGGCATGGTGCAGCATCCTCCTTCTCTTCAGTCAAGTTGTCTAGAGAATTTCAAGTGCGTGCTGAGTAGCATTTAATTGAGGGAGTTCTCGCATGTTATACTACACACTGCACATGCACTTTAAACCCAGTAAATGCTTTATTTTATTTTATTACAACATTTTTTCTTGACTTTCTCGATAATCAACTTAAATTTATTTGCTAGACATTTCGGCTAATGCTCTTCATTACTGATGAAGGCTAGAACATCAGCTTCCATCAGGATGAAGGCTGGAACATCAGCTTTCATCAGGATGAAGGCTGGAACATCAGCTTCCATCAGGATGAAGGCTGGAACATCAGCTTCCATCAGGATGAAGGCTGGAACATCAGCTTTCATCAGGATGAAGGCTGGAACATCAGCTTCCATCAGGATGAAGGCTGGAACATCAGCTTTCATCAGGATGAAGGCTGGAACATCAGCTTTCATCAAGATGAAGGCTGGAACATCAGCTTCCATCAGGATGAAGGCTGGAACATCAGCTTCCATCAGGATGAAGGCTGGAACATCAGCTTTCATCAAGAGGAAGGCTGGAACATCAGCTTTCATCAGGATGAAGGCTGGAACATCAGCTTTCATCAGGATGAAGGCTGGAACATCAGCTTTCATCAGGATGAAGGCTGGAACATCAGCTTTCATCAGGATGAAGGCTGGAACATCTAGCCGAAACATCGAGTAAGTAAATTTAAGTTGATTATCGAGAAAGTCATTGTATCAGTCAACGAGTTCGTTGAAAACATTTTACTTGCTGTATTATAATAGTTGTTAAAATTATATATTCTTAACAGCGAGCGAGTGTATGAGCACATGCATGAATGAGTCAGTGAGTACTCCCCCCTCTCCCCCTCACTATCAACCATCCATGTGCCAGTGCTTAATGTCATTCTCTATGTCTTCTCTATGTCTTCTCGTGGCTAGGCTGTGGTAGCTTATGTGCCAGTACTTAATGTCATTCTCTATGTCTTCTCATGGCTAGGCTGTGGTAGCTTATGTGCCAGTACTTAATGTCATTCTCTATGTCTTCTCATGGCTAGGCTGTGGTAGCTTATGTGCCAGTACTTAATGTCATTCTCTATGTCTTCTCATGGCTAGGCTGTGGTAGCCAGTACTTAATGTCATTCTCTATGTCTTCTCATGGCTGGGCTGTGGTAGCTTATGTGCCAGTACTTAATGTCATTCTCTATGTCTTCTCATGGCTGGGCTGTGGTAGCTTATGTGCCAGTGCTTAATGTCATTCTCTATGTCTTCTCATGGCTAGGCTGTGGTAGCCAGTACTTAATGTCATTCTCTATGTCTTCTCGTGGCTAGGCTGTGGTAGCTTATGTGCCAGTACTTAATATCATTCTCTATGTCTTCTCATGGCTGGGCTGTGGTAGGTTGTGTGCCAGTGCTTGTTGTCTTTTTGGCTGGAACTGAAGAAGCAAGGATAGATGATGGCCAGTACCACCCCAAACACTTTTGCCATTACTCTACCACCAGAGCTGGCCAGTTTGCAACAGTAGACAGCCTTGCTGGCAATGCAAACCTTCACTCATGGAAGAAGGACAACAGTTCCTGCCCCACGTGGTGAGAGGCAGCCGCTAATTCACTTGCTGTAGTGCTGCAAGTGGCCAGAGACCCAAATAAGTCATTGAGGTCATTGTGGGTATTATCAAACCAAAACTTGCCATTACCTTGTCTGCTGATGTAAGTGGTAGATACATCTTGCCCACTCACATGCTACTAACCTGAGGCCTGGCATTGTGCGGTGGGATGAGGAGTCACTCTCAGTGCTGCTACTAACCTGAGGCCTGGCATTGTGTGGTGGGATGAGGAGTCACTCTCAGTGCTGCTACTGACCTGAGGCCTGGCATTGTGTGGTCACCCTCTCTTCTTCATTAACATAGCTGCCCTTTGTGGCACTCTGACAAAAACAACTTGTTCATGTAATGTTGATATGTTTTGAAGTCTAGTAGCAATACTGTAGTAGTAATAGTAGTATTAATAGTGGTAATAATAGTATTAGTGATAATAGTAGTATTAGTAGTGTAATAGTGGTAATAATAATAATAATAATAATAATAATAATAATAATAATAATAATAATAATAATAATAATAATAATAATAATAATAACAATAATAACAATAATAATAATAATAATAATAATAAATATAAATAAAATAATAATAATAATAAAATAATAATAATAATAATAATAATAATAATAATAATAATAATAATAATAATAATAATAATAATAATAATCATCATAATCATAATCATAATAATAATAATAATAATAATAATAAAATAATAATAGCATACGTTCATTAGCACCTAATGAACTCGGTATATAAATTATTGTTATTTTTTGTCTTAATATTTTTTAATTTATAAATGTCTATATGTCTTTCAGTGTTCTCGTGTGCATCACTTGTTGTTCACTAGAGAATAAATAATAATAAAATTAAAAATATATCATAAGGATTTGGTTAGCAGAGTAGTCGTGGCTGAGCTATCAAGAAGCTATAGCTCTGTGCTATATTATATTTTACATTTGGTGGATCCATTTGGTGGATTCATCTAATAATGTGTAGTTGATAGTGTGCCTTTGGCATGTTAGAGCAGACCTGTCAGTTAATTAAGCCTCATTGATTTGTAACATCATCCAAATATCACTGCCTATAAATATGTAACACGGCAATTTAAATTCCCAAAGATTAAAGGCAGAGGCAGAGAGAAGAGATTGACCAACTTGTTGGCTCACTGTTTATGACAGTAGCATTAAGTGATGCAAGCATTCCTTCTCATCTAGGAGGTGAAGCAAACTTGAGACCCCCCATGCTTCTCCAGGAAGGATTGCCGGCAGGCATGACTGTCTGTGTCCACACAGAGAGTTAGACTTGAAGAATGTATTGAATTCATGACGAAGGCTAGAGCATCTAGTCAAAACATTGAGAGATTAAATTTCAAGCTGATTATTGAGAACGTCATTGTAATTTCGTTCTGTCAACTGAGAGTTCGTTGAATTGTGTACCTAATGAGATATCTTCTAAACGTGATGACGGAAAATAATCCCATTATACCAGTTTTCCTAGTTTCTTCAGATCTTCAGCTACGTACATGAGATAATTCTTGCTTCATCAACCAATTTATAATGCTGCATCTCTGTCCTACTCCAGACAATATGATCTTGCAGCTGCACCTCCTCTCGCTGGCTGTTGCTGTTTTTATGACGATGGGAAGAAAAAGAGAAAGAAAAAGAAAATAGCCAAACTCTCTGGGTCGATACCACAGTGAACGTTGAAGTGGGATGACAATAGCTCCATGGGGACACACACTGGACCAACATCACATTAGGTTGGGGCAGGTGAAGTAGGTTGACAAAAGCTCCATGGGGACACACACTGGACCAACATCACATTAGGTTGGGGCAGGTGAAGTAGGTTGACAATAGCTCCATGGGGACACACACTGGACCAACATCACATTAGGTTGGGGCAGGTGAAGTAGGTTGACAATAGCTCTATGGGGACACACACTGGACCAACATCACATTAGGTTGGGCAGATGAAGTAGGTTGACAATAGCTCCATGGGGACACACACTGGACCAACATCACATTAGGTTGGGCAGGTGAAGTAGGTTGACAATAGCTCCATGGGGACACACACTGGACCAACATCACAATGGGTGGAGGCAGGTTGAAGTAGGTTGACAATAGCTCGATGGGGACACACACTGGACCAACATCATACTGGGTTGAGGCAGGTTGAAGTAGGTTCACAATCAGTGTTTGCATTTTACCCGGGTAAAACCTATTTAACCCAACCCAGTGGGTAAAACCTGTGTTTTAGGTATTTTGCCCAGTTTTCCCCCCCATTTTACCCACGGTTTTTACCCGTGTTTTACCCAGACCCAGTGATATAAAACACTTATTTGTAGCCCTGTCACAGCCCTGTCCCAGAGCCACAAGTGTCTGGGTGGTGGTAAGGCAAGCAATACCACAGGTCATCATTCACTGCTTACAGTTTAGTAAGTGTACTGCAATTACAAAGATGAGAAAGCCCAGAAACTCGTCTTCTGCCACAGGCTCCTGCGAGGACTTCAGGAGATTGAGTATTAAATCTGTTTAACTTGCATATCAATTGTACTTTAACCCCATGAATCTTGTTTAAATATTTAAATAAATCATCAAATAAAAAATATATACTCTAGTAGGTTAGTAAATAAATGCTGAGTGAAACACAGCTCCTGTTTTTGCCATGGGGACACACACTGGACCAACGTCACACTGGGTCTAATCTACGTACAGTAGGAATTATGGAGTTAATTAAATGGACATCAGCAGATTTTGCACACATGATTTTGTTGTAAATATCCATCAATACTTATCTACAGTCATTCAGCACCAGACATTCAGCTCTGTGGCTTGCCTCTAATATGTCTAGCAGAATCATTCCATCACCCCATCACCCTCACCATTCACATCACCCCCATCACCCTCACCATTCACATCACCTCCACTATAACAGCACCACCCTCCCCCTGGCCCATTCTCTCAACCCTCCTTACCAGCTCCTCTACTCCAGTCTTCTCCTCCCCCTGCACAGGGTGATGTGACGAGGGGGGCTGAGTTGCAGCCGCCAGGCAATGTTCCTCTGCCCCGTTGTCCAGTGCACATGCTTGGCCACTCTGCACATGTCAACACAGCTATGACTCATACACAAGTACTTGTTTAGCATCAACTACACTTAGCCACTCTGCACATGTCAACACAGCTATGACTCATTGTTTAGCATCTACTACACTTAGCCAATCTGCACATGTCAACACAGCTATGACTCATATACAAGTACTTGTCTAGCTTCAACTACTCTTAAGCATGCACAAGCTCTACCAAGATTGCTTGATGTTGCTGGCTGTTGTTCTTGCTTTTATTGCTGTTCTTGTTGCTGTATTTGTTGCTGTACTTGTTGCTGTATTTGTTGCTGTACTTGTTGCTGTATTTGTTGCTCTTCTTGTTGCTGTTCTTGATGCTGCTCTTGTTGCTGTTCTTGTTGCTCTTCTTGTTGCTGTTCTTGATGCCTGTTTTTGTTGCTGCTCTTGTTGCTGTACTTGTTGCTGCTCTTGTTGCTGCTGTATTTGTTGCTCTTCTTGTTGCTTTTCTTGATGCTGCTCTTGTTGCTGTATTTGTTGTTAATCTTGTTGCTCTTCTTGTTGCTGCTATTGTTGTTGTATTTGTTGTTGATCTTGCTGCTGTACTTATTGCTGCTCTTGTTGCTCTTCGTATTGCTGTTCTTGATGCTACTCTTGTTGCTTCCTTGTTGCTCTTCTTTTTGCTGCTGTTCTTGTTGCTGTTCTTGTTGCTGCTCTTGTTGCTGTATTTGTTGTTCATCTTGTTGCTGTATTTGTTGTTGATCTTGCTGCTGTACTTGTTGCTGTTCTTGATCCTGATCTTGTTGCTGTACTTGTTGTTGATCTTGTTGATCTTCTTGTTGCTGTTCTTGTTGCTGTACTTGTTGTAGATCTTGTTGCTCTTCTTGTTGCTGCTATTGTTGTTGTATTTGTTGTTGATCTTGCTGCTGTACTTATTGCTGCTCTTGTTGCTCTTCGTGTTGCTGTTCTTGATGCTACTCTTGTTGCTGTTCTTGTTGCTTCCTTGTTGCTCTTCTTTTTGCTGCTGTTCTTGTTGCTGCTCTTGTTGCTGTATTTGTTGTTGATCTTGCTGCTGTACTTGTTGCTGTTCTTGATCCTGATCTTGTTGCTCTTCTTGATCCTGATCTTGTTGCTCTTCTTGTTGCTCTTGTTGCTGTACTTGGTGTTATTATCTTTATTTTTGCTGGTGTTCTTCCCGCTCTTATTTGCTGTTGTTGTTGCTGTTCTCGCCACACTTTCTATCAGAGCTATTACTCTATTTGTCATCTTTGCCATCCATCTTTCTTCAAGTTCACAATAGCTCACGCAAATTAACACAACGCCTACAGAAGCCACCAGGTGTGTGCCGATGATAGGAGAGACCACCATGATAAGTCAAGAGGTCATCTACGGAAACCCACACCCTAATTCCAGCAGTCAGCTGTTGGGGTGACAAACTCATTCCTATTTGGAGCTGTCTTAACGCTACATGTTCTATGCCTTGGAAAGAAATGTTTTCATAGAATATTAATTATAAATGAGACACCAAATAACTCCACCGCCAACAACATGGATCCTGGCTCACTTCCACAGCATGTCCGCCTTAATCCACAAGAATGCGCAAGTCGTCACATCAACAGAGTTCAAATAGCTACCTACTGTGTTCTGGTAAATAAATTAATAAGCAAGCTGAAGGTATGTTGTAAATAACATCGGGTTGGCTGGCAAAGTTTGTCAGCCTGAACATGGTTCCTAGTAATAATGAAGACCATGCAGTTGTTGGCAAACGTGATATCACCGATGCCGGCCATTATGAAAGGTCAAATGATGAGTTCCAGTCATGCACAGTGGACTGCTTAGTCACATGTTTTCATGGAAATAAAAGCTTCGCCCGGTCCAGTCAAAACCGTCCAGTGATGATGGGAAAGGAGCACCGCCCTTGCCAAAGTAGGACCACTCCTTTTTGTCACAAAAAATTACCCCAATCAAAGGCGTGATCAAGCAATCCACACTCTCCTTCTAGGGAAGGGTAGGACTAATACACTTCTTCCAGGGTCGTGCACGAGAGATCATAATTGATACTCGTTATATAGCAGCCACAACACAACAAGATCACAGCATGAGCGAGCCTGCCATTACTACTAGGAGCCAACACACAACAAATTGGAGCATGAGAGGACCTATCACTGCTACTAGACAAGTTGGAGCATGAGAGGACCTGTCACTGCTACTGGACAAGTTGGAGCATGAGAGGACCTGTCACTGCTACTGGACAAGTTGGAGCATGAGAGGACCTGTCACTGCTACTAGACAAGTTGGAGCATTCATGAGAGGACCTGTCACTGCTACTAGACAAGTTGGAGCATTCATGAGAGGACCTGTCACTGCTGTTGGAGCATGAGAGGACCTGTCACTGCTACTAGACAAGTTGGAGCATGAGAGGACCTGTCACTGCTACTAGACAAGTTGGAGCATGAGAGGACCTGTCACTGCTACTAGACAAGTTGGAGCATGAGAGGACCTGTCACTGCTACTAGACAAGTTGGAGCATGAGAGGACCTGTCACTGCTACTAGACAAGTTGGAGCATGAGAGGACCTGTCACAAGTTGGAGCATTCATGAGAGGACCTGTCACTGCTACTGGACAAGTTGGAGCATGAGAGGACCTGTCACTGCTACTAGACAAGTTGGAGCATGAGAGGACCTGTCACTGCTACTGGACAAGTTGGAGCATGAGAGGACCTGTCACTGCTACTGGACAAGTTGGAGCATGAGAGGACCTGTCACTGCTACTAGACAAGTTGGAGCATGAGAGGACCTGTCACTGCTACTAGACAAGTTGGAGCATGAGAGGACCTGTCACTGCTACTGGACAAGTTGGAGCATGAGAGGACCTGTCACTGCTACTGGACAAGTTGGAGCATGAGAGGACCTGTCACTGCTACTAGACAAGTTGGAGCATGAGAGGACCTGTCACTGCTACTAGACAAGTTGGAGCATGAGAGGACCTGTCACTGCTACTAGACAAGTTGGAGCATGAGAGGACCTGTCACTGCTACTAGACAAGTTGGAGCATGAGAGGACCTGTCACTGCTACTAGACAAGTTGGAGCATGAGAGGATCTGTCACTGCTACTGGACAAGTTGGAGCATTCATGAGAGGACCTGTCACTGCTACTAGACAAGTTGGAGCATTCATGAGAGGACCTGTCACTGCTACTAGACAAGTTGGAGCATGAGAGGACCTGTCACTGCTACTGGACAAGTTGGAGCATGAGAGGACCTGTCACTGCTACTAGACAAGTTGGAGCATGAGAGGACCTGTCACTGCTACTGGACAAGTTGGAGCATTCATGAGAGGACCTGTCACTGCTACTAGACAAGTTGGAGCATGAGAGGACCTGTCACTGCTACTGGACAAGTTGGAGCATGAGAGGACCTGTCACTGCTACTAGACAAGTTGGAGCATGAGAGGACCTGTCACTGCTACTAGACAAGTTGGAGCATGAGAGGACCTGTCACTGCTACTAGACAAGTTGGAGCATGAGAGGACCTGTCACTGCTACTAGACAAGTTGGAGCATGAGAGGACCTGTCACTGCTACTAGACAAGTTGGAGCATGAGAGGACCTGTCACTGCTACTAGACAAGTTGGAGCATGAGAGGACCTGTCACTGCTACTAGACAAGTTGGAGCATTCATGAGAGGACCTGTCACTGCTACTGGACAAGTTGGAGCATGAGAGGACCTGTCACTGCTACTAGACAAGT
Organism: Cladorhizidae sp. MBARI D1340-BT2; assembly: GCA_028752905.1. Lineage (NCBI taxonomy): Eukaryota > Metazoa > Porifera > Demospongiae > Poecilosclerida > Cladorhizidae > Cladorhizidae sp. MBARI D1340-BT2. The sequence continues at coordinate 38,980,348 of JAQNBH010000018.1, read as the reverse complement.
TGGAGCATGAGAGGACCTGTCACTGCTACTAGACAAGTTGGAGCATTCATGAGAGGACCCGTCACTGCTACTATCAGCAATGGCTCTTTCATAGTTTTCTAACGATCATAACTGCAAATTCCATTGCACACAATGAGCTGCTTGAATTTGGAAAGAATAAGTTGCTCCCCTCACAGCTTCTCCTCACAGCACTCCACCCTTATAGCACTCCCCTCACATCTTCCACTCACAGCACTCCCCCCCCTCGAGTGCAGGCTGGCATATGCACAACACTTCAGCTACTTCAGGAACTCTGTCAGGTTCTGCATAGCTAGTTCACCATCTACTGCCCCCACTTTACCTCTCAGCATGGCAGATAGCTGCCATTACAAGATGTATGTGATGCACATGTGCGACCTCTGTCATCATAGCCACCATTACAAGACGCATGTGATGCACATGTGCGACCTCTGTCATCATAGCTGCCATTACAAGATGCATGTGATGCATGTGATGCACATGTACGACCTGTCATCATAGCCACCATTACAAGACGCATGTGATGCACATGTGCGACCTCTGTCATCATAGCCACCATTACAAGATGCATGTGATGCACATGTGCGACCTCTGTCATCATAGCTGCCATTACAAGATGCATGTGATGCACATGTACGACCTATCATCATAGCCACCATTACAAGACGCATGTGATGCACATGTGCGACCTCTGTCATCATAGCTGCCATTACAAGATGCATGTGATGCACATGTACGACCTCTGTCATCATAGCCACCATTACAAGATGCATGTGATGCACATGTGCGACCTCTGTCATCATAGCTGCCATTACAAGATGCATGTGATGCACATGTACGACCTCTGTCATCATGGCCACCATTACAAGATGCATGTGATGCACATGTGCGACCTCTGTCATCATAGCCACCATTACAAGATGCATGTGATGCACATGTGCGACCTCTGTCATCATAGCTGCCATTACAAGATGCATGTGATGCACATGTACGACCTCTGTCATCATGGCCACCATTACAAGATGCATGTGATGCACATGTGCGACCTCTGTCATCATAGCCACCATTACAAAATGCATGTGATGCACATGTGCGACCTCTGTCATCATAGCTGCCATTACAAGATGCATGTGATGCACATGTACGACCTCTGTCATCATGGCCACCATTACAAGATGCATGTGATGCACATGTGCGACCTCTGTCATCATAGCCACCATTACAAGATGCATGTGATGCACATGTACGACCTCTGTCATCATAGCTGCCATTACAAGATGCATGTGATGCACATGTACGACCTCTGTCATCATTATTGCAAAAGCCTCCACTCCCATGCCATATATAGTTACTCTGTGCCATGCATGTGCTAAGCAAGGTCATTACAGTCGACCACTGCATCACTTTCACAGTCTTAAATACATATGTCAAAACTTCTATAAGGTCTTGATACTTCCATTGACATTATATGCAGTTGGAGCTGCCTACCGTACATCAAGTAAAACCAGCGGATTCTGCTCTGTTGAGCTGTTGCACTTCAGGAGAGGAGAGGAGAGAATTGGAATCCGTAGGGAGAGGGAGGGATGAACTCCGAGGGGAGGGAGGGAGGGATGAACTCCGAGGGGAGGGAGGGATGTTTGACAAGTAATTACCGCAGAGGGGTATTTTATTTTACGAGTAACTACATTTTGTGAGTAAACACCGCAAAGGGTATTTTCAAAGCAGTAAACTTTCATGGAAGTGGTCTAAAATAATAATGAAACTCTTCCTCGAATGAACAGCAACTAACGAAGGTGGGAGGACTTCCTTGAAAGTCTACCTTCAAAATGCCAAGCGAATGCACATCTATGAAAGTTTAGTGCATAGAAATATAGCAGTGAAGACGGTATTCTAACCGATCTCCAGTTTGTGGGTGCTTCATTTCAATCTGGAGAGAGATTGGCAGTTTAGGGGTCCAGCAAGAAAGAATGTTTTACACCCATTGACTTAAGATTGCATTGGCCGGCATACCTTTGGACGCAATCCAGGACAGTTGATTGGCAAGAATCCAGAGACATAGTCCAATTTTGGAAGAACAATGCTAAGCTATGACTCCCTGTGTGAGGATAATTACCTAGAGGCCAAGGTAACATTTTTCTACTGTTGTATATAAAAAATAATAATGATAATAATTAAATGAATGACTTTGAGTGAGGGAGCCGGGGGATTCCTTTGGGTCACAGCGCCAGACGTGCCGTCTGTTGTCGTTATATTTGCCTAACTAGTGCTGGGGCTCTTCGTGTCCATGTCCTGTGGGTAGTACATGTCCAGGTGCTCGTGCAAGTCCAAGAGTTGAAGATCCTAGTAATGGCGGTCGACCACGTTTCCCGTGTGGTGTGACTGAAGTAGAGTTTCCGCCGTTGAAGGGATGTTAGAATCCTCAAGCGAATTCCCAGGGCAAGTAGAGAGCTTGCAGCCAGGAAGTTGTTGCAGCTGTTCCCGACTGTGATCTAATGACAGAGGCTCTTGGTCCAAGCTCCTCCACTTTGCAGCCAGATGCCTACGGGTTCCAAAGAGAGTGGGTGACCACAGGAGCCTAGCAAGTCTTGTGAATGAGCAGCTGAGGGTGGATATTCCACCACCACTTTCAACCTGTGCTGCCTGGGAAGTACAGGGTCGAGGTAGGTCACCTAAGGATCCTATGGAATCATTAGCTTGTAGAATATCATCTAAGTTAGGGGAGGGTGATTTTAGGTGAGCTATACGGCTGGCTAGCTTGGGCGACTGCCTGGCTGAGAGATCTGAAGTAACAGTTCTGGTCCTCCAGCAGAAACATCCCACAGGAATACAGCAGGGATATCTACTGGGTCCGCTATTGTTCTGTCCATCATCCACCACTTATGTCAGAGCCTGAAATTAGAACTTTGTGTTTTCTACCTGGATGATGGAACCATTGGGGGTTCCTCTGAGGATGTGCTGGATGATATTAAGTCTGTTGAGGAGTTGGCAAGTGAGTCAGGCTTGCAGTTGAATATTGCCAAATCAGAGCTTGTATGTCGTAGCCCTTCCATTAGAGACAAAATGCTATCTTCTGCTGCTGGGTTACAGTACACTGATGTATGTGATGTCACCTTGCATGGCACTGATGTATGTGATGTCACCTTGCATGGTTCCCCTTTGGGAAAGGAGGGGGAAGTTGACAATGCAATCTTGGAGAAGGTGAACCTTTTGAAGATTATGGGGGAAAGGTTGGAATACCTACGTGCTCAGGATGCTCTGCTTTGGCTGTGTCGTTCCTCCTCCATTCCCAAGTTGCTTTACCTGCTTCATACTGCACCGGGTTTCCTGTCAAGCAAGCTACAGGATTATGATGACACTCTAAGGAAGATAGTTAGTTCCATTAGCAACAACCATTTTGATGTTTTAAGACTCAGCATGGAACCAAGCAAGCCTCCCCATCAAGTTTGGGGGGTTGGGAATTAGGAGTACAGCTCAGGTGGCCCCTTCTGCTTATTTGCCCTATGCCAATCATCTGCTCTGGTGCACCATATTCTACCACACCTATTTCAAGTCAGCTTTTCCCCCCCCCCCTCCCCTTGTTTCTGAATGATGCTCTAGCCATTTGCAAGCAGGGCCATGACTTCCCTCCTCCAGACCCATCCACTCAGGCAGCCTGTCAGCAGAAGACATGGGAGGCATGCAAAATACGAGCTGTGGCGGATGCTTTGTTGGATGGTGCCAGGGATGAGGTGTCTCGTGCAAGACTTCTGGCTCCATCATGTCCTGAAGCAGGTGCACGGTTGAGTCCTCTCCCAATTCCATCTCTTGGTCTTTGCATGGACGATGTTTCAGTGCATACTTCAGTGGGCCTGCGTTTGGGAACACGTCTTCCTCAGCCCATCACTGTGGTGGTGCTAGTGCTGATTGCTGGGCCAGCCACATGCATGCCATCACTGTGGTGGTGCTAGTGCTGATTGCTGGGCCAGCCACATGCATGCCATCACTCTGGTGGTGCAAGTGATGATTGCTAGGCCAGCCACATGCATGCCATCACTGTGGTGGTGCAAGTGTTGTTTGCTGGGCCAGCCACATGCATGCCATCACTATGGTGGTGCTACTGCTGATTGCTGGGCCAGCCATATGCATGCCATCACTGTGGTGGTGCAAGTGTTGTTTGCTGGGACAGACATGGTCTACGCTGCCGCTTCAGTGATAGTCATCATCCTATATAGACATGCATCAATCAATGACATCATTCATAGGTCACTAACATCTGCTGGGATCCCTTCTAGACTGGAACCTCATGGTCTCTTCCGCTCGGATGGAAAAAGACCGGATGGCGAGAGTATGGTGCCTTGGAAAATGGGCAAGGTATTGGTGTGGGATGCTACTTGTCCTGATCCATTTGCACCATCATACATTGCCAGGGCTACCAGTAGAGTGGGATTGGTAGCTAAGCACGCAGAGGAATTGAAGAAGACCAAATATGCACACCTCGAGAGCAGCCATTTCTTTGTGCCCTTTGCGGTGGAGACATCTGGTGTGTTGGTGTTTGAGGTATATTTTTTGTGAAGGAATTGGGAAGTTACATGCATCTACCAGAGATCCCAACTACAGGAGGTGCCTCCTTCAACGTCTGCCTGGGGTGATACAGAGGGGGAGTGCTGCAGCAGCTTAGGGCAGCCTGGGGCGATACAGAGGGGGAGTGCTGCAGCAGCTTAGGGCAGCCTGGGGCGATACAGAGGGGGGATGCTGCAGCAGCTTAGGGCAGCCTGGGGCGATACAGAGGGGGAGTGCTGCAGCAGCTTAGGGCACCCTGGGGCGATACAGAGGGGGAGTGCTACAGCAGCTTAGGGCAACCTGGGGCGATACACAGAGGGGGGATGCTGCAGCAGCAGGGCACCCTGGGGCGATACAGAGGGGGAGTGCTGCAGCTGCTTGTTTTTGTCATGTTATTGTCATTTTATTTAAATTTTATTTATATTTATATTTATTATTATTATTATTATTATTATTATTATTATTATTATTATTATTATTATTATTATTATTATTATTATTATTATTATTATTATTATTATTATTATTATTATTATTATTATTATTATTATTATTATTATTATTATTATTATTAATTTTTTTTGGTGTGTGTGTGTGTTTGTTTATAACTAGCATGTGTTAATTAATTAGGTGTTAATGAACTCATTATTGTTTTTTAAATAATTTTTATTATATTTTTGACCAATGGAGGTTAGATGACAGGGTTACACTTCAATATGGTGGGGCTGAGACGAGTGGGAGGAGCCAGAGATGGAATCCCTCCATGGCAATCTTGGAGCGGGCTCACTCAACTCTGCACCAGAGAGTGCAGCGACATGACTGTTGAAGTCTGGCTTCAGTGATTTTTTAACTAGGGCTAAATAAATCCATTGTTCTGTTTTGCTTGGAAACTTGTTACGCAATCCTCTCACTCTTAGAAGATTTCCATGAAATAGCAGGCCTCAAGAGGAAAGTCATATCTTGACAAAAATCCATATTCTGTACTACCTATGCTTATCTTTAGCTAGAAAAACACTCCAACACTCCAGTGTCCCCACTCCAGTGTGTCCTGAACCATTGACTACACTCCAGTGTGTCCTGAGCCGTTGACTACAGTACTAAACCAGCAAGAGTTCCTCTGCTTCTGAAACCATGGAAATCAGGATCAGTGCACAGAGTTATTCTAATTCAGACAATAGCCAGCATTCAGAATGGAGCAATTGGATTGCTAAGTCGCGGATTAAACATGTTCCTCAGACACCCGGACAAGTGGGATCACACAGAGACTCGGGTCCAACCTGGCAAATAGGATTGAATAGAGCAATTCAATGACGAGATACAAGTTCACTCAGATACCTGCATAGAGTTGCTATGACTCTAGCCTAAACCAGTTAGACACCTGAACAACAGAACCTATTTATGCTATTAAGAGAGCCTCGGACCCTTTGTAGTGTCCTCACTGCACTCAGGGTGCTACAGCCACAGCATCCTGGTTGGAATTCCTCAGATCTCTCCATCTAACTTGATGTAATAAGAGTGAACCCTAACCCTGCCTTGTAGAGTCAGATACATGCACACAACACACATCACACACACACACTTGCAAACACTCTAAAAAGACCAACATCCCATACTTATAATTATATCCTTTTTTCTCAGGAACAAACATTTGTACTGACATTGTAGGACAACTCCAACACATTCCGTCAAGGCTGGTGGCCAACAAAGTGCCAGGAAAAGCGATGATGAGCTGGAGTGTTCAAAGGTTCTCTCCTGGATATTGTTAACCCGTCACATCCTGTCCTTGTGTAGCTGCCCCTGCGCAGTTTCCCATTCAAGCATTCTCCATGCATATTTGGTTTAGAGAGTGCTTGCTCCTGCTGCTCCAGAACACTCACTCTCATGCCTAGCCCTACCAACATCTGCTGCCTCCAGGAGCACTCACTCCCATGCCTAGCCCTACCTACCAACATCTGCTGCCTCCCTCTCATGCCTAGCCCTACCAACATCTGCTGCCTCCAGGAGCACTCACTCTCATGTCTAGCCCTACCAACATCTGCTGCCTCACTCTCATGCCTAGCCCTACCAACATCTGCTGCTCCAGGAGCACTCACTCTCATGCCTAGCCCTACCTACCAACATCTGCTGCCTCACTCTCATGCCTAGCCCTACCTACCAACATCTGCTGCCTCCCTCTCATGCCTAGCCCTACCTACCAACATCTGCTGCCTCCCTCTCATGCCTAGCCCTACCAACATCTGCTGCCTCCAGGAGCACTCACTCTCATGTCTAGCTCTACCAACATCTGCTGACTCCAGGAGCACTCACACTAGCTCCACCAACATATGCTGCCTTCAGGAGCACTCACTCCCATGCCTAGCCCTACCAACATCTGCTGCCTCCCTCTCATGTCTAGCCCTACCAACATCTGCTGCCTCCAGGAGCACTCACTCTCATGCCTAGCCCTACCAACATCTGCTGCCTCCAGGAGTGCTGCTGATCAAGACTTGCTGGTCTGGTCTCTCTCACTGGCTCCTCAACTCTTCCTCCTCACATTTCTCTAGGTAAGATGGTTGCTTTGTACTGGCTCATGGCAACTGGAACTAGCTTCTCATTGGCTACAGAATCCTGATTTATCACAAACACTTGATGTAAATACTTCACCAAATTACTGCGTGGGAAGTGGACCATTGCCATTCTGTGTGTACATGACTACTTCATTGACAACAAATGAGATTTTAATTCTATATACTTTAGAAAACTCTAGTCACCTATGTATAACCTTATATTACACATGTATTACTACGGAGGTCACTACCTCACCACACACCCTCTGTAGATAGAATGGGCTCCTCAGTTCTCAAAGTTGCGTACACACAGAGACACAAGGCACCACTATCCACTCACATCTGTCCTAGCTCTGGAATAGACAAGTGAGCCAATGATGCTGTTCCTTGAAGGAAACATAAGGGCAGGAGGTGATGTGAATGCCTGCCAGTGTCAAACCTGCACACTACACACTACAGGCAGCAGGGAAGCTTGGCCTACTAAAATGTTGCTAGGCAGGAGATGATAGTGATGTGAATGCCTGGTGTCAAACACTACAGGCAGCAGGGAAGCTTGGCCTACTAAAATGTTGCTAGGCAGGAGATGATAGTGATGTGAATGCCTGGTGTCATACCTGCACACTACTACAGGCAGCAGGGAAGCTTGGCCTACTAAAATGTTGCTGGGCAGGAGATGATAGTGATGTGAATGCCTGGTGTCAAACACTACAGGCAGCAGGGAAGCTTGGCCTACTAAAATGTTGCTAGGCAGGAGATGATAGTGATGTGAATGCCTGGTGTCAAACCTGCACACTACTACAGGCAGCAGGGAAGCTTGGCCTACTAAAATGTTGCTGGGCAGGAGATGATAGTGATGTGAATGCCTGGTGTCAAACCTGTACACTACAGGCAGCAGGGAAGCTTGGCCTACTAAAATGTTGCTAGGCAGGAGATGATAGTGATGTGAATGCCTGGTGTCAAACCTGCACACTACACTACAGGCAGCAGGGAAGCTTGGCCTACTAAAATGTTGCTAGGCAGGAGATGATAGTTATGTGAATGCCTGGTGTCAAACACTACAGGCGGCAGGGAAGCTTGGCCTACTAAAATGTTGCTAGGCAGGAGATGATAGTGATGTGAATGCCTGGTGTCAAACCTGCACACTACAGGCGGCAGGGAAGCTTGGCCTACTAAAATGTTGCTAGGCAGGAGATGATAGTGATGTGAATTCCTGGTGTCAAACACTACAGGCAGCAGGGAAGCTTGGCCTACTAAAATGTTGCTAGGCAGGAGATGATAGTGATGTGAATGCCTGGTGTCAAACACTACAGGCAGCAGGGAAGCTTGGTCTACTAAAATGTTGCTAGGCAGGAGATGATAGTGATGTGAATGCCTGGTGTCAAACACTACAGGCAGCAGGGAAGCTTGGCCTACTAAAATGTTGCTAGGCAGGAGATGATAGTGATGTGAATGCCTGGTGTCAAACCAGCACACTACTACAGGCAGCAGGGAAGCTTGGCCTACTAAAATGTTGCTAGGCAGGAGATGATATTGATGTGAATGCCTGGTGTCAAACACTATAGGCAGCAGGGAAACTTGGCCTACTAAAATGTTGCCAGGCAGGAGATGATAGTGATGTGAATGCCTGCTGTCAAACCTGTACACTACAGGCAGCAGGAAAGCTTGGCCTACTAAAATGTTGCTAGGCAGGAGATGATAGTGATGTGAATGCCTGGTGTCAAACCTGCACACTACTACAGGCAGCAGGGAAGCTTGGCCTACTAAAATGTTGCTAGGCAGGAGATGATAGTGATGTGAATGCCTGGTGTCAAACCTGCACACTACTACAGGCAGCAGGGAAGCTTGGCCTACTAAAATGTTGCTGGGCAGGAGATGATAGTGATGTGAATGCCTGGTGTCAAACACTACAGGCAGCAGGGAAGCTTGGCCTACTAAAATGTTGCTAGGCAGGAGATGATAGTGATGTGAATGCCTGGTGTCAAACACTACAGGCAGCAGGGAAGCTTGGCCTACTAAAATGTTGCTAGGCAGGAGATGATAGTGATGTGAATGCCTAGTGTCAAACACTACAGGCAGCAGGGAAGCTTGGCCTACTAAAATGTTGCTAGGCAGGAGATGATAGTGATGTGAATGCCTGGTGTCAAACCTGCACACTACACTACAGGCAGCAGGGAAGCTTGGCCTACTAAAATGTTGCTAGGCAGGAGATGATAGTGATGTGAATGCCTGGTGTCAAACACTACAGGCGACAGGGAAGCTTGGCCTACTAAAATGTTGCTAGGCAGGAGATGATAGTGATGTGAATGCCTGGTGTCAAACACTACAAGCAGCAGGGAAGCTTGGCCTACTAAAATGTTGCTAGGCAGGAGATGATAGTGATGTGAATGCCTGGTGTCAAACACTACAGGCAGCAGGGAAGCTTGGCCTACTAAAATGTTGCTAGGCAGGAGATGATAGTGATGTGAATGCCTGGTGTCAAACCTGCACACTACTACAGGCAGCAGGGAAGCTTGGCCTACTAAAATGTTGCTGGGCAGGAGATGATAGTGATGTGAATGCCTGGTGTCAAACCTGCACACTACTACAGGCAGCAGGGAAGCTTGGCCTACTAAAATGTTGCTAGGCAGGAGATGATAGTGATGTGAATGCCTGGTGTGTCAAACCTGTACACTACTGGCAGCAGGGAAGCTTGGCCTACTAAAATGTTGCTGGGCAGGAGATGATAGTGATGTGAATGCCTGGTGTCAAACCTGCACACTACTACAGGCAGCAGGGTCCAGCCTTTAATCAGTCAAATCACAAATATTGGTATATTAAAACTACCAGAAAGCTACAAGGAAAGAAGTGCAGGCAATTTCCCCCAGATTGGTACAAAAGCTATTACTGGCTAGTACTTTGTTCTACTTGATGTTCTACTTATTGAAAGCTCTCTGCTGGTACTGGCGGCAGAGCTGAAAAAGGATAACTTACCAGGTGGGTGGGGAGTGCATTCTTGTGTGCAGGGTTTGATAATTGGAAGAAGGCACGGGAAGGCTTCATGATGCACGGGCAATCTGCTAGTCACAAGGAAGCAGTACTCAAGACTGCATTAGCAAAACAACCCAGTGTGGCTGCACAATTAAACAGACAGGCAAAGCAAGAACAACAGCTACACAGAGATATGCTTTTGAAGCAGATCTCGTCTCTGAGGTACCTATTGAGACATGCTCTTGCTACCAGGAAGAAGGAAACCGTGTGCAATTAATGCTGCTTTCATCCCGAAGATCCTTTTTGCATCAAACAATGCGAGAGTCTAAGAAATATCTTTGACATGAAATCCTCAGTGAGCTTTCTGGTCTTATGGGCTAAGCAAGTATTAATGAGGGAAGCAGAAGTGTTTGCCTTGATAGTGGATGAGACCACTGACATTAGCCATAGAGAGCAAATGTGCCGATGGATTGACAGCCAATTTCTCATTCCTGAAGTCTCCTTAGAGGTCATCAATACAAACAGATGCCTCCACAGCTTCCATCAACGATAGATTTTGTCTACCGATCAACCATGCAGAGGACAAGCATATGACGGGCCTTCGAACATGCAAGGCCACATAAGTGGACTAGCTAGACAAATTAAAAATGATGAGCCACTTGCTATTCGTGGGCATTGTTTTGCCCACTGTACAAATATGTGCTTGCAAATGACGGGCAGCAAGGAGTTAATCCCATAAGAGATGCACTAGATTTGGTGATGGAAGTCAGTCAACTTATCAGCTACTCACCAAAGAGGTCTACATTTTAGTTCCATGCAATCCCAGTTTTCACCTGGTGCTCCGGGTTTGAAGTCTCTCTGCCCAACACACTGGACAGTCCAGCCAGCATCTTTCAATTCTGTTCTAATCAATTACAAAGTTCTGAGTGACTGTCTGAGCCAAAAGGTAGAGATGAATACGCTATAAAAGCAAGTGGCCTACAGCATTGGATAGAGAAGTTCTGTACTTATTGTGGTCTAAGCTTTCCCACTTAATCTGTTGCATAGCAGAACAACTGTCTTTGAGTCTCCAGGGTAAGGACACCACCGTTAAGCTTTGAGCCTCTAGGGTAAGGACACCACCAGTAAGAAGCTTTGAGCCTCCAGGGTAAGGACACCACCATTAAGAAGATATTTAAGCTTTGAGCCTCCAGGGTAAGGACATCACCATTAAGAAGATATTTAAGCTTTTAGCCTCCAGGGTAAGGACTCCACCATTAAGAAGCTATTTAAGCTTTGAGCCTCCAGGGTAAGGACACTACCATTAAGAAGCTTTGAGCCTCCAGGGTAAGGACACCACCATTAAGAAGCTATTTAAGCTTTGAGCCTCCAGGGTAAGGACACTACCATTAAGAAGCTTTGAGCCTCCAGGGTAAGGACTCCACCATTAAGAAGCTATTTAAGCTTCAAATTTGGCATTCAAATATTTTAAGGCAAAGAAGTGTGACCTATTCTACAAAAGAATTGCGGCTCTGACACTGGAGCTAGCCTCGAAGGATAGATGATGTGTACCTGCTCACAGGCTTCTAACCACAAAAGACTACTTCCACCAGATGTATTTTGAAGGATTAAATATCATCCATGCTGAGTTGAATGGACGCTTTCAACAGAAGAATGGGCTACCAATAGCTGCTGCAATGGACAAGCTTTTGTTGGGTGCTATCAATGCTACAATGTCAGCCTCAGCAAATGTTACAGATGAATTGAAGATATATTCAAAGGACGTGGATATGACCTCAAGGCTGAGTAAGGCACTCACTTTTAACCCACAACCAGAATTGAAGCGTTATTTCCATGGTAACCAACATTTGCACCATTGGTGATATTATGAATGACACTAGCAATAGTAAGTCATTCTTCAGAGAAGTATGAAAATATTCTTCACTAGTCACTACAGCAAACACAGAAAGAAGTTTTTCTGCTCTACGAAGATTAAAAATGTACTTGCGGTCAATCATGTCTCAGTGTTCACTTAATGCAATCATTTTAATGCAAATGTGCATAGAGAAATAACTGATTCCATAAACTTAGCTGATGTAGCTAGATAGTAGAAGGCTTATTTATTTTTGGAAGTGTTGGTGAGATTTTTATGGTAATTTCTTGTTTGCATTATTAGTGTCCTGACAAAATAAAGCCATTCTGAGACCACATCTATATATGTTATATACTGGTGGCTGCATGGAGTCAGCTGCTGGCAACTCTTATATACTGGTGGCTGCATGGAGTCAGCTGCTGGCAACTCTTATAATATACTGGTGGCTGCATGGAGTCAGCTGCTGGCAACTCTTATATACTGGTGGCTGCATGGAGTCAGCTGCTGGCAACTCTTATATACTGGTGGCTGCATGGAGTCAGCTGCTGGCAACTTATATACTGGTGGCTGCATGGAGTCAGCTGCTGGCAACTCTTATATACTGGTGGCTGCATGAAGTCAGCTGCTGGCAACTCTTATATACTGGTGGCTGCATGGAGTCAGCTGCTGGCAACTCTTATATACTGGTGGCTGCATGGAGTCAGCTGCTGGCAACTCTTATATACTGGTAGCTGCATGGAGTCAGCTGCTGGCAACTCTTATATACTGGTGGCTGCATGAAGTCAGCTGCTGGCAACTCTTATATACTGGTAGCTGCATGGAGTCAGCTGCTGGAAACTCTTATATACTGGTGGCTGCATGGAGTCAGCTGCTGACAACTCTAATATACTGGTGGCTGCATGGAGTCAGCTGCTGGCAACTCTTATATACTGGTGGCTGCATGGAGTCAGCTGCTGGCAACTCTTATATACTGGTGGCTGCATGGAGTCAGCTGCTGGCAACTCTTATATACTGGTGGCTGCATGGAGTCAGCTGCTGGCAACTCTTATATACTGGTGGCTGCATGGAGTCAGCTGCTGGCAACTCTTATATACTGGTGGCTGCATGGAGTCAGCTGCTGGCAACTTATATACTGGTGGCTGCATGGAGTCAGCTGCTGGCAACTCTTATATACTGGTAGCTGCATGGAGTCAGCTGCTGGCAACTCTTATATACTGGTGGCTGCATGGAGTCAGCTGCTGGCAACTCTTATATACTGGTGGCTGCATGGAGTCAGCTGCTGGCAACTCTTATATACTGGTGGCTGCATGGAGTCAGCTGCTGGCAACTCTTATATACTGGTAGCTGCATGGAGTCAGCTGCTGGCAACTCTTATATACTGGTGGCTGCATGGAGTCAGCTGCTGACAACTCTTATATACTGGTGGCTGCATGGAGTCAGCTGCTGGCAACTCTTATATACTGGTGGCTGCATGGAGTCAGCTGCTGGCAACTCTTATATACTGGTGGCTGCATGGAGTCAGCTGCTGGCAACTCTTATATACTATATACTGGTGGCTGCATGGAGTCAGCTGCTGGCAACTCTTATATACTGGTGGCTGCATGGAGTCAGCTGCTGGCAACTCTTATATACTGGTGGCTGCATGGAGTCAGCTGCTGGCAACTCTTATATACTGGTGGCTGCATGGAGTCAGCTGCTGGCAGCTCTTATATACTGGTGGCTGCATGGAATCAGCTGCTGGCAACTCTTATATACTGGTGGCTGCATGGAGTCAGCTGCTGATAACTCTTATATACTGGTGGCTGCATGAAGTCAGCTGCTGGCAACTCTTATATACTGGTAGCTGCATGGAGTCAGCTGCTGGCAACTCTTATATACTGGTGGCTGCATGGAGTCAGCTGCTGGCAACTCTTATATACTGGTGGCTGCATGGAGTCAGCTGCTGGCAACTCTTATATACTGGTAGCTGCATGGAGTCAGCTGCTGGCAACTCTTATATACTGGTAGCTGCATGGAGTCAGCTGCTGGCAACTCTTATATACTGGTAGCTGCTTGGAGTCAGCTGCTGGCAACTCTTATATACTGGTGGCTGCATGGAGTCAGCTGCTGGCAACTCTTATATAATGGTGGCTGCATGAAGTCAGCTGCTGGCAACTCTTATATACTGGTAGCTGCATGAAGTCAGCTGCTGGCAACTTTTATATACTGGTAGCTGCATGGAGTCAGCTGCTGGCAACTCTTATATACTGGTAGCTGCATGGAGTCAGCTGCTGGCAACTCTTATATACTGGTGGCTGCATGGAGTCAGCTGCTGGCAACTCTTATATACTGGTGGCTGCATGGAGTCAGCTGCTGGCAACTCTTATATACTGGTGGCTGCATGGAGTCAGCTGCTGGCAACTCTTATATACTGGTGGCTGCATGGAGTCAGCTGCTGGCAACTCTTATATACTGGTAGCTGCATGGAGTCAGCTGCTGGCAACTCTTATATACTGGTGGCTGCATGGAGTCAGCTGCTGGCAACTCTTATATACTGGTGGCTGCATGGAGTCAGCTGCTGACAACTCTTATATACTGGTGGCTGCATGGAGTCAGCTGCTGGCAACTCTTATATACTGGTGGCTGCATGGAGTCAGCTGCTGGCAACTCTTATATACTATATACTGGTGGCTGCATGGAGTCAGCTGCTGGCAACTCTTATATACTGGTGGCTGCATGGAGTCAGCTGCTGGCAACTCTTATATACTGGTGGCTGCATGGAGTCAGCTGCTGGCAACTCTTATATACTGGTGGCTGCATGGAGTCAGCTGCTGGCAACTCCTATATACTGGTGGCTGCATGGAGTCAGCTGCTGGCAACTCTTATATACTGGTAGCTGCATGGAGTCAGCTGCTGGCAACTCTTATATACTGGTGGCTGCATGGAGTCAGCTGCTGGCAACTCTTATATACTGGTGGCTGCATGGAGTCAGCTGCTGGCAACTCTTATATACTGGTGGCTGCATGGAGTCAGCTGCTGGCAACTCTTATATACTGGTGGCTGCATGGAGTCAGCTGCTGGCAACTCTTATATACTGGTAGCTGCATGGAGTCAGCTGCTGGCAACTCTTATATACTGGTGGCTGCATGGAGTCAGCTGCTGGCAACTCTTATATACTGGTGGCTGCATGGAGTCAGCTGCTGACAACTCTTATATACTGGTGGCTGCATGGAGTCAGCTGCTGGCAACTCTTATATACTGGTGGCTGCATGGAGTCAGCTGCTGGCAACTCTTATATACTATATACTGGTGGCTGCATGGAGTCAGCTGCTGGCAACTCTTATATACTGGTGGCTGCATGGAGTCAGCTGCTGGCAACTCTTATATACTGGTGGCTGCATGGAGTCAGCTGCTGGCAACTCTTATATACTGGTGGCTGCATGGAGTCAGCTGCTGGCAACTCCTATATACTGGTGGCTGCATGGAGTCAGCTGCTGGCAACTCTTATATACTGGTAGCTGCATGGAGTCAGCTGCTGGCAACTCTTATATACTGGTGGCTGCATGGAGTCAGCTGCTGGCAACTCTTATATACTGGTGGCTGCATGGAGTCAGCTGCTGGCAACTCTTATATACTGGTAGCTGCATGGAGTCAGCTGCTGGCAACTCTTATATACTGGTAGCTGCATGGAGTCAGCTGCTGGCAACTCTTATATACTGGTAGCTGCATGGAGTCAGCTGCTGGCAACTCTTATATACTGGTGGCTGCATGGAGTCAGCTGCTGGCAACTCTTATATACTGGCAGTTAAAATACTATTGAAGTTGTGGATGGATGAGGCAGTAATACTTTCACAGAATATGATAGATGAGTTGTTTCCGCCCGAATTCCCAGTAAACTGATCAGAAAAGACAACATTCATCAGAGGTCACAGCCGAAATATGCAAACTGCTTGGGATCAACAACATGGACAACCTCATAACATCCTTTCTGACGGTTCAGTTGCACTCCCAGCAGCTAGCTGGCTACAGCTGTGGACTGCCACCATTAGGAGTGTGAGCCATTTACGAGGATTGTGTGGCAGTGTCCAGGCTAGACTAGCACACATTCCATTTTATTTGTTCAGACGTCTAATCAGAATGTCAATGATACCCTGTAGGAAACTAACGCTCTCCCAGAATATGCGCTTCATTCTGACTGTGGATGCATCTGAGACACAGCCTACTGTCAGTCCAGTGTATGCTTCATTCTGACTGTGGATGCATCTGAGACACAGCCTACTGTCAGTCCAGTGTATGCTTCATTCTGACTGTGGATGCATCTGAGACACAGCCTACTGTCAGTCCAGTGTATGCTTCATTCTGACTGTGGATGCATCTGAGACACAGCCTACTGTCAGTCCAGTGTACGCTTCATTCTGACTGTGGATGCATTTGAGACACAGCCTACTGTCAGTCCAGTGTATGCTTCATTCTGACTGTGGATGCATCTGAGATACAGCCTACTGTCAGTCCAGTGTATGCTTCATTCTGACTGTGGATGCATCCAGATGAGACACAGCCTACTGTCAGTCCAGTGTATGGTTCATTCTGACTGTGGATGCATCTGAGACACAGCCTACTGTCAGTCCAGTGTATGCTTCATTCTGACTGTGGATGCATCCAGATGAGACACAGCCTACTGTCAGTCCAGTGTACGCTTCATTCTGACTGTGGATGCATCTGAGACACAGCCTACTGTCAGTCCAGTGTATGCTTCATTCTGACTGTGGATGCATCTGAGACACAGCCTACTGTCAGTCCAGTGTATGCTTCATTCTGACTGTGGATGCATCTGAGACACAGCCTACTGTCAGTCCAGTGTATGCTTCATTCTGACTGTGGATGCATCTGAGACACAGCCTACTGTCAGTCCAGTGTATGCTTCATTCTGACTGTGGATGCATCTGAGACACAGCCTACTGTCAGTCCAGTGTATGCTTCATTCTGACTGTGGATGCATCTGAGATACAGCCTACTGTCAGTCCAGTTATGCTTCATTCTGACTGTGGATGCATCTGAGACACAGCCTACTGTCAGTCCAGTTATGCTTCATTCTGACTGTGGATGCATCTGAGACACAGCCTACTGTCAGTCCAGTGTACGCTTCATTCTGACTGTGGATGCATCTGAGACACAGCCTACTGTCAGTCCAGTGTATGCTTCATTCTGACTGTGGATGCATCTGAGACACAGCCTACTGTCAGTCCAGTGTATGCTTCATTCTGACTGTGGATGCATCTGAGACACAGCCTACTGTCAGTCCAGTGTATGCTTCATTCTGACTGTGGATGCATCTGAGACACAGCCTACTGTCAGTCCAGTGTATGCTTCATTCTGACTGTGGATGCATCTGAGACACAGCCTACTGTCAGTCCAGTGTATGCTTCATTCTGACTGTGGATGCATCTGAGATACAGCCTACTGTCAGTCCAGTTATGCTTCATTCTGACTGTGGATGCATCTGAGACACAGCCTACTGTCAGTCCAGTGTATGCTTCATTCTGACTGTGGATGCATCTGAGACACAGCCTACTGTCAGTCCAGTGTATGCTTCATTCTGACTGTGGATGCATCTGAGACACAGCCTACTGTCAGTCCAGTGTATGCTTCATTCTGACTGTGGATGCATCTGAGACACTGCCTACTGTCAGTCCAGTGTATGCTTCATTCTGACTGTGGATGCATCTGAGACACAGCCTACTGTCAGTCCAGTGTATGCTTCATTCTGACTGTGGATGCATCCAGATGAGACACAGCCTACTGTCAGTCCAGTGTACGGTTCATTCTGACTGTGGATGCATCTGAGACACAGCCTACTGTCAGTCCAGTGTACGCTTCATTCTGACTGTGGATGCATCCAGATGAGACACAGCCTACTGTCAGTCCAGTGTACGCTTCATTCTGACTGTGGATGCATCTGAGACACAGCCTACTGTCAGTCCAGTGTATGCTTCATTCTGACTGTGGATGCATCTGAGACACAGCCTACTGTCAGTCCAGTGTATGCTTCATTCTGACTGTGGATGCATCTGAGACACAGCCTACTGTCAGTCCAGTGTATGCTTCATTCTGACTGTGGATGCATCTGAGATACAGCCTACTGTCAGTCCAGTTATGCTTCATTCTGACTGTGGATGCATCTGAGACACAGCCTACTGTCAGTCCAGTGTATGCTTCATTCTGACTGTGGATGCATCTGAGACACTGCCTACTGTCAGTCCAGTGTATGCTTCATTCTGACTGTGGATGCATCTGAGACACAGCCTACTGTCAGTCCAGTGTACGCTTCATTCTGACTGTGGATGCATCTGAGACACAGCCTACTGTCAGTCCAGTGTACGCTTCATTCTGACTGTGGATGCATCTGAGATACAACAGCCTACTGTCAGTCCAGTGTGTGGGCTGGTATTAGAAATAGCTAACAGAGAGATTGGTAAGGTCACAGAGTTCATGTCAAGCAGTTTCCTGTTAGTGATATAGTGTGGCTCATTAGCTGTGCATCAAGTGTGACATCATCTGTTTGGACTGGGTCAGTCTCCGGGGAGTTTCCTAGCTACCAGTGTATTCAATATGCTTGAAGTTTGACGTCACGAGTTGGCAGTTCATTTTGATAGACTGAAATGTGTTGACCTGCCCCACGCCTAGCAGACAAAGGTGCACCATGGCAACCAGATCAACACGAATAACGACAGATACATCTCCACCACCTTTATGCTGAAAGTCCCCATAGACTGCAGACAAACTGCCACACCCACCACTGCTTTGCTATTTAGTCGACACCCGTATCGACTCATTAAGGACAGATTGCGACCCACCCACTTCACACATGCATCACCCACTCCACACATGTAATACCACTCCACACATGTATCACCCACTCTATACATGTAATACCACTTCACACATGCATCACCCACTCCACACATGTAATACCACTCCACACACGCTCTATACATGTATCACCACTCCACACATGTATCACCACTCTATACATGTGTCACCCACTCCACACATGTAATACCACTCCACACATGTATCACCCACTCTATACATGTATCACCACTCTATACATGTATCACCACTCCACACATGTATCACCACTCTATACATGTATCACCCACTCCACACATGTAATACCACTCCACACATGTATCACCCACTCTATACATGTATCACCACTCTATACATGTATCACCCACTCCACACATGTATCACCCACTCTATACATGTAATACCACTCCACACATGTATCACCACTCTATACATGTATCACCACTCAATACATGTATCACCACTCCACACATGTAATACCACTCCACACATGTAATACCACTCCACAAATGTATCACCACTCCACACATCCACTCCATACATGTATCACCCACTCCACACATGTATCACCACTCTATACATGTTTCACCACTCCACACATGTAATACCACTCCACACATGTATCACCACTCCACACATGTAATACCCAATCCACACGTATATCACCCACTCCATACATGTATAACCCACTCCACAAATCCCACATCTATAGTATAAAATAAGCAAGAGTAAGCCTTCCTTCATATTATATACATAATTGCATGTGAACATTTTGTCACTGCAGTCTAGAAGACGATCAAGAAAGGTGATAATTAGTGCAAGACAGTATTCCTAAGACGTACATCCCGTTCATAGAATATAAAATGCTGAGGCAACACGATTACACTTGTGTGCATTTTCAGAGAAAGTTCCGAGTGCTAGCCTAGCATGTTGAAAGCTCTCGAGAGCCACCGCTGGTTCTTCTGCTACTATTGCCACAGCAAGACTTCTCTAAATAGGTAGCTGGTGTATCAGCACTTCTTGTTGATATCGATCAGATTGTCACTTAAAAAGTTGTTGAGTTGGTGGACTTGGCTTGCTGACGAGACTTGCTGCCTTTGTTCCGGTAAGTGTCTAGCATGCACAGGTAACTAGCTCAGCTCTAATTAGTAGTCAGAGCAGCTTCTATAGAAGCAGGTCAAGTTCAATGTTCTCTCCCTGGTCACCCTGCCGAGGGAAGCTTGACCACATGTGGGATACCGTGCCGCCAGCAAGACATCCAGCATTGTTCAGGTACACCACTGACACAATATTTATTATACATAAAGCAAAAAAATACATTAAGCAAAAAAATGTGTTTATTTAAAATCGCAATAATTATAATTATTGGATCGACTTTAAAAAAGAAAACAAGACCACACCCACGTCAGTTAGACAACATTTCACCATTTAAGGTCAAACAACCAGTTGGACCACTTTTACCATTTTAAATCATGTACAATAGATTATTACAATACAGAATGTTGGAATGCATGGTTTTCAATGAGAGAGGGTCGGCCAACTGGTGTATATATTATATATGGTAAAGGGTCTCCTATGCAGTTGTGGTCTACATGGCTCCAATCATGCTTCTATCAAGTCTATCAAGCCTTCTTGTTCTTTAGTAATATCCTTGGCGGTTTCAGATGTCTTTGTTGTGTTCGTGAGTGCTTGCCTTTAAATACCTTTTCTAGCTTGTTTCTTGAACACTACACACATCCAACCATTCTTGAGGTTGTCT
Organism: Cladorhizidae sp. MBARI D1340-BT2; assembly: GCA_028752905.1. Lineage (NCBI taxonomy): Eukaryota > Metazoa > Porifera > Demospongiae > Poecilosclerida > Cladorhizidae > Cladorhizidae sp. MBARI D1340-BT2. Next base: position 38,959,818 of record JAQNBH010000018.1, on the reverse strand, counting down.
TGTTATTGGAGTCAGCCCCTTCGTAGAGGGTCAGCTCAGCCTTCTTCAAGGATACGGTTGCATAGGAGAGAGAACTCCACAAACCAAACATCGAGAAGAACGAGATTCTCAGTAAATCAATTGAGCGGTCATTTGGTCTGGCATTATATATTATAATACAGCACCTCTAAGCTACTAGCTAGAGCAAGGCAACTGGTCAGGTATTATAATACAGCACCTCTAAGCTACTAGCTAGAGCAAGGCAACTGGTCAGGTATTATAATACAGCACCTCTAAGCTACTAGCTAGAGCAAGGCAACTGGTCTGGTATTATAATACAGCACCTCTAAGCTACTAGCTAGAGCAAGGCAACTGGTCAGGTATTATAATACAGCACCTAAGCTAGCTAGCTAGAGCAAGGCAACTGGTCAGGTATTATAATACAGCACCTCTAAGCTACTAGCTAGAGCAAGGCAACTGGTCAGGTATTATAATACAGCACCTCTAAGCTACTAGCTAGAGCAAGGCAACTGGTCTGGTATTATAATACAGCACCTCTAAGCTAGCTAGCTAGAGCAAGGCAACTGGTCAGGTATTATAATACAGCACCTCTAAGCTACTAGCTAGAGCAAGGCAACTGGTCAGGTATTATAATACAGCACCTCTAAGCTACTAGCTAGAGCAAGGCAACTGGTCAGGTATTATAATACAGCACCTCTAAGCTACTAGCTAGAGCAAGGCAACTGGTCAGGTATTATAATACAGCACCTCTAAGCTACTAGCTAGAGCAAGGCAACTGGTCAGGTATTATAATACAGCACCTCTAAGCTACTAGCTAGAGCAAGGCAACTGGTCAGGTATTATAATACAGCACCTAAGCTACTAGCTAGAGTGAGGCAACTGGTCAGGTATTATAATACAGCACCTCTAAGCTACTAGCTAGAGCAAGGCAACTGGTCAGGTATTATAATACAGCACCTCTAAGCTACTAGCTAGAGCAAGGCAACTGGTCTGGTATTATAATACAGCACCTCTAAGCTACTAGCTAGAGCAAGGCAACTGGTCAGGTATTATAATACAGCACCTCTAAGCTACTAGCTAGAGCAAGGCAACTGGTCTGGTATTATAATACAGCACCTCTAAGCTACTAGCTAGAGCAAGGCAACTGGTCAGGTATTATAATACATCACCTCTAAGCTACTAGCTAGAGCAAGGCAACTGGTCAGGTATTATAATACAGCACCTCTAAGCTACTAGCTAGAGCAAGGCAACTGGTCAGGTATTATAATACATCACCTCTAAGCTACTAGCTAGAGCAAGGCAACTGGTCAGGTATTATAATACAGCACCTCTAAGCTACTAGCTAGAGCAAGGCAACTGGTCAGGTATTATAATACAGCACCTCTAAGCTAGCTAGCTAGAGTGAGGCAACTGGTCAGGTATTATAATACAGCACCTCTAAGCTACTAGCTAGAGCAAGGCAACTGGTCAGGTATTATAATACAGCACCTAAGCTAGCTAGCTAGAGTGAGGCAACTGGTGTGGTATTATAATACAGCACCTCTAAGCTACTAGCTAGAGCAAGGCAACTGGTCAGGTATTATAATACAGCACTTCTAAGCTACTAGCTAGAGCAAGGCAACTGGTCAGGTATTATAATACAGCACCTCTAAGCTACTAGCTAGAGCAAGGCAACTGGTCAGGTATTATAATACAGCACCTCTAAGCTAGCTAGCTAGACAAGGCAACTGCTGATATACAATGTCAGTTTCCACAATTGAGAAACAAGATAAAATTATGTCATTGCAAGGTGTCGGAAAAGATGGAGTCTTCTGGTACTGAAATTGGGAGCTACTGCACATCAGTGGGGGGGGAGAGGAGGGGGGGGGGGGGGGAATTGATACATGATCTTGAAGATGAATTTCCTTGTTTTTTAGGTCTGCCAGTTGAAGTCTGTTTGGGGGTGAGGCCACACAGTGTGGAGCAACTAGGATGCTGCCATGGTTTGGGGGAGAGGCCACACACACAGTGTGGAGTAACTAGGAAGCTGCTATGGTTTGGGGGAGAGGCCACACAGTGTGGAGCAACTAGGAAGCTGCCATGGTTTGGGGGAGAGGCCACACAGTGTGGAGCAACTAGGATGCTGCCATGGTTTGGGGGAGAGGCCACACACACAGTGTGGAGCAACTAGGAAGCTGCCATGGTTTGGGGGAGAGGCCACACAGTGTGGAGCAACTAGGATGCTGCCATGGTTTGGGGGAGAGGCCACACACAGTGTGGAGCATCGAGGAAGCTGCCAATGGGATCTTCAGCAGAGATACAAGCTTTGTTTTGGGGGTGTTTAGCCCTCCACTATATATTCCCTAAGGTACATCATGAAATTCTGAGCCCATCTTTACACTTTCATTACTGCCACTCGGTGAGTTTGTCCTGTAAGTAAGTTGGTTCTGTATCACCTGTGCATTGCGTGCTGTGCTTTGATTGGTTAGTTCTGTAAAGATCACGTCTGTTGTCGGGACGTGTACAAGTGGTCACTTGAGGATGAGGCAGAGCTATTGCTCCTCCATTCTGTGCTTGATCCTCCCGCTCATCCAGCCTGTCCAACGACCAAGTGTCCCTCAACGTCAAATTATGCTCACTCTCCCACTCACCATCTCTTCCAACATTGTCCACAATGCTTCGCCTGCACCCAACGCTTACTGCATGCTTGTCTTAGTAGTTCAGCAAAGGTTGCTTAACAGAGAGCTGAGAACTGAGCAGGTTGCATGACCAAGGAATGATGAAGGCTATTTTGATGAGATGTGGTAAGGGGTAACAGAGAGCTGAGAACTGAGCAGGTTGCATGACCAAGGAATGATGAAGGCTATTTTGATGAGATGTGGTAAGGGGTTATCGCAAGAAGATGTCTCAAGTTAGTGACTTAAGGAGTTCACAACACGACGCTGGCCGAGCATTGTGTTGCATGTTGTCAGTTGACCTCTGACCCTCGAATTGCGCTCAAAAAAGATGGACACTGATTGGTCCGATGCTGCGTTTGAGATGCTGGATTAGAACTTTTTCTAATCCAACGTCTGAAATGCAGCATCGGACCAATCAGAATCACATGTCCATCTTTGTTGAGCATGGTTCGAAATGAATAGGGTCAAAGGTCAATTGACAACACGTAATGCAATGCAATGCTCGGCAAGCGTCACGTTGTGAACCGACCTTTATACAACATACAGATAGACATACAAGATAGATAGATAAGATAGATAGATAGATAGATGCCTGCATATGGAGCCAAAACACCACCAAAAAGACAGAAACAGTGTCTATTTTATACCACACCCATTTTAATCCTAGAAGTACGTCCACTCATTCAGATTTTGAAAGCTTACTTCTCAGAAGGCAAAGGGTCATCAAACTGGGTGGTCAGTCTAAACAATGGCTATGCAATTACTAGTCAGTCCAAACCCAGAAATAATGCACTCAGAACACTGATAATCCTGTACCCAGTGACTTATCCCATACTAGTTGATAACCACCCCATTACATTCTCGGACACTGTTTTCGCTTGGAAAAGTCTTTCATAAGTGCAAGTTTTGATGAAACCGAAAGGTCAAGCAACATCCACAAGTATTTTAAACTGAAAGGTCAAGCAACATCCACAAGTATTTTAAACTGAAAGGTCAAGCAACATCCACAAGTATTTTAAACTGAAAGGTCAAGCAACATCCACAAGTATTTTAAACTGAAAGGTCAAGCAACATCCACAAATATTTGAAACTGAAAGGTCATGTCGCATCACAAGTATTTGAAACTGAAAGGTCGTGTAGCATCCACAAATATTTGAAACTGAAAGGTCATGTAGCATCACAAGTATTTGAAACTGAAAGGTCATGCAACATCCACAAATATTTGGTCATGTAACATCCACAAATATTTGGTCGTGTAGCATCACGAGTATTTTAAACTGAAAGGTCATGTAACCCACAAATATTTGAAACTGAAAGGTCATGTAACCCACAAATATTTGGTCGTGTAGCATCACGAGTATTTTAAACTGAAAGGTCATGTAACATCCACAAATATTTGGTCATGTAACATCCACAGTATTTGAAACTGAAAGGTCATGTAGCATCCACAAATATTTTAAACTGAAAGGTCATGTAACATCCACAAATATTTGGTCATGTAACATCCACAGTATTTGAAACTGAAAGGTCATGTAGCATCCACAAATATTTTAAACTGAAAGGTCATGTAACATCCACAAATATTTGGTCGTGTAACATCCACAGTATTTGAAACTGAAAGGTCATGTAGCATCCACAAATATTTTAAACTGAAAGGTCATGTAACATCAACAGTATCTGAAACTGAAAGGTCATGTAACATCCACAAATATTTGAAACTGAAAGGTCATGTAACATCCACAAATATTTGAAACTGAAAGGTCATGTAACATCCACAGTATTTGAAACTGAAAGGTCATGTAGCATCCACAAATATTTGAAACTGAAAGGTCATGTAACATCCACAGTATTTGAAACTGAAAGGTCATGTAACATCCACAAATATTTGAAACTGAAAGGTCATGTAACATCCACAGTATTTGAAACTGAAAGGTCATGTAACATCCACAAATATTTGAAACTGAAAGGTCATGTAACATCCACAAATATTTGAAACTGAAAGGTCATGTAACATCCACAGTATTTGAAACTGAAAGGGCATGTAACATCCACAAATATTTTAAACTGAAAGGTCATGCAGCATCCACAAATATTTGAAACTGAAGGGTTAAACAACATCCACAAATATTTGGAGCCTTCAGTACCTAGGGGGTAACGAGAGACACAGAAGTAGATAAATGGAGAAAGGAGAACATCTTTTCAGATACTAGTTTTTGAGGCCTGCCAGGCATTGACACATCATTTAACAAAGCCTTCTCAACAGACTAGGAGTGGTGTAGCTGAAAATATCCATAGACACATTGTAGACACTTGTTTAGGCTGAAGGAGTTGCCAAAGGGAGTTTTAGAAGAGACAAGTCCGCCCTGCTGAGTTATCCATGAGACAAGTCCGCCCTGCTGAGTTATCCACGAGCCTCCATACAAAATGCATCACCTCCCAACTAGAGTTGGCAGAACTCGCTGAGAGTGTGACATGTGAAGTGCACTAGATAGCTGGGTGACAAATATTTCGACCTTTTCCCAGGCATACAAAATGTAAGCTAAGAGGGAGGGGCAACCCTCGCATGTACCCTTTTCAGTGTCGATCCCGATCAATTTGTACATTGAAAAAACGGGGAAAAATTGGCACTTTCAGCGATCGGTAGAGACGGGTCCACGTACAACACTAACAACAACATTTGCTGCGAGTGCTTGAAAGCAATGGAGCACTTGAACTCTTTCACCGGTGACTTTCTAGAAGCTTACGACTGCAGCTGTAAAGGTAGTTGTATGTCTATGTAGGGTTAGGAACCACTAAACTCCCTAGCAACCATATATTTTCAGAATGTATAATGAAAATGGAATATGATCCTTGAAAATGGTTGCCTAGCAACAAACCACAAAGTATTACAGGGATATGAATATCATTATCGACACCTGTTGAAGAAATGCTTGATGGTAGAGGATACTACCATCAACAGTTCTGCACTGGGAGATTTGCATGACTGGGGTATTAGACATGATATTAATACTCTGACAGGCACACCTGCAACAACAACAACAACAACAACAAATAAAAAACAGCACACATGCACACACACATGCACACATAGCCTCCAGTTACCCAGCAAAGAACAATGTTTTGCTCTTAGCTCTCTTCTGATAAATTCCCAGATAGTGATTCCATTCACTGCTGGCTTACCGTGCCAGTCTCTTCATTCTCTCCTTCGTTCTCTATCTCTCAGCCTGTGCTGGAGCTGGCAGTGTCAAGAGAATCATCGCTCATGCTGATTCTAGTGTCTTGACCCCAGCACAGTTCAAACCATGCCCCCACAAGCAAACAGAGACTTGTTCTCCTTTTTCATCGCTCAGTTCGCCGTCTGACATCCCGAAATCATCGTCAAAAAGTACCATCCGCACTTCACTAGCAGTATAGTTACCTAGACACCATCAATTCAGCTGCAATGTGGTCTCATGTTACCATAGCAACCTAACGATTACAGACTACAGCTTCTAGAGTTATGCTTTAGGCAAGTGCTGATCTATTAAACCAGCGCTAGGTTCAAAAATGGGCAGAGATGCTGACAAGTTTCTTGAAAGTGTCTTCAACCCACCACATGGCATTTACACCGGTAATGGGTTAAGGATTAGACACACTGTTAAGCATGGCTTGCCTGGCCAATGGTTGTGCACAAGGTTCCTATTAGACACACTGTTTAGCATGGCTTGCCTGGCCAATGGCTGTGCACAAGGTTCCTATTAGACACACTGTTTAGCATGGCTTGCCTGGCCAATGGTTGTGCACAAGGTTCCTATTAGACACACTGTTTAGCATGGCTTGTCCGGCCAATGGTTGTGCACAAGGTTCCTATTAGATATTAGACACACTGTTTAGCATGGCTTGCCTGGCCAATGGTTGTGCACAAGGTTCCTATTAGACACACTGTTTAGCATGCCTTGCCTGGCCAATGGTTGTGCACAAGGTTCCTATTAGACACACTGTTTAGCATGGCTTGCCTGGCCAATGGTTGTGCACAAGGTTCCTATTAGACACGCTGTTTAGCATGGCTTGTCCGGCCAATGGTTGTGCACAAGGTTCCTATTAGACACACTGTTTAGCATGGCTTGCCTGGCCAATGGTTGTGCACAAGGTTCCTATTAGACACACTGTTTAGCATGGCTTGCCCGGCCAATGGTTGTGCACAAGGTTCCTATTAGACACACTGTTTAGCATGGCTTGCCTGGCCAATGGTTGTGCACAAGGTTCCTATTAGACACACTGTTTAGCATGGCTTGCCTGGCCAATGGTTGTGCACAAGGTTCCTATTAGACACACTGTTTAGCATGGCTTGCCTGGCCAATGGTTGTGCACAAAGTTCCTATTAGACACACTGTTTAGCATGGCTTGCCTGGCCAATGGTTGTGCACAAGGTTCCTATTAGACACACTGTTTAGCATGGCTTGCCCGGCCAATGGTTGTGCACAAGGTTCCTATTAGACACACTGTAGCATGGCTTGCCTGGCCAATGGTTGTGCACAAGGTTCCTATTAGACACACTGTTTAGCATGGCTTGCCTGGCCAATGGTTGTGCACAAGGTTCCTATTAGACACACTGTTTAGCATGGCTTGCCTGACCAATGGTTGTGCACAAGGTTCCTATTAGACACACTGTTTAGCATGGCTTGCCTGGCCAATGGTTGTGCACAAGGTTCCTATTAGACACACTGTTTAGCATGGCTTGCCTGGCCAATGGTTGTGCACAAGGTTCCTATTAGACACACTGTTTAGCATGGCTTTCCTGGCCAATGGTTGTGCACAAGGTTCCTATTAGACACACTGTTTAGCATGGCTTGTCTGGCCAATGGTTGTGCACAAGGTTCCTATTAGACACACTGTTTAGCATGCCTTGCCTGGCCAATGGTTGTGCACAAGGTTCCTATTAGACACACTGTTTAGCATGGCTTGCCTGGCCAATGGTTGTGCACAAGGTTCCTATTAGACACACTGTTTAGCATGGCTTGCCTGGCCAATGGTTGTGCACAAGGTTCCTATTAGACACACTGTTTAGCATGGCTTGCCTGACCAATGGTTGTGCACAAGGTTCCTATTAGACACACTTGTTTAGCATTGGCTTGCCTGACCAATGGTTGTGCACAAGGTTCCTATTAGACACACTGTTTAGCATGGCTTGCCTGGCCAATGGTTGTGCACAAGGTTCCTATTAGACACACTGTTTAGCATGGCTTGCCTGGCCAATGGTTGTGCACAAGGTTCCTATTAGACACACTGTTTAGCATGGCTTGCCTGGCCAATGGTTGTGCACAAGGTTCCTATTAGACACACTGTTTAGCATGGCTTGCCTGGCCAATGGTTGTGCACAAGGTTCCTATTAGACACACTGTTTAGCATGGCTTGCCTGGCCAATGGTTGTGCACAAGGTTCCTATTAGACACACTGTTTAGCATGGCTTGCCTGGCCAATGGTTGTGCACAAGGTTCCTATTAGACACACTGTTTAGCATGGCTTGCCTGGCCAATGGTTGTGCACAAGGTTCCTATTAGACACACTGTTTAGCATGGCTTGCCTGGCCAATGGTTGTGCACAAGGTTCCTATTAGACACACTGTTTAGCATGGCTTGCCTGGCCAATGGTTGTGCACAAGGTTCCTATTAGACACACTGTTTAGCATGGCTTGCCTGGCCAATGGTTGTGCACAAGGTTCCTATTAGACACACTGTTTAGCATGGCTTGCCTGGCCAATGGTTGTGCACAAGGTTCCTATTAGACACACTGTTTAGCATGGCTTGCCTGGCCAATGGTTGTGCACAAGGTTCCTATTAGACACACTGTTTAGCATGGCTTGCCTGACCAATGGTTGTGCACAAGGTTCCTATTAGACACACTGTTTAGCATGGCTTGCCTGGCCAATGGTTGTGCACAAGGTTCCTATTAGACACACTGTTTAGCATGGCTTGCCTGGCCAATGGTTGTGCACAAGGTTCCTATTAGACACACTGTTTAGCATGGCTTGCCTGACCAATGGTTGTGCACAAGGTTCCTATTAGACACACTGTTTAGCATGGCTTGCCTGGCCAATGGTTGTGCACAAGGTTCCTATTAGACACACTGTTTAGCATGGCTTGCCTGGCCAATGGTTGTGCACAAGGTTCCACTGTTTAGCATGGCTTGCCTGGCCAATGGTTGTGCACAAGGTTCCTATTAGACACACTGTTTAGCATGGCTTGCCTGGCCAATGGTTGTGCACAAGGTTCCTATCAGACACACTGTTTAGCATGGCTTGCCTGGCCAATGGTTGTGCACAAGGTTCCTATTAGATACTATCATTTCATGCTTGTGTATGTATTCACTCAGCGCCTGATTCTGTTTGAGCAGGCTAACTCGAACATGCAGTTTATGTTATTCAGATCAGCCTCGCTGATGAAGTGTCAAGCATCACTTGTACCAGAGTGGTGTGCACAGGCATACAAGCCAAGTCTGCAACAAGTCCTACCCCACACACTACCAGTTGCTGAAACACAAGAATGCTGTGCACCACACACTCAAGCTTGGCTTCCCTAAGTCAAAGAAGAACTATTACATATGCTGAATAGCATCAACAACATCAAGTAGTCTCTGTCATTTCTATGAAAGGTGAATCAACCGCTAACATTTTTAGAATGTTATCAAAACATGTGTAACAAGATCTTTCAAAATATACGCTATAGGATGATGGCCTGATTGGTCAGCGGATCGATTGCTTGATTGGTCAGAAAATCGATTGCTTGATTGACCACTATTAAATTCCATGGGAAGCCTTGTTTGAGGACCTCAAAGGGGCTCATTGGGTGGTTTTTCGGTCATGGACATATCAGATTTGGGATGGGGCGCTGCCTGGCAGGCAAATGTGTGCCGGTATTGTACTTGGAATTGTGGCCAGTCGGCCATTTTATCAAGGTGAAATATCAATGCATGCGCTTTTCATGTTCCCGACAATACCACACCAATCATGCAACACGGCAGCATCACCAACAAACTACGTTAGAGCTCTCATAATGCAAGCTGTTTACTGATGGGCCTGCTTCTAGCCCTACTAGTGGAAAAACACCACACTTGCTGAAGTGGAGAAATTTAAAGAAGGCAATCGTCATCAAGGGGCGTGGTACAAAAAAAATTAGTAGCCATAAAAGGTGCATACACCCTGCTTCATGGGGAGCCTAGCTACTGGGTGCCTAGGTCCTGCTTCATGGAGCCTAGCTACTGGGTGCCTAGGCCCTGCTTCATGGGGAGTTTAGCTACTGGGTGCCTAGGCCCTGCTTCATGGAGCCTAGCTACTGGGTGCCTAGGCCCTGCTTCATGGGGAGCCTAGCTACTGGGTGCCTAGGCCCTGCTTCATGGGGAGCCTAGCTACTGGGTGACTAGGCCCTGCTTCATGGGGAGCCTAGCTACTGGGTGCCTAGGCCCTGCTTCATGGGGAGCCTAGCTACTGGGTGCCTAGGCCCTGCTCCATGGGGAGCCTAGCTACTGGGTGCCTAGGCCCTGCTTCATGGGGAGCCTAGCTACTGGGTGCCTAGGCCCTGCTTCATGGGGAGCCTAGCTACTGGGTGCCTAGGCCCTGCTTCATGTGGAGCCTAGCTACTGGGTGCCTAGGCCCTGCTTCATGAGGAGCCTAGCTACTGGGTGCCTTGGCCCAGCTTCATGGGGAGCCCAGCTACTGGATTCCTGGCCCTGCTTTAAGGGGAGCCTAGTTGCTTGGTACAAATGACAGAACCTGCTTACTAGGCACCTATTATTTTTTCAAGCTGGTGTGGCATCCAGACAGTTAACCATATCATCTGAAATCAATACCTGCGCCACTTCTCTTGCCTCTGCTAGCTACGTATGAATAAAAACATGAAGTTGAAAAGCACGTCTGACTAGTCATTCTAAGAAGGGGGAAAATGCTACTTTGAGAAGATTTGACTATTTTCATGTTGAGATAAGATCTCTACAAAGATTGTCAACATTTAGTTGTACACCTTTGGAGGGAAGGGGAAGAAAAAGAGATACTCTGTGCATGCTTGGCTCCCCTTAGCTAACCTAACCTCTGGTGTGCTTGATGGTTTGTTTGTTCCTATCCTAGTACAGACATCCATGACCTCAAGGAGAGATATCTCGGTATACAGCAGTCTTTGCACACACAGGGAGAGATATCCAAGTCTTTGCACACACAAGGAGAGATATCTAGGTATACAGCAGTCTTTGCACACACAGGGAGAGATATCTAGGTATACAGCAATCTTTGCACACACAAGGAGCGATATCTACGTATACAGCAGTCTTTGCACACACAGGGAGAGATATCTAGGTATAAGCAGTCTTTGCACACACCGGGAGAGATATCTACGTAGGTATACAGCAGTCTTTGCACACACAGGGAGAGATATCCAGATTACAGCGGTCTTTCTTTTGGGAGACAACTTTTAAATCCACACTAAACCAACTTTCAAGGAGGTGGTCTGTCATTGGAGGTGGGTGGAGCAATGGGATGGGCCAACTTCATATTACTATGTGTACTAGACAACATATGAATAATGCATGATGTTGTTGAAGACTTGAGTGCATAATAGCCATGACTGCCATCTCTTTAAAACACCAACTGTCTCTCTTCCAAAGTTAGCAATTTTCTTCTTGTCAGTCATGCCGCAAGCACCATTTTAAGTTGGCCAACTTCCTACACGCTGTTCGTCTCCACTGCACACTATGCTGGTGTAGTACAGGAGACGAGCCAGTAGTACTCGTGGTCTCCACTGCACACTATGCTGGTGTGGTACAGGAGATGAGCCAGTAGTACTCGTGGTCTCCACTGCACACTATGCTGGTGTAGTACAGGAGATGAGCCAGTAGTACTCGTGGTCTCCACTGCACACTATGCTGGTGTAGTACAGGGAGATGAGCCAGTGGTACTCGTGGTCTCCACTGCACACTATGCTGGTGTAGTACAGGGAGATGAGCCAGTGGTACTCGTGGTCTCCACTGCACACTATGCTGGTGTAGTACAGGAGACGAGCCAGTAGTATACTCGTGTGGTCTCCACTGCACACTATGCTGGTGTGGTACAGGAGACGAGCCAGTAGTATACTCGTGGTTTCCACCTTCCTTATCTTTGAGACCGGAGGAGAAGAGCAGGGTCTGGTGTCTTTAACAGGTCACACAACTGTAGCTGCGGCCCAATCAGATTGCAGTGGAGAGGAACACAGAGTCTAATTCTCCACAACTGGCCTCGGAACTGGAGGGGAACACAGAGAAGTCACCATCAGCTAGCTGCTAGTCAATCCCAGTGCTGGTGCTGGAGTGGAACACAGAGAAGCCACCATCAGCTAGCTGCTAGTCAGTCTCAGTGCTGGTGCTGGAGTGGAACACAGAGAAGCCACCATCAGCTAGCTGCTAGTCAGTCCCAGTGCTGGTGCTGGAGTGGAACACAGAGAAGCCACCATCAGCTAGCTGCTAGTCAGTCTCAGTGCTGGTGCTGGAGAGGAGCACAGAAGTCACCATCAGCTAGCTGCTAGTCAGTCCCAGTGCCTGGTGCTGGAGAGGAGCACAGAAGCCACCATCTGCTAGCTGCTAGTCAGTCCCATTGCTGGTGCTGGAGTGGAACACAGAAGCCACCATCAGCTGGCTGCTAGTCAGTCTCAGTGCCTGGTGCTGGAGAGGAGCACAGAAGCCACCATCTGCTAGCTGCTAGTCAGTCCCAGTGCCTGGTGCTGGAGAGGAGCACAGAAGCCACCATCAGCTAGCTGCTAGTCAGTCCCAGTGCCTGGTGCTGGAGAGGAGCACAGAGAAGTCACCATCAGCTAGCTGCTAGTCAGTCCCAGTGCTGGTGCTGGAGTGGAACACAGAAGCCACCATCAGCTGGCTGCTAGTCAGTCTCAGTGCCTGGTGCTGGAGAGGAGCACAGAAGCCACCATCTGCTAGCTGCTAGTCAGTCCCAGTGCCTGGTGCTGGAGAGGAGCACAGAAGCCACCATCAGCTAGCTGCTAGTCAGTCCCAGTGCCTGGTGCTGGAGAGGAGCACAGAGAAGTCACCATCAGCTAGCTGCTAGTCAGTCCCAGTGCTGGTGCTGGAGTGGAACACAGAGAAGCCACCATCAGCTAGCTGCTAGTCAGTCTCAGTGCCTGGTGCTGGAGAGGAGCACAGAAGCCTAGCTGCTAGTCAGTCCCAGTGCTGGTGCTGGATAGGAGCACAGAAGTCACCATCAGCTAGCTGCTAGTCAGTCCCAGTGCTGGTGCTGGAGTGGAACACAGAGAAGCCACCATCAGCTACTGTAGCTACTAGTCAGTCTGGTGCTGGAGACACAGAGAAGCCACCATCAGCTAGCTGCTAGTCAGTCTCAGTGCCTGGTGCTGGAGTGGAACACAGAAGCCACTATCAGCTAGCTGCTAGTCAGTCCCAGTTACCATCACTACGCTTGTAAAAGGTTGTATTATTACACATGCAAAGATCGTCCACCATTTTTTTGACATTTTTGGGACATAGACAATGAAGTGTTAAACTCCTGTTGCACAAATCACATGTGCTAAAGAGACCACACCCATTTCTTCCATTGCCCCAACTTCAAGGAAGGTAAAGGGTCGGCTGTGCCAAACTAGTCCATGCTTCAAGGTATGGCAAGTGCATTGATGTTGATGCACTCTAATTATAGTCTGATTTTGGGTAGTCTTTGGTGGGAGGGGTCTCTTAAAAGAGAAGACCACAGTGCCCACTCAGAACCAGCTCCCTGGCTACTACTAGATCCACAGCTAGAATCAGAACCAGCTCCCTGGCTGCTACTAGATCCACAGCTAGAATCAGAACCAGCTCCCCTGGCTGCACAGCTAGAATCAGAACCAGCTCCCTGGCTGCTACTAGATCCACAGCTAGAATCAGAACCAGCTCCCTGGCTGCACTAGATAAACAGACCCATGGCAGACATGGAGGGTTCAATGGTACTCCTCCTCTTTCTGATGGTTAACCGATTGTCCATATCATCAAATCTCACACATCACTTACAATATATATATATATATACATAAATATATATAGGTAGCTATATATACAGTCACACAGACACACTTCAACAGCCACACTGTTTGCTGTGACCCCCAGACCATTCAACAAGACCTGCATATCCTCATATACAACATTCTATATAGTCTACTGGGCACACACACATGGATTTTTCAATTTAGTGTCTATGATTATGTATGTATATGTTGCATATATACCTATATATATACCTACATATATATATATACCTACATATATATATATACCTAAATATATATATATATATATATACCTACATATATATATATACCTACATATATACAATATATGCCTACATATATACATATATATTGCCTACATATATATTTATATGAATGACAGAACTAAATTGTTTGTTTTTTCGCCTGACATGCCTGGTAGACTGTTGAATCACAATAAGAGAACTGCTTCTGTTTGGGCATAATGCAACTGCCATGTCCGGCCCACCCAGGCTGATCTTGCCGTGTCCTGGATTGGTCCACTCAGGCTGATCCTGCCGTGTCCTGGATTGGCCCACCCAGGCTGATCCTGCCGTGTCCTGGAAGTACCTCTGCTAAGGAAGGTTTCACAAATACCTATGCAACCAGAAACCTCACTGAATCACTTCGTCCTTGAGAAAGGAGATTCTCTTGGAGAAATGTTCTCATGGAGAAAGGAGATTCTCATGGAGAAATGTTCTCATGGAGAAAGGAGATTCTCATGGAGAAAGGAGGTTCTCATGGAGAAAAGAGTGTCTCATGGAGAAAGTAAATTCTCATGGAGTCATGGAGAAAGGAGATTCTCGTGGAGAAATGTTCTCATGGAGAAAAGAGATTCTCATGGAGTCATGGAGAAAGGAGATTCTCTTGGAGAAATGTTCTCATGGAGAAAAGAGATTCTCATGGAGTCATGGAGAAAGGAAGTTCTCTTGGAGAAATGTTCTCATGGAGAAAAGAGATTCTCATGGAGTCTCATGGAGAAAGGAGGTTCTCGTGGAGAAAGGAGATTCTTGTGGGTGAATATCTTTGTCATAGGTTTTACTGTAGACACAGCATAACTTAACCCTTTCACTGCTGCAGGTAAATACTCCCACTGTGCTGGAAGGTGATTTTGAAATCAATGCCAAAAAAATACTAAGAGGTTATTTAAGAGGTTATTTTGAAATTCTTTTTGTGTGTTTGGGTGGGCAAGAGGTTGGCCTATAGGGGGAAAATTGAAATTTGGTATTTTGCATAATTAGGTGGTCATGTGACCTCATGGCGGCTATACTGGATTTCCCTTTTTTCATCGAATCTGTGATAAAAACTACTTTTTCTCCAAGAAATTCTTATGGGATGCTGTTTTTTCCCACACACGAAAACTATGATTTTCTGTCCACAACCTGATTTAGTTTTTCGAATTCAGTTTGTAAACAATAATGATTGTCTTTCATGAAATAGAACTGCTTGACTGCAAACACTATATTGTTCCTTCATTTCAGAACCACAACTTTAGTCAGCTCCATAGTGTGAATATGTGGGGAGGAAGCCGCACACTTTGAACATTCACTCATCTCCATCAGACGTATCTCCATCATCCTCTCCGTCCCAAGTCGAGCAAATCATCGGCCTCGTCCATGGAATACTCCCAATCACTGTCGGCATTATCATAGTCAACTGTTGGAAACGAATTACATGTATCGTCCAAATCAAAGTTGTCCTCACTGTCCGTATCAGCAAAGATCTGGTCCACAACTTCGTTGACAGTGTATTGCCTGCTGTGAAGCTGGGCTCCCGCCATTTTTCTGCCTACCGCTGGGAAACACAACTTTCCACGTGGAAATCCCTCTAGTTCATAGAAAAAACGATAGATGGCGCGTGCAGTACAGGCGCATTTTTTAAAAGGATTATTTTCACATACCCAGGTGCAATTCAACGTTTCTACCCAGTACTACCGGGTATGCACAGTGAAAGGGTTAAAATATGTTTATTAAAACACACACATACATACAGATTGAGTCAATGGGCTGAATATGTGCAGTGAAAGGGTTAAAATATGTTTATTAAAACACACACACACACACATACATACAGATTGAGTCAATGGGCTGAATTTGCATTTCCAACACGTTTTCTTTAAAAAAAAAAGCAACAGAATAAATTTATTTTTTTAAACAGCTGCTGGCATTCCGACTTCTGTCTTTGTTTTCATGTGATTGATGAGGACTGTAGCACTTAAATTAGAATGCATCTTTAAATTATCCAGGCAGGGAGACAATACCCCCCCCCCCCCCCAGGATGTACCAAGAGAGGCTCTGGGGTTTTTCCATTACATAACCACTAGGCTATTATTTTCAAACCCTCTTTTCAAAATCCTGTCTGCACTGATAGGTCTATATGGTCTATATAGCAGAAGTAGCTTCATCAATACCCATAAGTGAACGCTATAAACGTTATTATCACTTTCCTCATTGTAGCAATCAACAGCACAGAATCAACACCTTGTTGACTTGGGCTTGCAATCACGTACAACATGTTTAGATTGTTGATGAAAACAGCTTCAGGTGTGGGGGAATGACCTTGATTAGAGCTTGTTAGCTCCCAAATTAGCTTCAGGTGACTTGGATTAGAGCTTGCTGGCTCCCAAATTAGCTTCAGGTGACCTGGATTAGAACTTGCTAGTCCCCAATTAGCTTCAGGTGACCTGCATTAGAGCTTGCTAGTACCCAAATTAGCTTCAGGTGACCTGGATTGGAGCTTGCTAGTCCCAAATTAGCTCCAGGTGACCTGGATTAGAGCTTGCTAGTCCCAAATTAGCTCCAGGTGACTTGGATTAGAGCTTGCTAGCACCCAAATTAGCTTCAGGTGACCTGCTAGCACCCAAGTTAGCTTCAGGTGACCTGGATTAGAGCTTGCTAGCTCCCAAATTAGCTTCAGGTGTGGGGGAATGACCTGGATTAGAGCTTGCTAGGAAATTGCTGAGTTGTGCAATTACTTCCAGCTGACTTAACACAGGCTTTCAATCAGTTTTCCCCAGAGCATTACAACCCATTACAACCGAATAAAAACTGAAAGCATTCATGTTTGGCAATAAACCCCCAAAATGATTGCGAAATCGACATAGTTCCTACAGCATTTTCAAGTTATAGTACCCCTGGACCCAAGTCCCCCAGATAGGGAAGTCCCACTGAACATGCGTGGTGTACAACGCAGAACAAACACAAGGTACACATCCATTGCACTCACTGGAGAAGGTGTCCTTCCGAATGTTACCATTCCAGCAGAGCCGAGGGAAGAGGACACCATGCTAGATCGTGCACTCTGACCGAGGGTCAGATCCACATGGACCATGCCCATATTGTCTAGCACAGTGTTAGCCATACCAATTTTGCTTGGGGTGGAATTGATCCCTATGTTTCGTGAGGGAGACTGGGCCAAACTGACAGTCACAGGAATGACTCTGTTAGTCTGCAAGATACATCACACACACCACACACACACACTGTTGTGAGCATCCCTCCCCATCTAATTCACCAGCTCTTCTCCATCAAAAATAATAATCTAAACCGACGACAATCTCGTTGCACAAATATAAACAAGAATATATTTATAAAACACACGCACCCAATGCTGCCTGGATGAGATAACCTCACCTGTCTGGCTGCCTGCTCAGTGCTACACCAGAAGTCATGGTAACCTCACCTGTCTGGCTGCCTGTGGCTCAGTGAAGTCATGGTAACCTCACCTGTATGGCTGCCTGTGGCTCACCAGAAGTCATGGTAACCTCACCTATCTGGCTGCCTGTGGCTCACTAGAAGTCATAGTAACCTCACCTGTCTGGCTGCCTGTGGCTCATCAGAAGTCATGGTAATCTCACCTGTCTGGCTCCCTGCTCAGTGCTACACCAGAAGTCATGGTAACCTCACCTATCTGGCTGCCTGTGGCTCACCAGAAGTCATAGTAACCTCACCTGTCTGGCTGCCTGTGGCTCATCAGAAGTCATAGTAATCTCACCTGTCTGGTTGCCTGTAGCTCAGTGCTACACCAGAAGTCATGATAACCTCACCTGTCTGGCTGCCTGTGGCTCAGTTACACCAGCAGAAGTCATGATAACCTCACCTGTCTGGCTGCCTGTGGCTCAGTGCTACACCAGAAGTCATGGTAACCTCACCTGTCTGGCTGCCTGTGGCTCTTCAGTTTGTGCAGAATCAGTACGACCATGGACCTTATATATCGGAAGTTGGTGAAACTATCACATGCTGTTGCTGTCTATGGACAGAGAGAACTGGCTACACACTTCATGTCAGAAAGGATAACTCACACACAGAATATACTCTTTGTACAGATCTAGCCTGCTTCATTCAGAGGGCTAAATTATTCTTTGCTGTTGTGATGGCTGCTAGATTATTCTTTGCTGTTGCGATGGCTGCTAGATTATTCTTTGCTGTTGCGATGGCTGCTAGATTATTCTTGGCCGTTGCGATGGTTGCTAGATTATTCTTGGCTGTTGTGATGGCTGCTAGATTATTCTTTGCTGTTGCGATGGCTGGTAGATTATTCTTTGCTGTTGAGATGGCTGGTAGATTATTCTTTGCTGTTGCGATGGCTGGTAGATTATTCTTGGCTGTTGCGATGGCTGGTAGATTATTCTTTGCTGTTGCGATGGCTGCTAGATTATTCTTGGCTGTTGTGATGGCTGCTAGATTATTCTTTGCTGTTGTGATGGCTGCTAGATTAGTCTTGGCTGTTGTGGCTCTATTCCATAGAGATGCCTGAGGTGTTTCTTTCTCTCTTTTTTTGCGGCGACATTAAAAAGCAATTCTTTTTCTCGTGCAAGCATATACATATATGTGTGTACATATATATATATGCATATACATATATGTGTGTATGTATGCACATATATATATGCATATATGTATATATGTGTGTATGCAAGCATATATATATATGTGTGTGTATGTATGCACATATGTGCATATATATATATATATATATGTGTGTATGTATGCACATATGTGCATATATATGCGTGTATGTATGCACATATGTGCATATATATATATGCACATATGCAATATATATATATATATATATATGCCGATGGACAACATGATAACTAGCTTGCTTGGCACATGCATGTAGTGGGTGTGTGATAGAAGACACCCACACTACTTATCCATCTGTGAATACTATACATGACACTGGGCGGTCAGGACTTGCCTTAGTCCTCCTCCTCCTCCTCTTGCGCAGGTAGAGGCACCGACCATGCCCATGTTGGGAATGCACATCAGGCTCCACCTCGATAGGCTTCTCCTCCTTGACTTCATTAAAATACTCGTAAGTAGTCTGACCTTTGAACTCTACAATACCAGAAATAAAGGCACACATATATACACACACAATTACATACTCAGCAATATATATGGGCATATATTTATTAATATAGCACATATATAGTATTTATTAATATAGCACATATAATAGATATATGTACATATATTTATTCATATAGAAAAGATCTAAAAGCGAACAACTATGTACAGTACAACTCTCAATGCACTCTAAGTTGGCACAATAGCATTAAAATCACCTTCTCAATGATCAACTTCAAATTTTATTCACTTGACGTCCTGATGAAGACTACAGCATCTAGTCATTATTCCTGATGAAGACTACAGCATCTAGTCATTATTCCTGATAAAGACTAGAGAATCTAGTAAAACGTCGAGTGAATAAAATTTGAAGTTGATTATGAGAAGGTGATTTTAAAATTACAGTACAAGCCAATCCAATCCAGTTATAAACCTACCATATAACTTAATCCAGTTACTACCCTACCATATAACTTAATCCAGTTACTACCCTACCATATAACTTAATCCAATTACTAACCTACCATATAACTTAATCAGTTCCTACCCTGCCATTTAACTTAATCCAGTTCCTACCCTACCACAATCCAGTTACTACCCTACCATAATCCAGTTCCTATCCTACCATATAACTTATCCAGTTTCTACCCTACCATATTATAACTTTATCCAGTTCCTACCCTGCCATTTAACTTAATCGAGTTATTACCCTACCATAATCCAGTTACTACCCTACCATATAACTTAATCCAGTTCCTACCCTACCATATAACTAACTGCCAAGTCCAACTCGGAGTTTCTCGGACTCCATGCAACACATTTAAACACTTTCTAACTTGTTTTTCCTTGTTGGACATTAGACATATCACACATGCCATGTCTTGTTGCTATTGTTGACTGTGCTCATGTAAGGTAAGCTGCAGTCTCCTTCAAGAACTTGGTAACAGCTGCACAGGAGAACTCTACCCACCAAACGGCGGATGCTTTAGTAGAGGATCAACTAAAGCCTCCAGTTGGCCAGAAGCAAGAACTCCACAAACCAAGCAACTGAGCTGAGCAGGGGTCACTTATTCTGCCTTAGTGCACAGCACAATGAGCTAGCTTGCTATGAGCTAGCTTGCTTGCATCAACTAACTTACCTTAGTGCACAGCACATAAGCTAGCCTGCTATGAGCTAGCTTGCTTGCATCATCATAACTTGCTTTAGTGCACAGCACATAAGCTAGCTTGCTACGAGCTAGCTTGCTTGCATCATCATAACTTACCTTAGTGCACAGCACATAAGCTAGCTTGCTATGAGCTAGCTTGCTTGCATATCATAACTTCCTTTAGTGCACAGTACATGAGCTAGCTTGCTACGAGATAGCTTGCTTGCATCATCATAACTTGCTTTAGTGCACATCATATGAGCTAGCTTGCTATGAGATAGCTTCCTTGCATCATCATAACTTGCTTTAGTGCACAGCACATAAGCTAGCTTGCTATGAGCTAGCTTGCTTGCATCATCAACTAACTTTCCCTCCTAATGATACATATGACGGCCTTTTTCTGCAGATGGCCGGGCATTGGGTCTTCTCCTTCTAAAATTGTTATGAATATTGTTTTGTGGAAAAGCAGAGATATTGAGATATGTTTACTTAAAACCAACAACTCTATTGGTCAATAAAACAAGACTGTACCTATTGCAGACCACAACCAGTTAGACGATCCTTTACCATTTAAAATCATATAGACCAATATTTGATTTAGTGGTAAAGGGTCATCTAACTGGGTGTGGTCTGCATGGCGCTTGTTTCCTTTCTTTATTGACCAATCAATCCAATAGAGTTGTTGGATATCAATCATGTTCTGTTTGCATGGGTTGTTGTCTTGCAGTTCACTATGGCGAACCAATGAGCAGAGATGAACTAATTAAGTACTTCCTAGAGCTTCCTTCAAGGATTCGGAAGAGTTGCACCGGAACTAACCCTCTTATGCATGCCATGTCTATTGCACACACATACATTGTTGTATAGTGGGTGGCTTACTTTTGCTTACTTTATTTTTAAGAGTATATTCATCAGTAAATCAACTGAGCACTCGATTCATATTGAGCTGTATAGCATAGCTGGAGTGATTTGAATAATATAAACACTATGATGTGAGCTAGCTTGATTGCATAGCTAGCCCTCCCGCAGTCAAATGACCAAATGGGTCATGGATGTGCATTGGAGAATTTGGAGTCTTCTGGAACTAATATGAATGAAGTATCTGTGGAGGAAAAAAACCCAGAGCTAGATGGACACATCAACACATATGTAACCCCGAGGTGTTTATATACACATGTACCATATATATACATCATATTTACAAACAATGTCTAGATTAAACATCATATTTACAAACAATGTCAATATTGGGTGATCTGTCACAAAACAAAGCAAACAAGAATTCATTAAACGCAGACCACATTCACCTTTAAAAATAATGTACACCAAATATAACAGAATTAAAATGCATATAATTATTATTCTAAACTTGTTTGCGTTATTTTCTTGATGAGTCAGGAAGTGTGCCAGGAAGTGTCCCAGGAAGTGTGTGCTAGTACTCTCTGTATTGGTTGTGCCACTTTTGTTTAGATGGTTGAGGCCAAAATGACAAAAACAAAACAACCAGAGCACATTTCTCGCAAAAACCCCAATAACAATGCACTTCAGTGGCTGCTTAGTATTCTAACCAGTGACAGTCCAGGCTTGCCTACTACTGGGAGAGGTGAGAGCCCAGGCTTGCCTACTACTGGGAGAGGTGAGAGCCCAGGCTTGCCTACTACTGGGAGAGGTGAGAGCTCAGGCTTGCCTACTACTGGGAGAGGTGAGAGCCCAGGCTTGCCTACTACTGGGAGAGGTGAGAGCCCAGGCTTGCCTACTACTGGGAGAGGTGAGAGCCCAGGCTTGCCTACTACTGGGAGAGGTGAGAACCCAGGTTTGCCTACTACAACACCTCTCCGTGGCCATACAGAGAGGGAACACTATCTCTGTTCCTGGATCAGTTGGAGGTGACTGTCTTTTTTGTCCTGTCTTTTTTGTGTGTGTTATAGTTATTATGTATTTACTTGTTGTTGTTGTGTTGTTGTTGTGTTGTTGTTGTGGTGTTGTGTGGTGTTGTTATTGTTGTTGTTATTATAATAAACAAATAAAGGCTAGAGCATCGAGCAGAAATGTAGCGAGAGTAAATTTCAAGTTCACTATTGAGAAAGGCTGACATAATTGAAGTGGGTGTGGTAAAATATGGGTCACTCTCGTTTCTGTCTTTCTTTACTTACTAATATGATTGTTGTGTGTGCTATAAAAACATCATTTTATCACACCTGGTGGCTATATATAGATACTGAACATATATGGAACAGGGCCCACTTCAATACACCTGGTGGCTATATATAGATATTGAACATATAAGGAAGACATGGAACAGGGCCCACTTCAATACACTTGGTGGCTATATATAGATACTGATATAATGAAGACATGGAACAGGGTCCACTTAAATACACCTGGTGGCTATATATAGATACTAAACATATTAGGAAGACGTGGAACAGGGCCCACTTCAATACACCTGGTGGCTATATATAGATAGCTATATATAGATACTGAACATATAAGGAAGACATGGAACAGGGCCCACTTCAATACACCTGGTGGCTATATATAGATACTGAACATATAAGGAAGACATGGAACAGGGCCCACTTCAATACACCTGGTGGCTATATATAGATACTGAACATATAAGGAAGACGTGGAACAGGGCCCACTTCAATACACCTGGTGGCTATATATAGATACTGAACATATAAGGAAGACATGGAACAGGGCCCACTTCAATACACCTGGTGGCTATATATAGATACTGAGCATATAAGGAAGACATGGAACAGCGCTCACTTCAATACACCTGTGGCTATATATAGATACTGAACATATAAGGAAGACATGGAACAGGGCCCACTTCAATACACCTGGTGGCTATATATAGACACTGAACATATAAGGAAGACATGGAACAGGGTCCACTTCAATACACCTGGTGGCTATATATAGATACTGAACATATAAGGAAGGCGTAGAACAGGGCCCACTTCAATACACTTGGTAGCTATATATAGATACACTAAGGAAGACATGGAACAGGGCTCACTTCAATACACCTGTGGCTATATATAGATACTGAACATATAAGGAAGACATGGAACAGGGCCCACTTCAATACACCTGGTGGCTATATATAGATACTGAACATACTAAGGAAGACGTGGAAGAGGGCCAAGTGTCCCAGGAGACCGATCCCCACCAGACACAGCAACGAGATCACTGCACAGAGAGTGGGGAACACCGGGTCTGGAATCACACCCCCTAACACACGCAGCGGATGCGCACATGCCGTCAGGTTAGACGGGGAGTTGCAGTTGAAGCGAAGAGACTCGCGATTGGCAAAGAACAGGACAAAGAGACAACTTGAGTAGGTGAAGAGAAGAGTCGCCCCTAGCAACGCAGACCACACAATGGCCAGGAACCACCTGCAACATGTACACAGCCATGCTCATAACAGCATGCTCAAAACATGTACATGCATGGACATGTTGACTAACAGGTGGGAGGTGTCCAGGACATGTGCATGCAGGGAGGGGTGTGGGAAGAAAGTGGAGGGGGGGATATTTTTAAAGTGAAGAGGATCTGGGACTATGTAACTGCACGCATACATACCCACACACATAACCACCACACACACATACCCCCCTCCCCCCCACACACACACTTACACACACAACATGCACACATGCAGGAAGGGGGAGTTGATATACTTGTAATTGCGAGATCCCACACAATTGTTGAGCCACTTGCAATGATGGTCAAAGTTGGTCACGCACTTGTCGCACAGCCTGCAATGCTTGGCACCTGCACTCCTGTGGCAAAAGACAAAAGCAGATGCAATAATTACTGCTATGTAACCTCGCTCATTTAACCTCGCTCATTTGCACTCTATAACAACACTCTGGCCTCATGCCCCCCCCCCCCCCCCCCCCCCCCCCCATTAGGCAAACCCTGGATTCAACCCTAACTAGGCAAATCTTAGACTCTCTAGGATACCAATATGACTAACACATTCTAGGGCAAGCAATATAATTTTATCAGCACTAGGACACTAGGACTAATTACAAGACAAAAATTGTTTTATTACAAATATATAATGGATCAAATATATAATGGATAATAATAATAATAATAATAATAATAATAATAATAATAATAATAATAATAATAATAATAATAATAATAATAATAATAATAATAATAATAATAATAATAATAATAATAATAATAATAATAATAATAATAATAATAATAATAATAATAATAATAATAATAATAATAATAATAATAATAATAATAATAATAATAATAATAATAATAATAATAATAATAATAATAATTGTAATCCGTGTATAGAAATGATTCTCATTCTTCTCGGGCCTGCCGCACCATGGAGTCAATGGCAGTCTTGGATGTGGTCTCAGAAGTGGTTTAATTACTGCCACCACCAGAAACATGCACAGCACTTGGCATAGTCTGCCATTTTATCCCATGATAGACCTGTCAGCAACATCTCACAAACTATGCACCGTGGCAATGTTATCTACATACTATACTAGCTACGTAAGAGCTCACATACCCAAGAAGTTTGCTAGAGAGGCTGCCTCCCTAGAGCCGATGATGGCCTCAGAGGTCGTTTAAATGTTGCTACTACAAATCAACATTCTTCTATTAAGTTTCCCATGCGAGCATAGCAAGCAAAATTCTAACAACGCAAGTAGCCCTCCACGGGAGCTAGGGGGGACACTAGTATAGTAATGATGAGGAGGATGGGGCTGTGATGATGATGATGTAATGACGATGATGATGTAATGATGATGAAGAAGAAGATGATGATGATGTAATGATGATGCTGCTGATGATGTGATGATGATGATGATGTGATGATGATGATGTGATGATGGTGATAGTGATGATGTGATGATGATGATGATGATGTGATGATGATGATGATAGCGATGATGACAGTGATGATGTGATGATGATGATGATGATCATAGCAATGATGATAGTGATGATGTGATGGCGGTGATGATGTGATGTTTGTGATGGTGGTGGTGATGATTCTTTAATTACAAAAAAAAATCTTCCCTTTAGTTCTGTATCTAGTATTCTCGTTGCGCTATTGGTTGGCTGTAGCACACATGCACGCACGTACACACACACGTACACACGCAAATGCACATGCACACACACACTGTAATGATTGCGTTGATGTCGTCCAGCACCTGCCAAGCAAAGAAACAGTTAAGTAGCGTTGAGGCATTGGAAAATTTGGAGTCTTCTGCTACAGAAGTAGCTATGGATGCTCAAGTTAAGGGGACGGGGGAATGAGATGAGAGATACGCAGATCTTGAAGTTAAGGGGGCAGGGGAATGAGATGAGAGATAAACAGATCTTGAAGTCAAGACAGCATGTGCAGACTAGAGAGTAGAGCAACAACAAGGGATGCTATGTGCAGACTAGAGAGTAGAGCAACAACAAGGGATGCATGTGCAGACTATCTAGAGAGTAGAGCAGCAACAAGGGATGCTATGTGCAGACTAGAGAGTAGAGCAACAACAAGGGATGCATGTGCAGACTAGAGAGTAGAGCAGCAACAAGGGATGCTATGTGCAGACTAGAGAGTAGAGCAGCAACAAGGGATGCATGTGCAGACTAGAGAGTAGAGCAACAACAAGGGATGCATGAGCAGACTAGAGAGTAGAGCAACAACAAGGGATGCATGTGCAGACTAGAGAGTAGAGCAACAACAAGGGATGCATGTGCAGACTAGAGAGTAGAGCAACAACAAGGGATGCTATGTGCAGACTAGAGAGTAGAGCAGCAACAAGGGATGCATGTGCAGACTAGAGAGTAGAGCAGCAACAAGGGATGCATGTGCAGACTAGAGAGTAGAGCAACAACAAGGGATGCATGTGCAGACTAGAGAGTAGAGCAACAACAAGGGATGCATGTGCAGACTAGAGAGTAGAGCAACAACAAGGGATGCTATGTGCAGACTAGAGAGTAGAGCAGCAACAAGGGATGCTATGTGCAGACTAGAGTGTAGAGCAACAACAAGGGATGCATGTGCAGACTAGAGAGTAGAGCAACAACAAGGGATGCATGTGCAGACTAGAGAGTAGAGCAGCAACAAGGGATGCATGCGCAGACTAGAGAGTAGAGCAACAACAAGGGATGCATGTGCAGACTAGAGAGTAGAGCAGCAACAAGGGATGCATGTGCAGACTAGAGAGTAGAGCAGCAACAAGGGATGCATGTGCAGACTAGAGAGTAGAGCAGCAACAAGGGATGGCATGTGCAGACTAGAGAGTAGAGCAGCAACAAGGGATGCTATGTGCAGACTAGAGAGTAGAGCAACAACAAGGGATGCATGTGCAGACTAGAGAGTAGAGCAGCAACAAGGGATGCATGTGCAGACTAGAGAGTAGAGCAACAACAAGGCATGCTATGTGCAGACTAGAGAGTAGAGCAGCAACAAGGGATGCATGTGCAGACTAGAGAGTAGAGCAACAACAAGGGATGCATGTGCAGACTAGAGAGTAGAGCAACAACAAGGGATGCTATGTGCAGACTAGAGAGTAGAGCAGCAACAAGGGATGCATGTGCAGACTAGAGAGTAGAGCAACAACAAGGGATGCTATGTGCAGACTAGAGAGTAGAGCAACAACAAGGGATGCATGTGCAGACTAGAGAGTAGAGCAGCAACAAGGGATGCATGTGCAGACTAGAGAGTAGAGCAACAACAAGGGATGCATGTGCAGACTAGAGAGTAGAGCAACAACAAGGGATGCTATGTGCAGACTAGAGAGTAGAGCAACAACAAGGGATGCATGTGCAGACTAGAGAGTAGAGCAGCAACAAGGGATGCTATGTGCAGACTAGAGAGTAGAGCAACAACAAGGGATGCTATGTGCAGACTAGAGAGTAGAGCAGCAACAAGGGATGCTATGTGCAGACTAGAGAGTAGAGCAACAACAAGGGATGCATGTGCAGACTAGAGAGTAGAGCAACAACAAGGGATGCATGTGCAGACTAGAGAGTAGAGCAGCAACAAGGGATGCATGTGCAGACTAGAGAGTAGA
This sequence comes from Cladorhizidae sp. MBARI D1340-BT2, assembly GCA_028752905.1. Taxonomy (NCBI): domain Eukaryota; kingdom Metazoa; phylum Porifera; class Demospongiae; order Poecilosclerida; family Cladorhizidae; species Cladorhizidae sp. MBARI D1340-BT2. The sequence continues at coordinate 38,932,571 of JAQNBH010000018.1, read as the reverse complement.
GCAACAACAAGGGATGCATGTGCAGACTAGAGAGTAGAGCATCAACAAGGGATGCTATGTGCAGACTAGAGAGTAGAGCAACAGCAAGGGATGCATGTGCAGACTAGAGAGTAGAGCAGCAACAAGGGATGCATGTGCAGACTAGAGAGTAGAGCAACAACAAGGGATGCATGTGCAGACTAGAGAGTAGAGCAACAACAAGGGATGCTATGTGCAGACTAGAGAGTAGAGCAACAACAAGGGATGCATGTGCAGACTAGAGAGTAGAGCAACAACAAGGGATGCTATGTGCAGACTAGAGAGTAGAGCAGCAACAAGGGATGCTATGTGCAGACTAGAGAGTAGAGCAGCAACAAGGGATGCTATGTGCAGACTAGAGAGTAGAGCAACAACAAGGGATGCTATGTGCAGACTAGAGAGTAGAGCAGCAACAAGGGATGCATGTGCAGACTAGAGAGTAGAGCAACAACAAGGGATGCATGTGCAGACTAGAGAGTAGAGCAACAACAAGGGATGCATGTGCAGACTAGAGAGTAGAGCAACAACAAGGGATGCATGTGCAGACTAGAGAGTAGAGCAGCAACAAGGGATGCTATGTGCAGACTAGAGAGTAGAGCAACAACAAGGGATGCTATGTGCAGACTAGAGAGTAGAGCAACAACAAGGGATGCATGTGCAGACTAGAGAGTAGAGCAACAACAAGGGATGCATGTGCAGACTAGAGAGTAGAGCAGCAACAAGGGATGCATGTGCAGACTAGAGAGTAGAGCAACAACAAGGGATGCATGTGCAGACTAGAGAGTAGAGCAGCAACAAGGGATGCATGAGCAGACTAGAGAGTAGAGCAACAACAAGGGATGCATGTGCAGACTAGAGAGTAGAGCAACAACAAGGGATGCATGTGCAGACTAGAGAGTAGAGCAACAACAAGGGATGCATGTGCAGACTAGAGAGTAGAGCAGCAACAAGGGATGCATGTGCAGACTAGAGAGTAGAGCAACAACAAGGGATGCTATGTGCAGACTAGAGAGTAGAGCAGCAACAAGGCATGCTATGTGCAGACTAGAGAGTAGAGCAGCAACAAGGGATGCATGTGCAGACTAGAGAGTAGAGCAGCAACAAGGGATGCATGTGCAGACTAGAGAGTAGAGCAACAACAAGGCATGCTATGTGCAGACTAGAGAGTAGAGCAACAACAAGGGATGCATGTGCAGACTAGAGAGTAGAGCAACAACAAGGGATGCTATGTGCAGACTAGAGAGTAGAGCAACAACAAGGGATGCATGTGCAGACTAGAGAGTAGAGCAGCAACAAGGGATGCATGTGCAGACTAGAGAGTAGAGCAACAACAAGGGATGCATGTGCAGACTAGAGAGTATAGCAACAACAAGGGATGCATGTGCAGACTAGAGAGTAGAGCAATAACAAGGGATGCTATGTGCAGACTAGAGAGTAGAGCAATAACAAGGGATGCTATGTGCAGACTAGAGAGTAGAGCAGCAACAAGGGATGCTATGTGCAGACTAGAGAGTAGAGCAACAACAAGGGATGCATGTGCAGACTAGAGAGTAGAGCAGCAACAAGGGATGCATGTGCAGACTAGAGAGTAGAGCAACAACAAGGGATGCATGTGCAGACTAGAGAGTAGAGCAGCAACAAGGGATGCATGTGCAGACTAGAGAGTAGAGCAACAACAAGGGATGCATGTGCAGACTAGAGAGTAGAGCAGCAACAAGGGATGCATGTGCAGACTAGAGAGTAGAGCAACAACAAGGGATGCATGTGCAGACTAGAGAGTAGAGCAACAACAAGGGATGCTATGTGCAGACTAGAGAGTAGAGCAACAACAAGGGATGCATGTGCAGACTAGAGAGTAGAGCAACAACAAGGGATGCTATGTGCAGACTAGAGAGTAGAGCAACAACAAGGGATGCATGTGCAGACTAGAGAGTAGAGCAGCAACAAGGGATGCATGTGCAGACTAGAGAGTAGAGCAGCAACAAGGGATGCATGTGCAGACTAGAGAGTAGAGCAGCAACAAGGGATGCATGTGCAGACTAGAGAGTAGAGCGGATGCTATGTGCAGACTAGAGAGTAGAGCGGATGCTATGTGCAGACTAGAGAGTAGAGCGGATGCTATGTGCAGACTAGAGAGTAGAGCAGCAAGGGATGCAGACTAGAGAGTGTGAAAGAAGAGACGGGTTAGGAAAAGCTATCTAAAAAGAGACTCTCTAATGCAAATAAGCATCCTGATGATGATGAAGGCTAGAATATCTGGCCAAAATTTCGAGTGAGTGAATTTAAGTTGATTGACAGTTATTGCATCTGTAATAAATTATGTCAACTGATCTTATTTAAAAACTAATAACGGTAAAAAAGGGGGGGGGGGGGAAGAAAGACGTTTACTGTTAAATGGCAAATTGCTAACTAATTATTATAGATGGTAAAGGGTCGTCTAATTGTGCATTATCTAAATGGTAAAGGGTTTTCAAACTTATCCGTTCATTCGTTCTTTTTTTCAGTTGTTGTTGTTTCGCCTCCCTCAATATGTTATGCAGAGGAACACAAACAAGAATGAGAGACCTGGTCTCCCACCCTCCAAGTAGAACCTCCAACGTTACTCACCCACACCCCTGTAACGACGAGCTACCGTACTCAGTTTCTTGCTGCCTGGCTCTAGAGATCTGCTGTTGAATTGATCAGATGAGAATTGTGATGTTGCTGACGCTCTGAACTCTTCATTAGAGATTCCGTCTGGCACCATAAGCTGTGAATGTGATGGATTTCATTGGTTCTTTTTTTGTATGGCATGTGATTTTGAGATGAGGAAGAAGTGATGGAGGGGACTGCAGCACTTGAAGAAGTGATGAGCGGAAACTGCAGCACTTGAAGAAGTGATGAGGGAAACTGCAGCACTTGAAGAAGTGATGGAGGGAAACTGCAACACTTGAAGAAGTGATGAGGGAAACTGCAACACTTGAAGAAGTGATGAGGGAAACTGCAACACTTGAAGAAGTGATGGAGGGAAACTGCAACACTTGAAGAAGTGATGGAAGGGAAACTGCAACACTTGAAGAAGTGATGAGGGGAACTGTAACACTTGAAGAAGTGATGAGGGGAAACTGCAACACTTGAAGAAGTGATGAGGGGAAACTGCAACACTTGAAGAAGTGATGGAGGGAAACTGCAACACTTGAAGAAGTGATGAGGGGAAACTGCAACACTTGAAGAAGTGACGAGGGGAAACTGCAACACTTGAAGAAGTGATGGAGGGAAACTGCAACACTTGAAGAAGTGATGAGGGAAACTGCAACACTTGAAGAAGTGATGGAGGGAAACTGCAACACTTGAAGAAGTGATTAGGGAACTGCAACACTTGAAGAAGTGATGGAGGGAAACTGCAACACTTGAAGAAGTGATGAGGGGAAACTGCAACACTTGAAGAAGTGATGAGGGAAACTGCAACACTTGAAGAAGTGATGAGGGGAAACTGCAACACTTGAAGAAGTGATGAGGGAAACTGCAACACTTGAAGAAGTGATGAGGGAAACTGCAACACTTGAAGAAGTTATGAGGGGAAACTGCAACACTTGAAGAAGTGATGAGGGGAAACTGCAACACTTGAAGAAGTGATGAGGGAAACTGCAACACTTGAAGAAGTGATGAGGGAAACTGCAACACTTGAAGAAGTGATGAGGGGAAACTGCAACACTTGAAGAAGTGATGAGGGGAAACTGCAACACTTGAAGAAGTGATGAGGGGAAACTGCAGCACTTGAAGAAGTGATGAGGGGAAACTGCAGCACTTGAAGAAGTGATGAGGGAAACTGCAACACTTGAAGAAGTGATGAGGGGAAACTGCAGCACTTGAAGAAGTGATGAGGGGGAACTGCAGCACTTGAAGAAGTGATGGAGGGAAACTGCAACACTTGAAGAAGTGATGAGGGAAACTGCAACACTTGAAGAAGTGATGAGGGGAAACTGCAGCACTTGAAGAAGTGATGAGGGGAAACTGCAACACTTGAAGAAGTGATGAGGGAAACTGCAGCACTTGAAGAAGTGATGAGGGGAACTGCAGCACTTGAAGAAGTGATGAGGGGGAACTGCAGCACTTGAAGAAGTGATGGAGGGAAACTGCAACACTTGAAGAAGTGATGAGGGGAAACTGCAACACTTGAAGAAGTGATGAGGGGAAACTGCAACACTTGAAGAAGTGATGGAGGGAAACTGCAGCACTTGAAGAAGGGAGGACGGGGTAGCTAATGTTAGTAATTCTGTAATTCTGTCAATGTTGCATTATTTGTGTGCGCAGATATGTTTAGAGACCACCCCCCCCCCCCCTCTCCCCGTGTTATGCTATGGAGAGGTAATATGGCTAACCTTTCCTATCTGCATGGGTAGATGGAGCAATATAACTTACCCACTCCCCCTCCCTTCCCCTCTTATTAAATTGTTTAATATATTTTCAGACCCACACTTCAAATAAACAATTATAATGGCTGACATTCACAACCTTCTGGGGCTTCCAGTTTTATTCTGGAGTTCAATGTTACCTAACGCAACGTAGCCCACATCCGTCCCAGTGTAAAGTGCACCTTCTTGCTGGGTTTGAGCTTCCTAGCTTCAAAACTGTGGCCTTGCATAAAGGACACGACAGAGACGTTATTTTTATTGCTGTAGATTAGTTGACATAGCACAACTTGTTGTTGCTATTGTTGTTGTCTTGTTATTAGGGTCAGCCCCTTTGTAGAGAATCAACCACAGCCTCCCTCAAGGGCAAGGGAACTCCAGAACTGACCAAACATAGCAGCTGTTCTTGCTAAAGTTCACATGCTTGGGTGAGAGGTTGCTTGCTTTCATCATAAGAGACTGCTCAGCTCTAACTAAGCTCTCTGCATAGCATGTGAACTAGTTTGATTGCATCATCAAGGACTCCAACCTGCCCAATGACCCCTATCTGCCCAATGACCCTTACCCACACCTTTTCCTGCAATCAAGAAACAATTAGTCGTAAATTTTGGTACTAAAATTGTTATGAATTCATCTACTGCATGCAAGTTATGTGTGTGGGGGGGGGGGGGGGAGAAAACAGAGATACTTGGATAGATGATTCTTGAAGGTGAACTTCAAGGGTTTTACACCTGGAGGTGTGCTACCTTAGTGAAGGATTCAAGGTATGCTGGAAATGTTTTCAGAACTAGTAGCAGACAAAACCATTTAGGCTGCTAAGAAGCTGCCAATTGATGAGTTTGGGTGTATTCTTAGCCAGCTGCCATAAAAAAAGGAAGTTAATACAGTCCCCCCTTAATCAAATGAGTTAATCAAATGAGTACTGACAAGACAAAAATTAAATTAAAAAAAGGGAGCACACAAATGCAGACAACAAACAGCAAGAGACGACCCTTTACCATTTAGAACAATGTAAACCAAGATGACCCTTTACCATCTAGAACAATGTAACAGTTAGATGATTTAGAACAATGTAAACCAGTTAGATGAGATGACCCTTTACCATTTGTACTGCATGACTTTAAATGGTAAAATGGTAAATGGTCATCTAGTAGTACTCTTGTAGCGTCGGGCTACCAAGTCGAAATAAAGTTATGAGCTTAACATTTATATCAATCACACAAAAGGACTCATGGTTTTTAGAACAATCGAATGAGCGTTAATTAGAAAATAAGTCACTACCTAATACAATGTCTGCCCACACAAGTGGGTGTGGTGAACGGAGTAGACGAAGACCGGATGTGCAGTTATGTAACCACTACAAGAACTCCCCCACCAGTGGAAGTCTACCAGGCGATCATTGAAATCGTGCCGGAAGGCGTACTTCCCGACCATAACGAGTGGTGTGCATACTTGGAACAGCTGACGGAGCGGTGGTCAGCTGGGAGGCTGGAACGAAGGGTGTGGCATTTGGCGACAGTGTTGGATGACTAACTGTAGGAGAAAACATTGGCTGTCGATCGGTTGGACATGATGAGGGTGAAATTGAAGATGATGCATCTTCATCAGATAAGCTGGTTTCAGTCTGTCAAGGGAGACCTTGTCAACCCTGTTATTGAAAGCAATGTCATAATACTTCTCGTATCGGGCGAGAACCTTAAATGGACCATCATAGGGTCGTTGCAGTGGTGTCCGATGTGCATCATGGCGGACAAAAACGTGCGAACTGGCTTGCAAGTCGAATGGAACATGGAAGGTCTTGTTGCCATGCTTGGATGTTTGGGTCGGCTGCAGACGGCTCATGTGTTGCTTGAGTCGACCAGCGTAAGTCGTAACATCGAGAATAGTATTTGATGGTGCGATAAATTCACCAGGAAGACGTAAGTTAGTGCCATAAACAAGCTCGGCAGCAGAGCAGGATAAATCTTCCTTAAAAGCTGCCCGAATGCCTAGGAGAACAATGGGAAGTTCATCGTACCAAGTGACTGACGAGAGTTTAGCACGGAGGGAGGCTTTCAGCTGCCGGTGCAGTCGTTCGACCATGCCGTTGGTCTGGGGATGGTAAGCAGTAGTGTGCGTTTTTGAGATACCCAACAATTTGAGTATTGCTGCCCAAAGGTCGGATGTGAACTGTCGACCTCTGTCAGAAGTAATAGTAGATGGAACACCAAATCTCGAAATCCAACCATTCACTAGTGCGTATGCACAAGACTCTGCTGTCATATCGACCAATGGAATGGCTTCTGGCCATCGAGTGAAGCGATCAACCATTGTGAACAGGTAGGAATGCCCTTTGGAAAGCAGTAAAGGCCCGACAATGTCGACGTGTACATGCTGAAAACGGGCAGTCGGTGTCTCAAAGTCCTGAAGTGGACTGCCTGTGTGTCGATGGACTTTTGATTGCTGGCAAGAGAGACAACATTTTGCCCACTTGGAGATGTCACGATGGAGGCCGTGCCAAACAAAACGTGCAGCTATCAGTTTGTTGGTTGTCTTGATTCCTGGGTGGGAGGTATTGTGTAGTGTATCAAAGACTAACCGCCGGAATGGTACTGGAACAATTGGGCGAGCACGGCCCATAGATATATCACACAAAAGCAGGCGGCCAGATCCGATTGGAATCTCTTCGAGCTGAAGTGATGTAACAGCATGGCGTAGGGCATGGGTTTCCTTATCCGTCTGTTGAGCATCCGCCATTGCCTCGTAGTCCATGGAGTCTGAAGAAGTAGTGGCAATTTCATTCAGTTGAACTCGAGAAAGTGCATCAGCTACTACGTTCTTCTTGCCCTGAATGTGACGGAGGTCCGTGGTGAACTCAGAGATATAAGACATGTGACGAACTTGGCGTGGTGTCCATCTATCCGAGCCGCTAGCAATGGCGAAAGTCAATGGCTTGTGATCTGTGTATACATGAAACTGGCGACCTTCCACGAAATGTCGAAAATGACGAATAGCGAGATAAACAGCAAGGAGCTCTCGGTCGAATGCAGAGTATCGTGTTTCTGGGTCACGAAGCTTCCGGGAAAAGAAGGAAATTGGAGTCCAAGTCCCGTGGAGGTACTGCTCAAGGACAGCACCGACAGCTACATCAGAGGCATCCACTGTGATGCTGGTCAGGGCATCCAGGCTTGGATGGGCCAACATGCTGGTCTCTGTCAGTATCTGCTTGCTTTGCTGGAAGGCTGTCGTACACTTGTCAGTCCAGTGAAAGATCTTTTGCTTGCCTTTGAGGAGTTCGTAAAGAGGATGGAGTATATTTGCACAGTTCGGGATGAAGCGGTGGTAATAGTTAATTAGCCCAAGATATTCGCGAAGAGTAGAAGTATTAGATGGGGTCGGAAAATCTCTGATGGCTCGAATGCGATCGGGAAGGGGCCGTACACCAGATGTATCAATGTGATGACCAAGGAAGTGAAGTTCAGATACGCCAAACTCGCATTTTTCAGGGTTAATGACCAAACCAAACTTAGCCAAGCGTTCGAAAAGTTGCCGGAGATGAGACTCATGTTCTTCTGGGGTCATGCTTGTAACCAAGAGGTCATCCAAATAGATGTAGACAAAATCTAGACCGCGGCAGACTTCATCCATGAATCTTTGGAAAGTTTGCGCTGCATTGGAAAGGCCATAGGGCATCCTGTGATACTCAAATAGGCCAAATGGTGTGATGATGGCTGTCTTTGCAATGTCCTCCTTTTTCATCGGGATTTGGTGGTATGCACGTACCAAATCGATTTTGGAAAATATGGTCTTTCCCCTGAGTTGAGCACCGAAATCCTGAATACGAGGAATTGGATAGCGGTCAGGGACAGTCTTCTCATTGAGGGCACGATAGTCACCACAGGGGCGCCATGCTCCTGACTTCTTGGGCACCATGTGTAATGGGGACGACCAACTGCTGGAAGAAGACTGAATAATCCCCATTTTGAGCATCTCATCAAATTCTTTTTGGGCTATTAAGAACTTGTCAGGTGCAAGTCTTCGTGGACGCGCGAAAACCGGAGGGCCTGTGGTTGTAATGTGATGCTCTATCCCATGAGCAGGTGTCACTGTGTCAAACTCGGGGACGGTGATGGATGGAAACTCCTTAATGATGGTGGAGTACTTGGAGGACGGTTGGAGGAAGTTGAGACCAGCCGCTGGAATATTAGACGCACCTGCAGGTACGCTGCAGAATGTTTTTGCATCAATGAGTTTGTTGTGGCGGATGTCAATCAGAAGATCATGGTGGCGAAAGAAATCTGTGCCAATGATTGGATAGCTGACATCTGTGAGGATGAATTCCCAGTCGTAGGTCGTGTCGAGGCCAAGATCAAGTGTGATATGGTGAGACCCAAAAGTAGATATCGAGGTGCCTATGAGAGGCTTACCTTCCTTCATGGATCGTCGCTCGTGTGGGAGAATTGGAAACACGCATACGGCTGCTCCACAATCGATCAGGAAATCACGGCCAGAGACGTGATCATTAATGAAGAGAAGGCGGTTTTTGTTCCCCGGTCCACTACCCGCAATTAGTGGCCGGGGGAAGCGTTTCCCGCCAACTTGCATGGGGGTCGACACTTTTGGGCATTTTCTCCAAACTTGGCATGATACCAGCATAACCCTGAGTCTCCAGTTGGCCTGGAGAGTTTGACTGGAGTGGGTCTCTTTTTCAAAACATCAATTTCGGCTCGAAGGGAGGCGATGGTTGCATTGGCATCAACAGCACCTACATGTGGCTGGAAAAGGGTATCATTGTTAATGGTGCAGAGGTCATTGGCCCGCTCAGCCAGCTGAGTGAGGGATAGAGCTCCATCAGACTGTAACAATAGTTGTATAGAGGATGGTAGGCGCTTGAGGAAGAGTTTACGTATGATTGGATCATGGGAGACATCTCTACCGGCCAGCATTTCTATTTTGTGTAGCAGTTGAGTAGGCTTGAGGTCGCCCAGTGGCTGTAGAGAGAGTAGTTTCTCCATTCTCCTCTGACAGAGCTGTGTTCTTGATGAGGCTTCTCTTCAAGGCATCATAAGGCGTGTCAGCTGGAGGATTGAGAATGCAGTCACGAATCTCAGCAGCAACATCAGGAGTGATGGAGGCTACCACATAGTGGTACTTGGTCAGTTGTTGTGTGATATTGCGGATAACAAACTGGGCCTCCACTTGGCTGAACCAGAGTTCAGGATCTTGAGGCCAAAACTGCGGAAGCTTGACTGACACAGTGTTGATACTCTCTGCCATGATGAGCCTGACCAAACGTACACTCGGAGCTGCTGACTGAGATTCAAATAGAGAGATTGCTGACTACTGATGCAGGAAGACGAAACGACGAAGACAACGGTGTTCTCTTGTATACTCGTCGGGGTCACCAATGTAGCGTCGGGCTACCAAGTCGAAATGAAAGTTATGAGCTTAACATTTATATCAATCACACAAAAGGACTCATGGTTTTTAGAACAATCGAATGAGCGTTAATTAGAAAATAAGTCGCTACCTAATACAATGTCTGCCCACACAAGTGGGTGTGGTGAACAGAGTAGACGAAGACCGGATGTGCAGTTATGTAACCACTACACTCTCATGGGTCAGTATTCTTTCTTTGCTTTTCTGGATGAGTCAATCCAAAAGCTGTTTGTTTCTAGTTGTTTTTGTTTGTTTGTTGTTGTTGTTGTTTACAAGACTCCAGGATTAATGAGGACTAAACCTTAATTTTTTTTTTAATGTCCACCTTCAAGGGCTCACAACTTCTGAACTGCACCCCCTATGCCAGTGATTTTATGCTCAAAAGATAGCTCTCTCTTAGAGCTTTAAAACAACATAAAAATATTGGGGTTAGGTAGGGCATACAGGCTCAAGTAGACCCGTTTTTTGGTAGGACTGCTCTTGGCAGATGTAACTCTACTATGGAAGGTCCAATTAAACACTCGATATCTTCATGTGGTATCCTACACAAGTCAGCACATATCATATCTTGTTGTTACTGCTGTTGCTAAAGCCAACCCCTTGATTAGCGACCAGCTACAGCCTCCTCCAAAGACTTGGTAACACTTGCAGAGGAGAACTCCACAACTGTGGAGAAGAGCAGCACAGGCATCTCTGCTTACCTGGGACCACTCTGAATACCTTCACTCTTGAGAAAGGAGCCAATCCTGGATGGATGGATTTCTCTTTGCTGTAGGCTTTGTTTTAGACATAGCGATGAAGCCCTACGTGGGTTTGTTGGCTTACTCCGCCCAATGATTCCCTTCCAAACTGCAGCTTGGGTTTGCACTTATCATCCTCGAGGTCACAGCTATAAACACCTCACCAATAGTTCCTGCATCATGTCAAAACTGCTCTATCCCGCCTCCACAGCTAGAGCATGTGAATGTCAGAGAATGCACCTCCAACATCCTGTCCCGCCAGCCATTAAAACATGCACCCACTTACTTATGCAGCGAGTTCACCTGCTTTTATCTACTGCCATTTTACTAATCTTTATCTTCACCATGACGATCATTTCCCATCTAAGTGACTTCACAAATGTAAGACCGGTAACTCATCCACACATCTTATGAGTGAACGTACACATATACACATATGCCGTGTGTGGTTCACCCAAACCCCGCCCCCTCCAGTGAGGAATCACTTCGCTCGCCAACTAGCACTAGGACACCAATATAATTATACTAGGACTAGGACACCAATATAATTATACTAGCAGTAGGACACCAATATAGTTATATAGCACTGTATAATTATACTAGGACTAAGACACCAATATAATTATACTAGCAGTAGGACACCAATATAATTATACTAGTACTAGGACACCAATATAATTATACTAGCACTAGGACACCAATTTAATTATACTAGCACTAGGACAACTAGCACTAGGACAAAAATATAACCATACTAGTACTAGGACACTAATATAATTATACTAGCACTAGGACACCAAGACACCAATATAATTATACTAGTACTAGGACACTAATATAATTATACTAGCACTAGGACACTAATATAATTATACTAGTACTAGGACACCAATATAATTATACTAGCACTAGGACACCAATATAACTATACTAGTAGTAGGACACTAATATAATTATACTAGCACTAGGACACCAATATAATTATACTAGCACTAGGACAACAATATAATTATACTAGCGGTCATGCTTGTAACCAAGAGGTCATCCAAATAGATGTAGACAAAATCTAGACCGCGGCAGACTTCATCCATGAATCTTTGGAAAGTTTGCGCTGCATTGGAAAGGCCATAGGGCATCCTGTGATACTCAAATAGGCCAAATGGTGTGATGATGGCTGTCTTTGCAATGTCCTCCTTTTTCATCGGGATTTGGTGGTATGCACGTACCAAATCGATTTTGGAAAATATGGTCTTTCCCCTGAGTTGAGCACCGAAATCCTGAATACGAGGAATTGGATAGCGGTCAGGGACAGTCTTCTCATTGAGGGCACGATAGTCACCACAGGGGCGCCATGCTCCTGACTTCTTGGGCACCATGTGTAATGGGGACGACCAACTGCTGGAAGAAGACTGAATAATCCCCATTTTGAGCATCTCATCAAATTCTTTTTGGGCTATTAAGAACTTGTCAGGTGCAAGTCTTCGTGGACGCGCGAAAACCGGAGGGCCTGTGGTTGTAATGTGATGCTCTATCCCATGAGCAGGTGTCACTGTGTCAAACTCGGGGACGGTGATGGATGGAAACTCCTTAATGATGGTGGAGTACTTGGAGGACGGTTGGAGGAAGTTGAGACCAGCCGCTGGAATATTAGACGCACCTGCAGGTACGCTGCAGAATGTTTTTGCATCAATGAGTTTGTTGTGGCGGATGTCAATCAGAAGATCATGGTGGCGAAAGAAATCTGTGCCAATGATTGGATAGCTGACATCTGTGAGGATGAATTCCCAGTCGTAGGTCGTGTCGAGGCCAAGATCAAGTGTGATATGGTGAGACCCAAAAGTAGATATCGAGGTGCCTATGAGAGGCTTACCTTCCTTCATGGATCGTCGCTCGTGTGGGAGAATTGGAAACACGCATACGGCTGCTCCACAATCGATCAGGAAATCACGGCCAGAGACGTGATCATTAATGAAGAGAAGGCGGTTTTTGTTCCCCGGTCCACTACCCGCAATTAGTGGCCGGGGGAAGCGTTTCCCGCCAACTTGCATGGGGGTCGACACTTTTGGGCATTTTCTCCAAACTTGGCATGATACCAGCATAACCCTGAGTCTCCAGTTGGCCTGGAGAGTTTGACTGGAGTGGGTCTCTTTTTCAAAACATCAATTTCGGCTCGAAGGGAGGCGATGGTTGCATTGGCATCAACAGCACCTACATGTGGCTGGAAAAGGGTATCATTGTTAATGGTGCAGAGGTCATTGGCCCGCTCAGCCAGCTGAGTGAGGGATAGAGCTCCATCAGACTGTAACAATAGTTGTATAGAGGATGGTAGGCGCTTGAGGAAGAGTTTACGTATGATTGGATCATGGGAGACATCTCTACCGGCCAGCATTTCTATTTTGTGTAGCAGTTGAGTAGGCTTGAGGTCGCCCAGTGGCTGTAGAGAGAGTAGTTTCTCCATTCTCCTCTGACAGAGCTGTGTTCTTGATGAGGCTTCTCTTCAAGGCATCATAAGGCGTGTCAGCTGGAGGATTGAGAATGCAGTCACGAATCTCAGCAGCAACATCAGGAGTGATGGAGGCTACCACATAGTGGTACTTGGTCAGTTGTTGTGTGATATTGCGGATAACAAACTGGGCCTCCACTTGGCTGAACCAGAGTTCAGGATCTTGAGGCCAAAACTGCGGAAGCTTGACTGACACAGTGTTGATACTCTCTGCCATGATGAGCCTGACCAAACGTACACTCGGAGCTGCTGACTGAGATTCAAATAGAGAGATTGCTGACTACTGATGCAGGAAGACGAAACGACGAAGACAACGGTGTTCTCTTGTATACTCGTCGGGGTCACCAATGTAGCGTCGGGCTACCAAGTCGAAATGAAAGTTATGAGCTTAACATTTATATCAATCACACAAAAGGACTCATGGTTTTTAGAACAATCGAATGAGCGTTAATTAGAAAATAAGTCGCTACCTAATACAATGTCTGCCCACACAAGTGGGTGTGGTGAACAGAGTAGACGAAGACCGGATGTGCAGTTATGTAACCACTACACTCTCATGGGTCAGTATTCTTTCTTTGCTTTTCTGGATGAGTCAATCCAAAAGCTGTTTGTTTCTAGTTGTTTTTGTTTGTTTGTTGTTGTTGTTGTTTACAAGACTCCAGGATTAATGAGGACTAAACCTTAATTTTTTTTTTAATGTCCACCTTCAAGGGCTCACAACTTCTGAACTGCACCCCCTATGCCAGTGATTTTATGCTCAAAAGATAGCTCTCTCTTAGAGCTTTAAAACAACATAAAAATATTGGGGTTAGGTAGGGCATACAGGCTCAAGTAGACCCGTTTTTTGGTAGGACTGCTCTTGGCAGATGTAACTCTACTATGGAAGGTCCAATTAAACACTCGATATCTTCATGTGGTATCCTACACAAGTCAGCACATATCATATCTTGTTGTTACTGCTGTTGCTAAAGCCAACCCCTTGATTAGCGACCAGCTACAGCCTCCTCCAAAGACTTGGTAACACTTGCAGAGGAGAACTCCACAACTGTGGAGAAGAGCAGCACAGGCATCTCTGCTTACCTGGGACCACTCTGAATACCTTCACTCTTGAGAAAGGAGCCAATCCTGGATGGATGGATTTCTCTTTGCTGTAGGCTTTGTTTTAGACATAGCGATGAAGCCCTACGTGGGTTTGTTGGCTTACTCCGCCCAATGATTCCCTTCCAAACTGCAGCTTGGGTTTGCACTTATCATCCTCGAGGTCACAGCTATAAACACCTCACCAATAGTTCCTGCATCATGTCAAAACTGCTCTATCCCGCCTCCACAGCTAGAGCATGTGAATGTCAGAGAATGCACCTCCAACATCCTGTCCCGCCAGCCATTAAAACATGCACCCACTTACTTATGCAGCGAGTTCACCTGCTTTTATCTACTGCCATTTTACTAATCTTTATCTTCACCATGACGATCATTTCCCATCTAAGTGACTTCACAAATGTAAGACCGGTAACTCATCCACACATCTTATGAGTGAACGTACACATATACACATATGCCGTGTGTGGTTCACCCAAACCCCGCCCCCTCCAGTGAGGAATCACTTCGCTCGCCAACTAGCACTAGGACACCAATATAATTATACTAGGACTAGGACACCAATATAATTATACTAGCAGTAGGACACCAATATAGTTATATAGCACTGTATAATTATACTAGGACTAAGACACCAATATAATTATACTAGCAGTAGGACACCAATATAATTATACTAGTACTAGGACACCAATATAATTATACTAGCACTAGGACACCAATTTAATTATACTAGCACTAGGACAACTAGCACTAGGACAAAAATATAACCATACTAGTACTAGGACACTAATATAATTATACTAGCACTAGGACACCAAGACACCAATATAATTATACTAGTACTAGGACACTAATATAATTATACTAGCACTAGGACACTAATATAATTATACTAGTACTAGGACACCAATATAATTATACTAGCACTAGGACACCAATATAACTATACTAGTAGTAGGACACTAATATAATTATACTAGCACTAGGACACCAATATAATTATACTAGCACTAGGACAACAATATAATTATACTAGCGGTCATGCTTGTAACCAAGAGGTCATCCAAATAGATGTAGACAAAATCTAGACCGCGGCAGACTTCATCCATGAATCTTTGGAAAGTTTGCGCTGCATTGGAAAGGCCATAGGGCATCCTGTGATACTCAAATAGGCCAAATGGTGTGATGATGGCTGTCTTTGCAATGTCCTCCTTTTTCATCGGGATTTGGTGGTATGCACGTACCAAATCGATTTTGGAAAATATGGTCTTTCCCCTGAGTTGAGCACCGAAATCCTGAATACGAGGAATTGGATAGCGGTCAGGGACAGTCTTCTCATTGAGGGCACGATAGTCACCACAGGGGCGCCATGCTCCTGACTTCTTGGGCACCATGTGTAATGGGGACGACCAACTGCTGGAAGAAGACTGAATAATCCCCATTTTGAGCATCTCATCAAATTCTTTTTGGGCTATTAAGAACTTGTCAGGTGCAAGTCTTCGTGGACGCGCGAAAACCGGAGGGCCTGTGGTTGTAATGTGATGCTCTATCCCATGAGCAGGTGTCACTGTGTCAAACTCGGGGACGGTGATGGATGGAAACTCCTTAATGATGGTGGAGTACTTGGAGGACGGTTGGAGGAAGTTGAGACCAGCCGCTGGAATATTAGACGCACCTGCAGGTACGCTGCAGAATGTTTTTGCATCAATGAGTTTGTTGTGGCGGATGTCAATCAGAAGATCATGGTGGCGAAAGAAATCTGTGCCAATGATTGGATAGCTGACATCTGTGAGGATGAATTCCCAGTCGTAGGTCGTGTCGAGGCCAAGATCAAGTGTGATATGGTGAGACCCAAAAGTAGATATCGAGGTGCCTATGAGAGGCTTACCTTCCTTCATGGATCGTCGCTCGTGTGGGAGAATTGGAAACACGCATACGGCTGCTCCACAATCGATCAGGAAATCACGGCCAGAGACGTGATCATTAATGAAGAGAAGGCGGTTTTTGTTCCCCGGTCCACTACCCGCAATTAGTGGCCGGGGGAAGCGTTTCCCGCCAACTTGCATGGGGGTCGACACTTTTGGGCATTTTCTCCAAACTTGGCATGATACCAGCATAACCCTGAGTCTCCAGTTGGCCTGGAGAGTTTGACTGGAGTGGGTCTCTTTTTCAAAACATCAATTTCGGCTCGAAGGGAGGCGATGGTTGCATTGGCATCAACAGCACCTACATGTGGCTGGAAAAGGGTATCATTGTTAATGGTGCAGAGGTCATTGGCCCGCTCAGCCAGCTGAGTGAGGGATAGAGCTCCATCAGACTGTAACAATAGTTGTATAGAGGATGGTAGGCGCTTGAGGAAGAGTTTACGTATGATTGGATCATGGGAGACATCTCTACCGGCCAGCATTTCTATTTTGTGTAGCAGTTGAGTAGGCTTGAGGTCGCCCAGTGGCTGTAGAGAGAGTAGTTTCTCCATTCTCCTCTGACAGAGCTGTGTTCTTGATGAGGCTTCTCTTCAAGGCATCATAAGGCGTGTCAGCTGGAGGATTGAGAATGCAGTCACGAATCTCAGCAGCAACATCAGGAGTGATGGAGGCTACCACATAGTGGTACTTGGTCAGTTGTTGTGTGATATTGCGGATAACAAACTGGGCCTCCACTTGGCTGAACCAGAGTTCAGGATCTTGAGGCCAAAACTGCGGAAGCTTGACTGACACAGTGTTGATACTCTCTGCCATGATGAGCCTGACCAAACGTACACTCGGAGCTGCTGACTGAGATTCAAATAGAGAGATTGCTGACTACTGATGCAGGAAGACGAAACGACGAAGACAACGGTGTTCTCTTGTATACTCGTCGGGGTCACCAATGTAGCGTCGGGCTACCAAGTCGAAATGAAAGTTATGAGCTTAACATTTATATCAATCACACAAAAGGACTCATGGTTTTTAGAACAATCGAATGAGCGTTAATTAGAAAATAAGTCGCTACCTAATACAATGTCTGCCCACACAAGTGGGTGTGGTGAACAGAGTAGACGAAGACCGGATGTGCAGTTATGTAACCACTACACTCTCATGGGTCAGTATTCTTTCTTTGCTTTTCTGGATGAGTCAATCCAAAAGCTGTTTGTTTCTAGTTGTTTTTGTTTGTTTGTTGTTGTTGTTGTTTACAAGACTCCAGGATTAATGAGGACTAAACCTTAATTTTTTTTTTAATGTCCACCTTCAAGGGCTCACAACTTCTGAACTGCACCCCCTATGCCAGTGATTTTATGCTCAAAAGATAGCTCTCTCTTAGAGCTTTAAAACAACATAAAAATATTGGGGTTAGGTAGGGCATACAGGCTCAAGTAGACCCGTTTTTTGGTAGGACTGCTCTTGGCAGATGTAACTCTACTATGGAAGGTCCAATTAAACACTCGATATCTTCATGTGGTATCCTACACAAGTCAGCACATATCATATCTTGTTGTTACTGCTGTTGCTAAAGCCAACCCCTTGATTAGCGACCAGCTACAGCCTCCTCCAAAGACTTGGTAACACTTGCAGAGGAGAACTCCACAACTGTGGAGAAGAGCAGCACAGGCATCTCTGCTTACCTGGGACCACTCTGAATACCTTCACTCTTGAGAAAGGAGCCAATCCTGGATGGATGGATTTCTCTTTGCTGTAGGCTTTGTTTTAGACATAGCGATGAAGCCCTACGTGGGTTTGTTGGCTTACTCCGCCCAATGATTCCCTTCCAAACTGCAGCTTGGGTTTGCACTTATCATCCTCGAGGTCACAGCTATAAACACCTCACCAATAGTTCCTGCATCATGTCAAAACTGCTCTATCCCGCCTCCACAGCTAGAGCATGTGAATGTCAGAGAATGCACCTCCAACATCCTGTCCCGCCAGCCATTAAAACATGCACCCACTTACTTATGCAGCGAGTTCACCTGCTTTTATCTACTGCCATTTTACTAATCTTTATCTTCACCATGACGATCATTTCCCATCTAAGTGACTTCACAAATGTAAGACCGGTAACTCATCCACACATCTTATGAGTGAACGTACACATATACACATATGCCGTGTGTGGTTCACCCAAACCCCGCCCCCTCCAGTGAGGAATCACTTCGCTCGCCAACTAGCACTAGGACACCAATATAATTATACTAGGACTAGGACACCAATATAATTATACTAGCAGTAGGACACCAATATAGTTATATAGCACTGTATAATTATACTAGGACTAAGACACCAATATAATTATACTAGCAGTAGGACACCAATATAATTATACTAGTACTAGGACACCAATATAATTATACTAGCACTAGGACACCAATTTAATTATACTAGCACTAGGACAACTAGCACTAGGACAAAAATATAACCATACTAGTACTAGGACACTAATATAATTATACTAGCACTAGGACACCAAGACACCAATATAATTATACTAGTACTAGGACACTAATATAATTATACTAGCACTAGGACACTAATATAATTATACTAGTACTAGGACACCAATATAATTATACTAGCACTAGGACACCAATATAACTATACTAGTAGTAGGACACTAATATAATTATACTAGCACTAGGACACCAATATAATTATACTAGCACTAGGACAACAATATAATTATACTAGCGGTCATGCTTGTAACCAAGAGGTCATCCAAATAGATGTAGACAAAATCTAGACCGCGGCAGACTTCATCCATGAATCTTTGGAAAGTTTGCGCTGCATTGGAAAGGCCATAGGGCATCCTGTGATACTCAAATAGGCCAAATGGTGTGATGATGGCTGTCTTTGCAATGTCCTCCTTTTTCATCGGGATTTGGTGGTATGCACGTACCAAATCGATTTTGGAAAATATGGTCTTTCCCCTGAGTTGAGCACCGAAATCCTGAATACGAGGAATTGGATAGCGGTCAGGGACAGTCTTCTCATTGAGGGCACGATAGTCACCACAGGGGCGCCATGCTCCTGACTTCTTGGGCACCATGTGTAATGGGGACGACCAACTGCTGGAAGAAGACTGAATAATCCCCATTTTGAGCATCTCATCAAATTCTTTTTGGGCTATTAAGAACTTGTCAGGTGCAAGTCTTCGTGGACGCGCGAAAACCGGAGGGCCTGTGGTTGTAATGTGATGCTCTATCCCATGAGCAGGTGTCACTGTGTCAAACTCGGGGACGGTGATGGATGGAAACTCCTTAATGATGGTGGAGTACTTGGAGGACGGTTGGAGGAAGTTGAGACCAGCCGCTGGAATATTAGACGCACCTGCAGGTACGCTGCAGAATGTTTTTGCATCAATGAGTTTGTTGTGGCGGATGTCAATCAGAAGATCATGGTGGCGAAAGAAATCTGTGCCAATGATTGGATAGCTGACATCTGTGAGGATGAATTCCCAGTCGTAGGTCGTGTCGAGGCCAAGATCAAGTGTGATATGGTGAGACCCAAAAGTAGATATCGAGGTGCCTATGAGAGGCTTACCTTCCTTCATGGATCGTCGCTCGTGTGGGAGAATTGGAAACACGCATACGGCTGCTCCACAATCGATCAGGAAATCACGGCCAGAGACGTGATCATTAATGAAGAGAAGGCGGTTTTTGTTCCCCGGTCCACTACCCGCAATTAGTGGCCGGGGGAAGCGTTTCCCGCCAACTTGCATGGGGGTCGACACTTTTGGGCATTTTCTCCAAACTTGGCATGATACCAGCATAACCCTGAGTCTCCAGTTGGCCTGGAGAGTTTGACTGGAGTGGGTCTCTTTTTCAAAACATCAATTTCGGCTCGAAGGGAGGCGATGGTTGCATTGGCATCAACAGCACCTACATGTGGCTGGAAAAGGGTATCATTGTTAATGGTGCAGAGGTCATTGGCCCGCTCAGCCAGCTGAGTGAGGGATAGAGCTCCATCAGACTGTAACAATAGTTGTATAGAGGATGGTAGGCGCTTGAGGAAGAGTTTACGTATGATTGGATCATGGGAGACATCTCTACCGGCCAGCATTTCTATTTTGTGTAGCAGTTGAGTAGGCTTGAGGTCGCCCAGTGGCTGTAGAGAGAGTAGTTTCTCCATTCTCCTCTGACAGAGCTGTGTTCTTGATGAGGCTTCTCTTCAAGGCATCATAAGGCGTGTCAGCTGGAGGATTGAGAATGCAGTCACGAATCTCAGCAGCAACATCAGGAGTGATGGAGGCTACCACATAGTGGTACTTGGTCAGTTGTTGTGTGATATTGCGGATAACAAACTGGGCCTCCACTTGGCTGAACCAGAGTTCAGGATCTTGAGGCCAAAACTGCGGAAGCTTGACTGACACAGTGTTGATACTCTCTGCCATGATGAGCCTGACCAAACGTACACTCGGAGCTGCTGACTGAGATTCAAATAGAGAGATTGCTGACTACTGATGCAGGAAGACGAAACGACGAAGACAACGGTGTTCTCTTGTATACTCGTCGGGGTCACCAATGTAGCGTCGGGCTACCAAGTCGAAATGAAAGTTATGAGCTTAACATTTATATCAATCACACAAAAGGACTCATGGTTTTTAGAACAATCGAATGAGCGTTAATTAGAAAATAAGTCGCTACCTAATACAATGTCTGCCCACACAAGTGGGTGTGGTGAACAGAGTAGACGAAGACCGGATGTGCAGTTATGTAACCACTACACTCTCATGGGTCAGTATTCTTTCTTTGCTTTTCTGGATGAGTCAATCCAAAAGCTGTTTGTTTCTAGTTGTTTTTGTTTGTTTGTTGTTGTTGTTGTTTACAAGACTCCAGGATTAATGAGGACTAAACCTTAATTTTTTTTTTAATGTCCACCTTCAAGGGCTCACAACTTCTGAACTGCACCCCCTATGCCAGTGATTTTATGCTCAAAAGATAGCTCTCTCTTAGAGCTTTAAAACAACATAAAAATATTGGGGTTAGGTAGGGCATACAGGCTCAAGTAGACCCGTTTTTTGGTAGGACTGCTCTTGGCAGATGTAACTCTACTATGGAAGGTCCAATTAAACACTCGATATCTTCATGTGGTATCCTACACAAGTCAGCACATATCATATCTTGTTGTTACTGCTGTTGCTAAAGCCAACCCCTTGATTAGCGACCAGCTACAGCCTCCTCCAAAGACTTGGTAACACTTGCAGAGGAGAACTCCACAACTGTGGAGAAGAGCAGCACAGGCATCTCTGCTTACCTGGGACCACTCTGAATACCTTCACTCTTGAGAAAGGAGCCAATCCTGGATGGATGGATTTCTCTTTGCTGTAGGCTTTGTTTTAGACATAGCGATGAAGCCCTACGTGGGTTTGTTGGCTTACTCCGCCCAATGATTCCCTTCCAAACTGCAGCTTGGGTTTGCACTTATCATCCTCGAGGTCACAGCTATAAACACCTCACCAATAGTTCCTGCATCATGTCAAAACTGCTCTATCCCGCCTCCACAGCTAGAGCATGTGAATGTCAGAGAATGCACCTCCAACATCCTGTCCCGCCAGCCATTAAAACATGCACCCACTTACTTATGCAGCGAGTTCACCTGCTTTTATCTACTGCCATTTTACTAATCTTTATCTTCACCATGACGATCATTTCCCATCTAAGTGACTTCACAAATGTAAGACCGGTAACTCATCCACACATCTTATGAGTGAACGTACACATATACACATATGCCGTGTGTGGTTCACCCAAACCCCGCCCCCTCCAGTGAGGAATCACTTCGCTCGCCAACTAGCACTAGGACACCAATATAATTATACTAGGACTAGGACACCAATATAATTATACTAGCAGTAGGACACCAATATAGTTATATAGCACTGTATAATTATACTAGGACTAAGACACCAATATAATTATACTAGCAGTAGGACACCAATATAATTATACTAGTACTAGGACACCAATATAATTATACTAGCACTAGGACACCAATTTAATTATACTAGCACTAGGACAACTAGCACTAGGACAAAAATATAACCATACTAGTACTAGGACACTAATATAATTATACTAGCACTAGGACACCAAGACACCAATATAATTATACTAGTACTAGGACACTAATATAATTATACTAGCACTAGGACACTAATATAATTATACTAGTACTAGGACACCAATATAATTATACTAGCACTAGGACACCAATATAACTATACTAGTAGTAGGACACTAATATAATTATACTAGCACTAGGACACCAATATAATTATACTAGCACTAGGACAACAATATAACTATACTAGTAGTAGGACACTGATATAATTATACTAGCACTAGGACACCAATATAATTATACTAGCAGTAGGACACCAATATAATTATACTAATACTAGGACACTAATAAAATTATACTAGCACTAGGACAACAATATAACTATACTAGTAGTAGGACACTAATATAATTATACTAGCACTAGGACACCAATATAATTATACTAGCAGTAGGACACCAATATAATTATACTAATACTAGGACACTAATAAAATTATACTAGCACTAGGACAACAATATAACTATACTAGTAGTAGGACACTAATATAATTATACTAGCACTAGGACACATATAATTATACTAGCACTAGGACACCAATATAATTATATAGCTCTAGGACACCAATATAATTATACTAGCACTAGGACACTAATATAATTATACTAGCACTAGGACACCAATATAATTATACTAGCACTAGGACACCAATATAATTATACTAATACTAGGACACCAATAAAATTATACTAGCACTAGGACAACAATATAACTATACTAGTAGTAGGACACTAATATAATTATACTAGCACTAGGACACATATAATTATACTAGCACTAGGACACCAATATAATTATATAGCTCTAGGACACCAATATAATTTTACTAGCACTAGGACACTAATATAATTATACTAGCACTAGGACACCAATATAATTATACTAGCACTAGGACACCAATATAATTATACTAGCACTAGGACACCAATATAATTATACTAGCAGTAGGACACCAATATAATTATACTAGCACTAGGACACCAATATAATTATACTAGCTCTAGGACACCAATATAATTATACTAGCTGTAGGACACCAATATAATTATACTAGCACTAGGACACCAATATAATTATACTAGCACTAGGACACTAATATAATTATACTAGAACTAGGACACCAATATAATTATATAGCACTAGGACACCAATATAATTATACTAGCTCTAGGACACCAATATAATTATACTAGCAGTAGGACACCAATATAACTATACTAGCACTAGGACACCAATATAACTATACTAGCACAAGGACACCAATATAATTATACTAGCACCAGGACACCAATATAATTATACTAGCACTAGGACACCAATATAAATATACTAGCAGTAGGACACCAATATAATTATACTAGCACTAGGATACTAATATAATTATACTAGCATTAGGACACCAATATAATTATATAGCACTAGGACACCAATATAATTATACTAGCTCTAGGACACCAAGCACTAGGACACCAATATAATTATACTAGCAGTAGGACACCAATATAATTATACTAGCACTAGGACACCAATATAATTATACTAGCACTAGGACACCAATACTAGTACTAGGACACCAATATAATTATACTAGCACTAGGGCACCAATATAATTATACTAGTACTAGGGCACTAATATAATTATACTAGCAGTAGGACACCAATATAATTATACTAGCAGTAGGACACCAATATAATTATACTAGCACTAGGACACCAATATAATTATACTAGCACTAGGGCACCAGGACACCAATATAATTATACTAGCAGTAGGACACCAATATAATTATTTTAGCACTAGGACACCAATATAATTATACTAGCTCTAGGACACCAATATAATTATACTAGCAGTAGGACACCAATATAATTATACTAGCACTAGGACACCAATATAATTATACTAGCACTAGGACACTAATATAATTATACTAGAACTAGGACACCAATATAATTATATAGCACTAGGACACCAATATAATTATACTAGCTCTAGGACACCAATATAATTATACTAGCAGTAGGACACCAATATAATTATACTAGCACTAGGACACCAATATAACTATACTAGCACAAGGACACCAATATAATTATACTAGCACTAGGACACCAATATAATGATACTAGCACTAGGACACCAATATAAATATACTAGCAGTAGGACACCAATATAATTATACTAGCACTAGGACACTAATATAATTATACTAGCATTAGGACACCAATATAATTATATAGCACTAGGACACCAATATAATTATACTAGCACTAGGACACCAAGCACTAGGACACCAATATAATTATACTAGCAGTAGGACACCAATATAATTATACTAGCACTAGGACACCAATATAATTATACTAGCACTAGGACACCAATACTAGTACTAGGACACCAATATAATTATACTAGCACTAGGGCACCAATATAATTATACTAGTACTAGGGCACTAATATAATTATACTAGCAGTAGGACACCAATATAATTATACTAGCAGTAGGACACCAATATAATTATACTAGCACTAGGACACCAATATAATTATACTAGCTCTAGGACACTGATATAATTAAACTAGCACTAGGACACCAACACCAATATAATTATACTAGCACTAGGACACCAATATAATTATACTAGCACTAGGACACCAATATAAATATACTAGCAGTAGGACACCAATATAATTATACTAGCACTAGGATACTAATATAATTATACTAGCACTAGGACACCAATATAATTATATAGCACTAGGACACCAATATAATTATACTAGCACTAGGACACCAATATAATTATACTAGCACTAGGACACCAATATAATTATACTAGCAGTAGGACACCAATATAATTATACTAGCAGTAGGACACCAATATAATTATACTAGCACTAGGACACCAATATAATTATACTAGCACTAGGACACCAATACTAGTATACTAGGACACCAATATAATTATACTAGCACTAGGACACCAATATAATTATATAGCACTAGGACACTAATATAATTATACTAGCAGTAGGACACCAATATAATTATACTAGCACTAGGACACTAATATAATTATACTAGCACTAGGACACCAATATAATTATACTAGTACTAGGACACTAATATAATTATACTAGCACTAGGACACCAATATAATTAAACTAGCACTAGGACACCAATATAATTATACTAGCAGTAGGACACCAATATAATTATACTAGCACTAGGACACCAATATAATTATACTAGCAGTAGGACACCAATATAATTATACTAGCACTAGGACACCAATATAATTATACTAGCTCTAGGACACCAATATAATTATACTAGCTGTAGGACACCAATATAATTATACTAGCACTAGGACACCAATATAATTATACTAGCACTAGGACACTAATATAATTATACTAGAACTAGGACACCAATATAATTATATAGCACTAGGACACCAATATAATTATACTAGCTCTAGGACACCAATATAATTATACTAGCAGTAGGACACCAATATAACTATACTAGCACTAGGACACCAATATAACTATACTAGCACAAGGACACCAATATAATTATACTAGCACCAGGACACCAATATAATTATACTAGCACTAGGACACCAATATAAATATACTAGCAGTAGGACACCAATATAATTATACTAGCACTAGGACACTAATATAATTATACTAGCATTAGGACACCAATATAATTATATAGCACTAGGACACCAATATAATTATACTAGCTCTAGGACACCAAGCACTAGGACACCAATATAATTATACTAGCAGTAGGACACCAATATAATTATACTAGCACTAGGACACCAATATAATTATACTAGCACTAGGACACCAATACTAGTACTAGGACACCAATATAATTATACTAGCACTAGGGCACCAATATAATTATACTAGTACTAGGGCACTAATATAATTATACTAGCAGTAGGACACCAATATAATTATACTAGCAGTAGGACACCAATATAATTATACTAGCACTAGGACACCAATATAATTATACTAGCACTAGGACACCAATATAATTATACTAGCAGTAGGACACCAATATAATTATTTTAGCACTAGGACACCAATATAATTATACTAGCTCTAGGACACCAATATAATTATACTAGCAGTAGGACACCAATATAATTATACTAGCACTAGGACACCAATATAATTATACTAGCACTAGGACACTAATATAATTATACTAGAACTAGGACACCAATATAATTATATAGCACTAGGACACCAATATAATTATACTAGCTCTAGGACACCAATATAATTATACTAGCAGTAGGACACCAATATAATTATACTAGCACTAGGACACCAATATAACTATACTAGCACAAGGACACCAATATAATTATACTAGCACTAGGACACCAATATAATGATACTAGCACTAGGACACCAATATAAATATACTAGCAGTAGGACACCAATATAATTATACTAGCACTAGGACACTAATATAATTATACTAGCATTAGGACACCAATATAATTATATAGCACTAGGACACCAATATAATTATACTAGCACTAGGACACCAAGCACTAGGACACCAATATAATTATACTAGCAGTAGGACACCAATATAATTATACTAGCACTAGGACACCAATATAATTATACTAGCACTAGGACACCAATACTAGTACTAGGACACCAATATAATTATACTAGCACTAGGGCACCAATATAATTATACTAGTACTAGGGCACTAATATAATTATACTAGCAGTAGGACACCAATATAATTATACTAGCAGTAGGACACCAATATAATTATACTAGCACTAGGACACCAATATAATTATACTAGCTCTAGGACACTGATATAATTATACTAGCACTAGGACACCAACACCAATATAATTATACTAGCACTAGGACACCAATATAATTATACTAGCACTAGGACACCAATATAATTATACTAGCAGTAGGACACCAATATAATTATACTAGAGGACATTAATATAATTATACTAGTACTAGGACACTAATATAATTACACTAGTACTAGGACACTAATATAATTATACTAGTACTAGGACACTAATATAATTATACTAGTACTAGGACACTAATATAATTAGGACACCAATATAATTATTCTAGAGGGCACTAAACTAGCACTAGGCACCAATATAATTACTAGGGTAATTATACTAGCACTAGGGCACTAATATACACTGCAACTCGAATGTCTACATGACCCTCCTCCATAAGAGCATTGAACTTCTACATGACTTGCAAGCCATCCATTCTTGGGGAGGTAGGGAGAGTAGGATCTCCTCCACATGATGGCTACATTGGAAATGCAATGAACTACGATGTCCACCAGACAAAAAGGAGGAGCAGTTTTAACACTTCAACAAGTGATTGCTTCAACAAGTGATTGATACGGGCAGAGCTCTCGTAAGCTTCATTAATGGATCTCATGATGATTAACACATGGGCATGGGAAGTTATTGAAGATTATCACAACAATGAACACCTAAATATGGTCAAATTGACCTTTCACACCAAAAATTCTAGTGGAGGCCCACAAAAAGTAGTGTCTATGAACCAGGTGTTATATTTTCTGCTCCTCTCAGGCTACACCAAAATGGCTGGGCTGCAAGATTACTCTAAGGACACTTATCAGGATATGCATCCATCACTATGAGAACTCTACCAGGACACACTTTATCAGGATACCCTAACCAGGACACACACTATCTTTATTAGAACTTTTGCAGGACACACATACTATCACTTAAGAACTCTTGCAGGACACACACACACCATCACTATGATAACTCCTACTGGACACACATACAATCACTATGAGAACACTTATCAACATTATGGGAACTCTTGCAGGACACACACACACACCATCACTATGATAACTCCTACTGGACACACAAACAACCACTATGAGAACACTTATCAAGACACATACACTGTCATTATGAGAACTCTTACAGGACACACACACACACCATCACAATGGATACACACAACATCACTATGAGAACTCTTGCAAGGACACAATATCGTCACTCTTAGAACTCATACCAAGACACACATACAATCACTCTGAGAACTCCTACAGGACACACATATCATCACTATGAGAAATCCTACAGGACACATTCATGCAATTATCTTACACATGAACTTGACACAGGTTGCAATAGTTGTTCTCGATGACATGTTTGTGTTTAGAGCGGTTGAACTTGGCACGAGAGATAGTACCTCCAGTCTCGATAGAACTTAGTTTCCTACGAAAATTAGCCTCTGCAGGATTGACAGAGGTTGCTACAACCATGGAGAAGACCAGGACAGCAACAACTACTGAGGGTAGCAGGAAGATGGGAATTCCATACAGACCTGGGACATATTGAGCTAGGAAGCCATAGTGCATTATGGCTAGTAACACGAGCAAAAACCAGGCCAGGAATTGCAGAGGGTGCCAGGGACATGTCCAGCCATTGCTTCGTGGAAACACCACCTCCACCAGCTCCTCCTCACTGCTTCCATTTCCTACAACCATTCCGACTCTACATGATGTAGCTACACCTGCCACATGAAGAAATGAAAAGGCACATCACCTAACTATTGGAAGACTCTGCGTTACTCACCGTTAGCTGCAGTCACCCCCACGCAGAGTACTTACGTCCATCTCCCTCCTCTTCCGAGCTTGCTAAAAATGACGTCACTATAAACAGTTGTCATGACGTCGCCATTTTAAGATTAATTAGAGGTACTTTACAAGGATGCAAGAAGAACAAAGAGCTGTGCTCAAGGCTCGCCGCAGTAAGTCCTGCAGTTATCGCAAGTTTAATAATAATATGTTGTCTTCACAGCCATGCACTGGCAGGCAGAGAAGGAGCGGAGAATAGACCAAGCTCTGTCCAGTGACCCCATTGACCTTTCCACTCTGAGAGAGCTGGCTATATCACCAGGTGGACTGCTGACTAAGAACCTGCGTAGGAGGGCATGGCCAAAGCTGGTGGGTGTGGATGTCTTCCATATCCCTCCTTATGAAGGTCCTCCACTCGCTTCCCACAAGGAAAGACCACAAGTACTACTGGATGTCAACAGATGTGGAAAACGCATTCCCATAAGTGTGTATACACTTAGCTAAGCATGCTAGTGACCTTTAAATACGTGCATAGTAGGTTAAGTGTGATCTTTGAACCCTGTGCATAACTGAGTTGAGTGTGATCTTTGAACCCTGTGCATAGGGGTTAAGTGTAATCTTTGATCCCTATGCATAGGACGGTTTGATCTTTGAACCTGTGCATAGCAGAGTTGAGGGTGACCTTTGAACCCTGTGCATACCTAAGTTGATTGGGATCTTTGAACCTTGTGCATAACTGAGTTGATTGTGATCTTTGAACCCTGTCCACAGCTGATTGAGTGTGATCTTTGAACCTGTGCACAGCATGGTTGAGTGTGATCTTTGAACCCTGTGCACAGCATGGTTGAGGGTGATCTTTGAACCCTGTGCACAGCATGGTTGAGGGTGATCTTTGAACCCTGTGCACAGCATGGTTGAGTGTGATCTTTGAACCCTGTGCACAGCATGGTTGAGGGTGATCTTTGAACCCTGTGCACAGCATGGTTGAGTGTGATCTTTGAACCCTGTGCACAGCATGGTTGAGGGTGATCTTTGAACCCTGTGCACAGCATGGTTGAGTGTGATCTTTGAACCTGTGCACAGCATGGTTGAGGGTGATCTTTGAACCCTGTGCACAGCATGGTTGAGTGTGATCTTTGAACCCTGTGCACAGCATGGTTGAGGGTGATCTTTGAACCCTGTGCACAGCATGGTTGAGGGTGATCTTTGAACCCTGTGCACAGCATGGTTGAGGGTGATCTTTGAACCCTGTGCACAGCATGGTTGAGGGTGATCTTTGAACCCTGTGCACAGCATGGTTGAGTGTGATCTTTGAACCCTGTGCACGGCATGGTTGAGTGTGATCTTTGAACCCTGTGCACAGCATGGTTGAGTGTGATCTTTGAACCCTGTGCACAGCATGGTTGAGTGTGATCTTTGAACCCTGTGCACAGCATGGTTGAGGGTGATCTTTGAACCCTGTGCACAGCATATGGCAACTGCATGTCTACTGTTCGCACCGTCTTGTGTAAATTTGTAAGTAGTTGACTTATCGGTTATTATTACCATTGCTTCATCCAATGTACTTTGGCAAAGAATAAAACTGCTTCAATGTGTAATGCAAACATGGAGAACATATGTTGTCCTGTTTGTTTTATACCATGTGTGTGATGTTCATAGCCTCCATGGGGACACACTGGACCAACACCACACTGGGTGGAGGCAGGTTGAAGTAGGTTGACAATAGCTCTATGGGGACACACACTGGACCAACACCACACTGGGTGGAGGCAGGTTGAAGTAGGTTGACAATAGCTCTATGGGGACACACACTGGACCAACACCACACTGGGTGGAGGCAGGTTGAAGTAGGTTGACAATAGCTCTATGGGGACACACACTGGACCAACACCACACTGGGTGGAGGCAGGTTGAAGTAGGCTGACAATAGCTCTATGGGGACACACACTGGACCAACACCACACTGGGTTGAGGCAGGTTGAAGTAGGTTGACAATAGCTCTATGGGGACACACACTGGACCAACATCACACTTGGTGGAGGCAGGTTGAAGTAGGCTGACAATAGCTCTATGAGGACACACACTGGACCAACATCACACTGGGTGGAGGCAGGTTGAAGTAGGTTGACAATAGCTCTATGGGGACACACACTGGGCCAACACCACACTGGGTGGAGGCAGGTTGAAGAAGGTTGACAATAGCTCTATGGGGACACACACTGGACCAACACCA
The DNA here is from genome assembly GCA_028752905.1 of Cladorhizidae sp. MBARI D1340-BT2. Lineage (NCBI taxonomy): Eukaryota > Metazoa > Porifera > Demospongiae > Poecilosclerida > Cladorhizidae > Cladorhizidae sp. MBARI D1340-BT2. Next base: position 38,901,407 of record JAQNBH010000018.1, on the reverse strand, counting down.
CACTGGGTGGAGGCAGGTTGAAGAAGGTTGACAATAGTCCTAAAGTTTATTGAAGTGTAATACAGTGAATGACCTGCCCACTGATACACAAGTTGACCTCTGCTTCCCCCCCCCCTCCTGGCCCATGTATGCGCACTCCTCCACTTCTCTCCAACCGCACACCTTCAGGTACATCCACGGAGGAGCGAGCAATTATCCAGGGGGAGCTTGAATATGTGGTGTTGCGTCTGCTAGCAGAGAACAATGAGCTGCACTACTATCAGGGCTTGCATGATGTGGTCCTCACCTTCCTGCCTGTCACAGGTGAGGACCTGGCCTATGCCATCATGGGTATCCTCGTCAAGTGCCACCTCAAGTAAATAACTGATGTTTTACTTTGGATGAGAATAATATAAATTTTTGAAAATTGACATTTTGTTGTGAGTTTTGATAGGAAGGAATATACACTACATTTACCTTAAAAGCTATTTGGTAAGGACGAGAAGGGGGTGGGGTCAGTTAGCAAAAGATGGGTGCACAATAGCGAGCATCCACTTAACAAGCAGTGCCCAGCTTGGATGGAATCAATTTCTTATAGCTATGGATTGCCGAGTGGATGACATATACTGAATAGGGTTAGGGACTAGCAGGAATGGCAAATGGTGACTGTTGCAGGCCAGAGCCTGCGACGTGGACTTTACACTGGCAAATTTGTCTGGTTGCCAGCAATGGCTGACCGTGGAAGGGACATAGTCTTGATCACGCTTAAAGCCCAGCTCAGTACGAAATAAAGACAGCATATTGCAGATGCAAATGGATTTCTGTTTGAATGCATAGCAACATGTAGCAATGCTTGTGCCTGCAGCATATTGTGAAGCAGCCTTTCCAAATTCGGCTATAGACGCAGCAGTAAAATATGTGAAGGAGCTTTTTTGCTATCTTACTGCACCACTGAATGCAGTATGACAGGGAGGGACAAAAGAGCAATGGCTGACACTAATGTCATCGCTGTCAGTGATGAACACATGAGTTTGCTGGCCTGTCCAACCAATGATTGGCTAATTCACTTTCTTGTCTGTCTACAGTATATGTATGTATGTTTACCACCCACTACAGAGACTTCCTTCATGTTGATCTTATATTTATATATATATACTACTAGTATATGTATGTTTACCACCCACTACAGAGCACCCACTACAGAGACTTCCTTCATGTCGATCTTATATATATATATATATACTAGTATATGTATGTTTACCACCCACTACAGAGACTTCCTTCATGTTGATCTTATATATATATATATATATATATATATATGTATATATATACTAGTATATGTATGTTTACCACCCACTATAGAGACTTCCTTCATGTTGATCTTATATATATATATATATATATGTATGTATATGTATGTTTACCACCCACTATAGAGACTTCCTTCATGTTGATCTTATATATATACTACTAGTATATGTATGCTTACCACCAACTACAGAGACTTCCTTCATGTTGATCTTATATATATATATATATATATATGTCTAGTATATGTATGTTTACCACCCACTACAGAGACTTCCTTCATGTTGATCTTATATATATATATATACTAGTATATGTATGTTTACCACCCACTACAGAGATCTTATATATATATATATACTACTAGTATATGTATGTTTACCACCCACTACAGAGACTTCCTTCATGTTGATCTTATATATATATATATATATATATATATATACTAGTATAATTATGTATGTTGACCACCCACTGCAGAGACTTCCTTCATGTTATATTATATATATATATATACTAGTATGTATGTTGACCACCCACTGCAGAGACTTCCTTCATGTTGATCTTGTATATATATATATATATACTAGTATAATTATGTATGTTGACCACCCACTGCAGAGACTTCCTTCATGTTATATTATATATATATATATACTAGTATGTATGTTGACCACCCACTACAGAGACTTCCTTCATGTTGATCTTATATATATATATATATACTAGTATAATTATGTATGTTGACCACCCACTGCAGAGACTTCCTTCATGTTATATTATATATATATACTAGTATGTATTTTGACCACCCACTACAGAGACTTCCTTCATGTTGATATGGGTCCCACCAAGGTGATAATTTCAAGTCTCCAACCACTGCTGGCCTTGGAGGATCCGGTTTTAGAAGAGTTCCTCACAAGGTTAGCCCCACCCCTTGCTCTCATAGTAACCTCCCGTTTCTTGTGTCCCACCCACAGTTACCTTGTGGGGAATTTTGAGCCACATTTCAAAGTGGCTGACCTAATAAATGCCATAAATGCCCCCCCCCCCCCAAAAACAAAAAAACAACAACAAAACAAAAAAACTCAAATGTGAAAAGAGGAACTTTGACCCCCAACACAATTACATCAGCAGCTGCTGCTTTGAGTCAGCATGAATGAGATGATGACAATGGTGGACATCAGCTAGACCAGGGCAACTGCTTGTGGGTGAAGTGAGTATGTCAGCATGGAGGATGAGATGATGACAATGGTGGACATCAGCTAGACCAGGGCAACTGCTTGTGGGTGAAGTGTGTATGTCAACATGGAGGATGAGAAGATGACAATGGTGGACATCAGCTAGACCATGTTGGAGTAAGCCATCACTATAGTTGAATGCTGGAGTAAGCCATCACTGGAGTTGAATGTTGGAGTAAGCCATCACTAGAGTTGAATGTTGGAGTAAGCCATCACTGGAGTTGAATGTTGGAGTAAGCCATCACTAGAGTTGAATGTTGGAGTAAGCCATCACTGGAGTTGAATGTTGGAGTAAGCCATCACTAGAGTTGAATGTTGGAGTAAGCCATCACTAGAGTTGAATGTTGGAGTAAGCCATCACTGGAGTTGAATGTTGGAGTAAGCCATCACTAGAGTTGAATGTTGGAGTAAGCCATCACTAGAGTTGAATGTTGGAGTAAGCCATCACTAGAGTTGAATGTTGGAGTAAGCCATCACTAGAGTTGAATGTTGGAGTAAGCCATCACTAGAGTTGAATGTTGGAGTAAGCCATCACTAGAGTTGAATGTTGGAGTAAGCCATCACTAGAGTTAATGTTAGAGTAAGCCATCACTAGAGTTGAATGTTGGAGTAAGCCATCACTAGAGTTGAATGTTGGAGTAAGCCATCACTAGAGTTGAATGTTGGAGTAAGCCATCACTAGAGTTGAATGTTAGAGTAAGCCATCACTAGAGTTGAATGTTGGAGTAAGCCATCACTGGAGTTGAATGTTGGAGTAAGCCATCACTAGAGTTGAATGTTGGAGTAAGCCATCACTGGAGTTGAATGTTGGAGTAAGCCATCACTGGAGTTGAATGTTGGAGTAAGCCATCACTAGAGTTGAATGTTGGAGTAAGCCATCACTAGAGTTGAATGTTGGAGTAAGCCATCACTGGAGTTGAATGTTGGAGTAAGCCATCACTGGAGTTGAATGTTGGAGTAAGCCATCACTAGAGTTGAATGTTGGAGTAAGCCATCACTAGAGTTGAATGTTGGAGTAAGCCATCACTAGAGTTGAATGTTGGAGTAAGCCATCACTAGAGTTGAATGTTGGAGTAAGCCATCACTAGAGTTGAATGTTGGAGTAAGCCATCACTAGAGTTGAATGTTGGAGTAAGCCATCACTGGAGTTGAATGTTGGAGTAAGCCATCACTGGAGTTGAATGTTGGAGTAAGCCATCACTAGAGTTGAATGTTGGAGTAAGCCATCACTAGAGTTGAATGTTGGAGTAAGCCATCACTAGAGTTGAATGTTGGAGTAAGCCATCACTAGAGTTGAATGTTGGAGTAAGCCATCACTAGAGTTGAATGTTGGAGTAAGCCATCACTAGAGTTGAATGTTGGAGTAAGCCATCACTAGAGTTGAATGTTAGAGTAAGCCATCACTAGAGTTGAATGTTGGAGTAAGCCATCACTAGAGTTGAATGTTGGAGTAAGCCATCACTAGAGTTGAATGTTAGAGTAAGCCATCACTAGAGTTGAATGTTAGAGTAAGCCATCACTAGAGTTGAATGTTGGAGTAAGCCATCACTAGAGTTGAATGTTGGAGTAAGCCATCACTAGAGTTGAATGTTGGAGTAAGCCATCACTAGAGTTGAATGTTGGAGTAAGCCATCACTAGAGTTGAATGTTAGAGTAAGCCATCACTAGAGTTGAATGTTGGAGTAAGCCATCACTAGAGTTGAATGTTAGAGTAAGCCATCACTAGAGTTGAATGTTGGAGTTAGCCATCACTGGAGTTGAATGTTGGAGTAAGCCATCACTGGAGTTGAATGTTGGAGTAAGCCATCACTGGAGTTGAATGTTAGAGTAAGCCATCACTAGAGTTGAATGTTGGAGTAAGCCATCACTAGAGTTGAATGTTGGAGTAAGCCATCACTAGAGTTGAATGTTGGAGTAAGCCATCACTGGAGTTGAATGTTGGAGTAAGCCATCACTGGAGTTGAATGTTAGAGTAAGCCATCACTAGAGTTGAATGTTAGAGTAAGCCATCACTAGAGTTGAATGTTGGAGTAAGCCATCACTGGAGTTGAATGTTGGAGTAAGCCACCACACCCTGCTAACCTTGATGTAACTCCTGCATGTGTGTATAAGACACCCTGCTAACCTTGATGTAACTCCTGCATGTGTGTTTAAGACACCTGCTCACCTTGATGTAACTCCTGCATGTGTGTTTAAGACACCCTGCTCACATTGATGTAACTCCTGCATGTGTATATAAGACACCTGCTCACCTTGATTTAACTCCTGCATGTTTGTATAAGACACCCTTCTCACGTTGATGTAACTCCTGCATGTGTTTAAGACACCCTGATGTAACTCCTGCATGTGTGTTTAAGACACCTGCTCACCTTGATGTAACTCCTGCATGTGTGTTTAAGACACCTCCTAACATTGATGTAACTCCTGCATGTGTGTTTAAGACACCTGCTCACCTTGATGTAACTGTGTGTGTTTAAGACAGCCTGTATTTGGATTTCTCCACTTCTCCAGGTCAGAGTGTGCCTATTATTTTAGTCTGAGTTGGCTGATCACATGGTATGGTCATGTGATCCAGTCTCCCAGCGATGCCCACAGATTGGTGGATGTCTTCCTGGCCACTCACCCACTATTTCCTGTTTATTTGGCTGCAGCTGTGAGTGACCCCACCCCTTCCCCTCACATTCCTCGTTACTTTCCCTCCTTCCTCGCCTCCCTCAGATCATCCTGAAGCGCCGCACGGAGGTGTTCGAGCAGGAGTGTGAGCTCAGTTCCATCCACTTCCTACTCTCCAAGCTTCCTCCTGACCTGGATTATGAGAGAATGATTACATTCGCTCAGCAACTCTACAAGAAGCACCCTCCAGATGCTCTGTGCAAGAAGAGAGGCCGCGAGCTGCGCTCAAGGTCAGAAGCAGGTCCGACCTTACACATACACACAAGTATAAGTACATTCAGTGTCGTGTACACACACACATACATACACACTCTCACACAGCACGCAAACACACACATTCACACACACACACACATATGCTTAACACACACCCTCACACTCGCTCTCACGCATACACACCCTCACACTGACACACACACACACAAACACACACATTCACACACACATACTCACATGCACTTATACTTACACACACACTCACTCTCACGCATACACACACACACACACAAACACACATACTCACATATGCACATATACTTGCACACACCCTCACACTCGCTCTCACGCATACACACACACACTGACACACACACACACACACACACAGGGATGCAACATTAAAAGCCTACAAGGTAACTGAGATATCTCACAAGTTAGCCAATACACTACTTCCTGAGTAATCTGAACTAAGTGAGATCATCACTAAGCATATGCAGTACACACAAAGTTAAGCTTCTGCTGCAGCCAATACACAACTTCCTGAACTAAGTGAGATTATCACTAAGCATATGCAGTGCACACAAAGTTAAGCTTGTGTTGCAGCAGATTCTGGAGCAACATGACGATGTCTGGCCTTCTTTCAAAGCTTATAGCCTCCATCAGCTCCACTACTGCTGCTACATGGCTTCCAGAAGAGGTGCTCCAATCAGAGTCTGCTATCATAATGTCGGCGTTATGGAGCTCAGAAGCACACATGCTAATCATACATGCTTTGACAGCTATCTGTTATCATGGGAAATCCAAATGTTCTGTCCAGGTTGCTGAATGTCCAAGTACTTTATATATAGAGCTTGAATAATCCGAGCAATCGAATCTTTGGCAGCCCCTATATCTATATACATGTATACAGGGGCTACCTATAATTATGGTATCTATATACATAGACACCACAAAGTATGTAGCCAGTACCCACTCAGCTCTTTTCAGTGATCTAGGATTAATGCACCAAGCACCCACTGGAATGATTTTGTCAAAATCAATCACAAATCTAACGAGAAAGATAAGTGATGATGATGTGTTGGATGGAAGGTTTATAGAAGCTGAGGATCAAGAACAGCCTTAGAAAAAGCGGAGGCATTGGCTGGAGGAAAATTAGAACAACCTCACCAATACCTGACTTGCTAACATAGGGTGTGCATCACTTAGAATAAATGGTACCAGTTTCATTGAGGCAAGCACCCACTTATCTATCTGATTTTCAAGGCGAGAGGTTAGAGGTGTGAACTACATACTTTATGTAAACTCTCAGAACTCTCAGTTGACATAATAACTTATAATCACCTTCTCAATAATCAACTTCAAATTGTCTTCACTCGACGTTTCGACGAGATGCTCTAGCCTTCATCAGAACTACATACTTCATCAGAACTACATACTTAAGGCCGGTTCATAATATGACGATAGCTCAGCGTAGCGCATCGTCATCGTCATCGTCAAACCTATCGTCAATTATGAACCGCTACCGTTTTGACGCTGTGACGCCACGGAGGCTGACGATAGAGTAGACTTGGATTCTATTCCAACGTCTACTGCTCAGCGTCTAACCAATCAGATTGTTTTAGATTTTCACGTGACAATGGCGTTAAGCGTTTCCAATTGAAGCTACCCATTTTATAATGATGACGAGAAAGTGGTGGAGGCAGTACGGTCTTATAGCTACCTTTGGCAGGTGTCTTCGCGATCTTACAAAGACCCAGAGGGCCAAGGACAACGCCTGGATCGAGGTTTCTGGCAAGGTAGGATATTAGCTATGTAAAATTTGTGGAAGGGTAGCTAGTTATTTGTGGAAGGGTAGTTATTAATACTAAATTTTAAAAAGATTGGAGCGGACTGCTGTGTCCAGGAATGTATGAAAAGGTGGAAGGTTCTGAGGGACAGATTCGTCATGAAATTGAAAAAAAATAAAACCAGGAAGTCGAGAGATGCTGCACTGGTGTCCTGTTGGCGGCCAATGAGCTTTATCACCGACACTGTGAAGCACAAAATGTTAGTGATTACCATAAGTTTTGACTATGTAGTGAAGTTGAATTATATATTTGAATGTTCTGCGTCTTATTTGTATAGCACCGTCACCAACTTTACTCCTGCTCGGGCAGACACGTATGTTTTCTAGATATGTATGTATTCTTTGTTACACTGAATCTTGATGTGGTATAGACCTCCTACATCAGACCGTCCGCAGGAAAGCGAGGAAGGAAGTAACGTACATGTAGATGAGACGACAATTGCTATCAGGTAGGTTAGTATCCATCCCAAAATTAATATGACCGTTCTTTTATGTTCAACAGCAGTACTGCAGCAAGTACCCCAGGTACCCTCATACCACAACTACTTGACCACCCACGCAAAAAAAGAAAACGACAAGTTGAAGTTGATGAAATGGACAGGGTGCTCATCGCCCTGCAAGGACAGCAGCAGCAGGAAGATGGAGAGGGTGCCTTTGGCAAACATGTTGCTGCCTGTCTCAGGCTATTAGGAGGACGAGCTAAGGCCATAGCACGAGTAGAGATAGACAAAATCTTACTTAACTCCCAATATCCCAATAATCCCTACTCCACTCCTCACTATCCCCCAAACAATGTAAATACAGGTCCTTCATCTCCCACTCACCCCAATGATACCTTTTACACCTTTCAATTGCAACAATATTGTTATATCAGTAAATGAAATTATGCTGATTTCTATTATTATATGTAATAAAACAGAAGTCAAGTTAGCCGCACATGGCGATAATATTGCCAAACACACTTCTCCAGCAGGTGCACAAAAGAACTTTTTGAAATCTTGGACATCAGCTGCAGATTGAGAATGTCTGTATATACATATAAATATATGAGTCGGATTATGTATATAAATACATAGATAAATAGTCACTGAATAGAATACTGACTAACCTATCATTATTACAGGGATGGTTTCAAATAACTGGGTGAATATTTAACTTAACTTATACCTCTTTCAGGAGACTATCAAACCTTTCTTTCGTCATCCTGAGGTACGTGAAGTGGCTGCTTGGGTCAGATAGACGCATCTCCTGAAGTAAATTATGATATTCTCCTTGCTCCAGGCGCTGTTGGAATATTTTGCGTGCACGCACTCTTTTCAGTCTCCTATTCCTCCTTCTTCTCAACAGTAATACTAGAATTATAGCCTCCTGTTCTCGTACAAAATTTCTTCCGACCATGGCGAGCAAAAAATGAACTGGCTACTAGCGCTCAGCAACTGCAAGGTCAAAGTCCAATTGGTGGTTCGCTCTCCGTCAATAACGCCAAATTGTGAACGGCAATGACGCTGCTAGACGAAACGCTGAAGCTTGACCACAAAAGCGACGATGCGCTACGCCGAGCTATCGTCATATTATGAACCGGCCTTTAATGGTACAATATTCACACTCTTACTCACCTCTGTACCTGGTCACCTGCTACACCTCCTCTAGTGTTCACTGGTCACCTACTACACCTCCTCTAGTGTTCACTGGTCACCTACTACACCTCCTCTAGTGTTCACTGGTCACCTGCTACCCCTCCTCTAGTGTTCACTGGTCACCTGCTACCCCTCCTCTAGTGTTCACTGGACACCTGCTACACCTCCTCTAGTGTTCACTGGTCACCTACTACACCTCCTCTAGTGTTCACTGGTCACCTGCTACCCCTCCTCTAGTGTTCACTGGTCACCTGCTACCCCTCCTCTAGTGTTCACTGGTCACCTGCTACACCTCCTCTAGTGTTCACTGGTCACCTGCTACACCTCCTCTAGTGTTCACTGGTCACCTGCTACACCTCCTATAGTGTTCACTGGTCACCTGCTACACCTCCTCTAGTGTTCACTGGTCACCTGCTACACCTCCTCTAGTGTTCACTGGTCACCTACTACACCTCCTCTAGTGTTCACTGGTCACCTGCTACACCTCCTCTAGTGTTCACTGGTCACCTGCTACCCCTCCTCTAGTGTTCACTGGTCACCTGCTACACCTCCTCTAGTGTTCACTGGTCACCTACTACACCTCCTCTAGTGTTCACTGGTCACCTGCTACACCTCCTCTAGTGTTCACTGGTCACCTGCTACACCTCCTCTAGTGTTCACTGGTCACCTGCTACACCTCCTCTAGTGCTCACTGGTCACCTGCTACCACTCCTCTAGTGTTCACTGGTCACCTGCTACCCCTCCTCTAGTGTTCACTGGTCACCTGCTACACCTCCTCTAGTGTTCACTGGTCACCTGCTACACCTCCTCTAGTGTTCACTGGTCACCTGCTACACCTCCTCTAGTGTTCACTGGTCACCTGCTACACCTCCTCTAGTGTTCACTGGTCACCTGCTACCCCTCCTCTAGTGCTCACTGGTCACCTGCTACACCTCCTCTAGTGTTCACTGGTCACCTGCTACACCTCCTCTAGTGTTCACTGGTCACCTGCTACACCTCCTCTAGTGTTCACTGGTCACCTGCTACACCTCCTCTAGTGTTCACTGGTCACCTGCTACACCTCCTCTAGTGTTCACTGGTCACCTGCTACACCTCCTCTAGTGTTCACTGGTCACCTGCTACACCTCCTCTAGTGTTCACTGGTCACCTGCTACACCTCCTCTAGTGTTCACTGGTCACCTGCTACACCTCCTCTAGTGTTCACTGGTCACCTGCTACACCTCCTCTAGTGCTCACTGGTCACCTGCTACACCTCCTCTAGTGTTCACTGGTCACCTGCTACACCTCCTCTAGTGCTCACTGGTCACCTGCTACACCTCCTCTAGTGTTCACTGGTCACCTGCTACACCTCCTCTAGTGTTCACTGGACACCTGCTACCACTCCTCTAGTGCTCACTGGTCACCTGCTACACCTCCTCTAGTGTTCACTGGTCACCTGCTACACCTCCTCTAGTGTTCACTGGTCACCTGCTACACCTCCTCTAGTGCTCACTGGTCACCTGCTACACCTCCTCTAGTGTTCACTGGTCACCTGCTACTCCTCCTCTAGTGTTCACTGGTCACCTGCTACACCTCCTCTAGTGTTCACTGGTCACCTGCTACACCTCCTCTAGTGTTCACTGGTCACCTGCTACACCTCCTCTAGTGTTCACTGGTCACCTACTACACCTCCTCTAGTGTTCACTGGTCACCTACTACACCTCCTCTAGTGTTCACTGGTCACCTGCTACACCTCCTCTAGTGTTCACTGGTCACCTGCTACACCTCCTCTAGTGTTCACTGGTCACCTGCTACACCTCCTCTAGTGTTCACTGGGCACCTGCTACACCTCCTCTAGTGTTCACTGGTCACCTACTACACCTCCTCTAGTGTTCACTGGTCACCTGCTACACCTCCTCTAGTGTTCACTGGTCACCTGCTACACCTCCTCTAGTGTTCACTGGTCACCTGCTACACCTCCTCTAGTGTTCACTGGTCACCTGCTACACCTCCTCTAGTGTTCACTGGTCACCTGCTACACCTCCTCTAGTGTTCACTGGTCACCTGCTACCCCTCCTCTAGTATTCACTGGTCACCTGCTACCACTCCTCTAGTGTTCACTGGACACCTACTACACCTCCTCTAGTGTTCACTGGTCACCTGCTACCACTCCTCTAGTGTTCACTGGACACCTACTACACCTCCTCTAGTGTTCACTGGTCACCTGCTACACCTCCTCTAGTGTTCACTGGTCACCTGCTACACCTCCTCTAGTGTTCACTGGTCACCTGCTACACCTCCTCTAGTGCTCACTGGTCACCTGCTACACCTCCTCTAGTGTTCACTGGTCACCTGCTACCACTCCTCTAGTGTTCACTGGTCACCTGCTACACCTCCTCTAGTGTTCACTGGTCACCTGCTACACCTCCTCTAGTGTTCACTGGTCACCTGCTACCCCTCCTCTAGTGTTCACTGGTCACCTGCTACCCCTCCTCTAGTGTTCACTGGACACCTGCTACACCTCCTCTAGTGTTCACTGGTCACCTGCTACACCTCCTCTAGTGTTCACTGGTCACCTGCTACACCTCCTCTAGTGTTCACTGGTCACCTGCTACACCTCCTCTAGTGTTCACTGGTCACCTGCTACCCCTCCTCTAGTGTTCAATGGACACCTACTACACCTCCTCTAGTGTTCACTGGTCACCTGCTACACCTCCTCTAGTGTTCACTGGTCACCTGCTACACCTCCTCTAGTGTTCACTGGACACCTGCTACACCTCCTCTAGTGTTCACTGGTCACCTGCTACACCTCCTCTAGTGTTCACTGGTCACCTACTACCCCTCCTCTAGTGTTCACTGGTCACCTGCTACACCTCCTCTAGTGTTCACTGGTCACCTGCTACACCTCCTCTAGTGTTCACTGGTCACCTGCTACACCTCCTCTAGTGTTCACTGGTCACCTGCTACACCTCCTCTAGTGTTCACTGGTCACCTGCTACACCTCCTCTAGTGTTCACTGGTCACCTGCTACACCTCCTCTAGTGTTCACTGGTCACCTGCTACACCTCCTCTAGTGTTCACTGGTCACCTGCTACACCTCCTCTAGTGTTCACTGGTCACCTGCTACCCCTCCTCTAGTGTTCACTGGACACCTGCTACACCTCCTCTAGTGTTCACTGGTCACCTGCTACACCTCCTCTAGTGTTCACTGGTCACCTGCTACACCTCCTCTAGTGTTCACTGGTCACCTGCTACACCTCCTCTAGTGTTCACTGGTCACCTGCTACACCTCCTCTAGTGTTCACTGGTCACCTGCTACACCTCCTCTAGTGTTCACTGGTCACCTGCTACACCTCCTCTAGTGTTCACTGGTCACCTGCTACACCTCCTCTAGTGTTCACTGGTCACCTGCTACACCTCCTCTAGTGTTCACTGGTCACCTACTACACCTCCTCTAGTGTTCACTGGTCACCTGCTACACCTCCTCTAGTGTTCACTGGACACCTGCTACACCTCCTCTAGTGTTCACTGGTCACCTGCTACACCTCCTCTAGTGTTCACTGGTCACCTGCTACACCTCCTCTAGTGTTCACTGGTCACCTGCTACACCTCCTCTAGTGTTCACTGGTCACCTACTACACCTCCTCTAGTGTTCACTGGTCACCTGCTACACCTCCTCTAGTGTTCACTGGTCACCTGCTACACCTCCTCTAGTGTTCACTGGTCACCTGCTACACCTCCTTAGTGTTCACTGGTCACCTGCTACCCCTCCTCTAGTGTTCACTGGTCACCTGCTACACCTCCTCTAGTGTTCACTGGTCACCTGCTACACCTCCTCTAGTGTTCACTGGTCACCTGCTACACCTCCTCTAGTGTTCACTGGTCACCTGCTACACCTCCTCTAGTGTTCACTGGTCACCTGCTACACCTCCTCTAGTGTTCACTGGTCACCTGCTACACCTCCTCTAGTGTTCACTGGACACCTGCTACACCTCCTCTAGTGTTCACTGGTCACCTGCTACACCTCCTCTAGTGTTCACTGGTCACCTGCTACACCTCCTCTAGTGCTCACTGGTCACCTGCTACACCTCCTCTAGTGTTCACTGGTCACCTGCTACACCTCTAGTGTTCACTGGTCACCTGCTACACCTCCTCTAGTGTTCACTGGTCACCTACTACACCTCCTCTAGTGTTCACTGGTCACCTGCTACACCTCCTCTAGTGTTCACTGGTCACCTGCTACCACTCCTCTAGTGCTCACTGGTCACCTGCTACACCTCCTCTAGTGTTCACTGGTCACCTGCTACACCTCCTCTAGTGTTCACTGGTCACCTGCTACACCTCCTCTAGTGTTCACTGGTCACCTGCTACACCTCCTCTAGTGTTCACTGGTCACCTGCTACACCTCCTCTAGTGTTCACTGGTCACCTGCTACACCTCCTCTAGTGTTCACTGGTCACCTGCTACACCTCCTCTAGTGCTCACTGGTCACCTGCTACACCTCCTCTAGTGCTCACTGGTCACCTGCTACACCTCCTCTAGTGTTCACTGGTCACCTGCTACACCTCCTCTAGTGTTCACTGGTCACCTGCTACACCTCCTCTAGTGTTCACTGGTCACCTGCTACACCTCCTCTAGTGTTCACTGGTCACCTGCTATATATATCTACTCCTCTGTTCCTAGTGCTCTGGTCACCTGCTATATATCTCTCCTCCTCTGTTCCTAGTGCTCTGCTCACCTGCTATATATATCTCCTCCTCTGTTCCTAGTGCTCTGCTCACCTGCTATATATATCTCCTCCTCTGTTCATAGTGCTCTACTCACCTGCTATATATATCTCCTCCTCTGTTCATAGTGCTCTGCTCACCTGCTATATATATCTCCTCCTCTGTTCCTAGTGCTCTGCTCACCTGCTATATATATCTCCTCCTCTGTTCCTAGTGCTCTGCTCACCTGCTATATATATCTCCTCCTCTGTTCCTAGGACTCTACTCACCTGCTATATATATCTCCTCCTCTGTTCCTAGTGCTCTGCTCACCTGCTATATATATCTCCTCCTCTGTTCATAGTGCTCTGCTCACCTGCTATATATATCTCCTCCTCTGTTCCTAGTGCTCTGCTCACCTGCTATATATATCTCCTCTGTTCATAGTGCTCTGGTCACCTGCTATATATATCTCCTCCTCTGTTCCTAGGACTCTGCTCACCTGCTATATATATATCCTCCTCTGTTCATAGTGCTCTAGTCACCTGCTATATATATATCTCCTCCTCTGTTCCTAGTGCTCTGGTCACATTCTATCCCAAGTTCTTGAAGACCACTAAAACACAACGTCCAGATTACATCCTACAGCACTTGTCTCCTCCCTCTAGCTGGTGGGTGTGGCTAACAGGTGGACGCAAAGGACGGGCGATAAGGATGTTGCTGTCACTGCTGGGCCCAGTATTGCTAGCCATGTTAGTCTACTGGCTGGGTGGCTATATTAGAACCATGTCTCTCTCTCTGACAAACTCCTAGTTCTGGACTATGTATGTTGTGTATGTATGTGATGATGACTTTGACTGGTGGGTGGGGGGAAATAGTCGTGTATTGTGTGTGGGGTGTAGAACACCACGCCTCCTCATAGCTATCGCTGACTGGTTCCAATTAGCACATGTTCATATAAAGTTGATTGATTGATAATTGAATATTGAATTCAGTGCATTGGCGGTCAAAGCCTAATAACACACACACATGCACACACACACACACTCTCTCACTCAATGTACCTGTTATAAGAACACTAATAAGGAAGTGCTTGGCACATTAATTATTCATAGTCTTGCCCCCCTAATAATCCACCCCCTCATAGTCCTGCCCCCTAATAATCCACCTCCCTCATACTCCTAATAGTCCAGTTCCCTAATAGTCCACCTCCCTCATACTCCTAATAGTCCAGTTCCCTAATAGTCCACCTCCCTCATACTCTTGCCTCCCCCTAATGGTCCACCTCCCTCATACTCCTAATAGTCCAGTTCCCTAATAGTCCACCTCCCTCATACTCCTAATAGTCCAGTTCCCTAATAGTCCACCTCCCTCATACTCCTAATAGTCCAGTTCCCTAATAGTCCACCTCCCTCATACTCTTGCCTCCCCCTAATGGTCCACCTCCCTCATACTCCTAATAGTCCAGTTCCCTAATAGTCCACCTCCCTCATACTCCTAATAGTCCAGTTCCCTAATAGTCCACCTCCCTCATACTCCTAATAGTCCAGTTCCCTAATAGTCCACCTCCCTCATACTCCTAATAGTCCAGTTCCCTAATAGTCCACCTCCCTCATACTCCTAATAGTCCAGTTCCCTAATAGTCCACCTCCCTCATACTCCTAATAGTCCACCTCCCTCATACTCCTAATAGTCCAGTTCCCTAATAGTCCACCTCCCTCATACTCCTAATAGTCCAGTTCCCTAATAGTCCACCTCCCTCATACTCTTGCCTCCCCCTAATGGTCCACCTCCGTCATAGTCCTGCCCACCCTCCCCTAATAGTCCCGACTCCTTAGTAGTCAACCAGATATCCATAACCTATGTGTACACCTGTAGGTAGATCCTAGCAACAATTCAGACATAGCAGTTGTGCATGTACTTCAGAAGATTCATCAGATCCAGCCGATGATTCTGGAGTACAAACTCCTACAAATATACTGGAGTGGAAATAGCATGAACACTGGAGGTATTGAATTGGTTACTCTTTCACGGCTGAATTTAGGAGAGGATTATAAAAAATCTTGTCCCCCACTAACTAAATCACAGGATCACTGAACTCCATAGCAACCTTATCCTATGTTCTTGTACTGGGTTGACCTCCATAGCAACCTTATCCTATGTTCTTGTACTGGGTTGACCTCCATAGCAACCTTATCCTATGTTCTTGTACTGGGTTGACCTCCATAGCAACCTTATCCTACTGGGTTGACCTCCATAGCAACCTTATCCTATGTTCTTGTACTGGGTTGACCTCCATAGCAACCTTATCCTATGTTCTTGTACTGGGTTGACCTCCACAGCAACCTTATCCTATGTTCTTGTACTGGGTTGACCTCCATAGCAACCTTATCCTATGTTCTTGTACTGGGTTGACCTCCATAGCAACCATATCCTATGTTCTTGTACTGGGTTGACCTCCATAGCAACCTTATCCTATGTTCTTGTACTGGGTTGACCTCCATAGCAACCTTATCCTATGTTCTTGTATTCCATAGCAACCTTATCGTACCGGGTTAGACATATTGTGGTAAAGTTTTGTTGTCATGGAAACTAACCACATTATTATTGTAACTAACCACAACAGTAGTGATAGATAAGATGTTACTTTTCAACTTGAAGGACCAAAAGGGAGATTGCCTCTGCAAACTGGATAGAATACTTTACCAGCCAACCATCCAGGGAAGAATTTATACATTTATTATATATCCCACAAACTACCCGGGAATAATTTATACATTTATTATATATACCACAAACTACCCGGGAATAATTTATACATGTATTATATAGCCCACCAACCTCCCGGGAAGGAGCTAAAACTGCCGGTATCGTTTATAATACTTGGCTAATTTTTTTTTTTAGCTGGCAAAGACTACACTTAAGGCAGAGATTTCTTCCTCACTGGTATCCTCCTCACCATTCATAGCTAAGACTGCACTTACTGCCAGAGCTTTCTTCCTCACTGGTATCCTCCTCACCATTCATAGCTAAGACTGCACTTACTGCCAGAGCTTTCTTCCTCACTGATATCCTCCTCACCATTCATAGCCAAGACTACACTTACTGCCAGAGCTTTCTTCCTCACTGATATCCTCCACACCATTCCTCCACACCATTCATAGCTAATTCTTCACTGATATCCTCCTCACCATTCATAGCTAAGACTACACTTACTGCCAGAGCTTTCTTCCTCACTGATATCCTCCTCACCATTCATAGCCAAGACTACACTTACTGCCAGAGCTTTCTTCACTGATATCCTCCACACCATTCATAGCTAATTCTTCACTGATATCCTCCTCACCATTCATAGCTAAGACTACACTTACTGCCAGAGCTTTCTTCCTCACTGATATCCTCCTCACCATTCATAGCTAAGACTGCACTTACTGCCAGAGCTTTCTTCTTCACTGATATCCTCCTCACCATTCATAGATAAGACTGCACTTACTGCCAGAGCTTTCTTCCTCACTGATATCCTCCACACCATTCATAGCCAAGACTGCACTTACTGCCATCCTCCACACCATTCATAGCTAAGACTACACTTACTGCCAGAGCTTTCTTCCTCACTGATATCCTCCTCGCCATTCATAGCTAAGACTGCACTTACTGCCAGAGCTTTCTTCTTCACTGATATCCTCCTCACCATTCTCACCATTCATAGCTAAGACTACACTTACTGCCAGAGCTTTCTTCCTCACTGATATCCTCCACACCATTCATAGCCAAGACTGCACTTACTGCCATCCTCCACACCATTCATAGCTAAGACTACACTTACTGCCAGAGCTTTCTTCCTCACTGATATCCTCCACACCATTCATAGCCAAGACTACACTTACTGCCAGAGCTTTCTTCCTCACTGATATCCTCCTCACCATTCATAGCTAAGACTGCACTTACTGCCAGAGCTTTCTTCCTCACTGATATCCTCCTCACCATTCATAGCTAAGACTACACTTACTGCCAGAGCTTTCTTCCTCACTGATATCCTCCACACCATTCATAGCCAAGACTGCACTTACTGCCAGAGCTTTCTTCCTTGCTGGTATCCTCCTCACCATTCATAGCTAAGACTACACTTACTGCCAGAGCTTTCTTCTTCACTGATATCCTCCTCACCATTCATAACTAAGACTACACTTACTGCCAGAGCTTTCTTCTTCACCGATATCCTCCTCACCATTCATAGCCAAGACTACACTTACTGCCAGAGCTTTCTTCTTCACTGATATCCTCCTCACCATTCATAGCCAAGACTACACTTACGGGAAGAGCTTTCTTCCTCACTGATATCCTCCTCACCATTCATAGCTAAGACTGCACTTACTGCCAGAGCTTTCTTCCTCACTGATATCCTCCTCACCATTCATAGCTGGGACTACACTTAGGGAAGAGCTTTCTTCCTCACTGATATCCTCCTCACCATTCAGAGAATAGTAACGTTCATTTCACTAGAAGGTACTTAGATTCAGCGCTGCAATTCTGCCAATTGATGGACTGTTGGGGTCGATCCTACAACAGTTCTGACATGGTACGAAGAGATGCCTTCTCCTTCATCACTTGTTTCTCTCCCAGTCAGGCCGAAGTCATTGTCCAACACTCACAAAAGAACTTCGTCCAAACTTAGTCTGATGCACATCGTGAAAAAGGATCGTCTGGGATGAATGGTCTGGATACTTTCCATGGTAACTGGAATCCAACCCATTTAATGTTGTGCACATGCGTAGAGAAAGCATTTATGTAGCTTAATTTATATGCATAGTTTGTTATCAAACTCAACAATCAATTTTGTATGAATTTTCTACACGACCATGAAAGAGTTGAAGAGCTTCAAATGATGACAGCATTAATACCACATATGGCATTAATACCACATATGCTCTATTGGGAGGGGGGGGGGGGTTGTCCCACACCAGACCCATACAGACAGTTTATATTTTCCACAGTTTAGTATCAAACATTCCCAGGTGCCTTCAATGCTTTGCAACTCAGCCAGCAGTCCCCAAAGTTGTGAAGTTCATGTTCAAGATCTTGTATTGGGGGCAGTGTGGTGACCCCTTCAAAGGTATCTCACCTCGGCTATTTGCTAAATGGTGGTTTTGCTGATTTCAACCTCAAAATACTTCAAGGAGGCCTTGAATCCTTCACGAGTGTAGTAAACTGGCAACCCCCCAAAACCCACAAAATTATCCTCGGGATCTTGGTCTGTGCCCTTCATCACATTCACTACTCACCATTTCTGGATGCAGCACTATTTAACACCTGGGAATTGGTAAAGGTTGTTAATGCAATACACATACTTGTATTGCAGCACAGACTTCAACAAAACCAGGCAACTACTTATGATGCACGCATCTATTAGTTATGATGCACGCGTCTATTAGTTATGATGCACGTGTCTATTAGTTATGATGCATGTGTCTATTAGTTATGATGCATGTGTCTATTAGTTATGATGCATGCGTCTATTAGTTATGATGCACGTGTCTATTAGTTATGATGCACGCGTCTATTAGTTATGATGCACGTGTCTATTAGTTATGATGCAAGTGTCTATTAGTTATGATGCATGCGTCTATTAGTTATGATGCATGCGTCTATTAGTTATGATGCATGCGTCTATTAGTTATGATACATGCGTCTATTAGTTATGATGCATGCGTCTATTAGTTATGATGCATGCGTCTATTAGTTATGATGCATGTGTCTATTAGTTATGATGCATGTGTCTATTATAGTACTTATGATGCACGTGTCTATTAGTTATGATGCACGCGTCTATTAGTTATGATGCATGTGTCTATTAGTTATGATGCACGCATCTATTAGTTATGATGCACGTGTCTATTAGTTATGATGCATGTGTCTTAGTTATGATGCATTATGATGCACACGTCTATTAGTTATGATGCACGTGTCTATTAGTTATGATACATGCGTCTATTAGATAAATACTGTAGACACATGCATCATAACTAATAGACACATGCATAGACACATGCATCATAACTAATAGACACATGCATCATAACTAATAGACGCATGCATCATAACTAATAGACGCATGCATCATAACTAATAGACGCATGCATCATAACTAATAGACGCGTGCATCATAACTAATAGACAGTTACTTAGTGATTATCAGATTGAGGGCCAAAGCTTGGCTGAAGACGAAAAGCCAAGCATTTGTCAGCACAGCCATCTCTTTTGAGGCTCATTCCCTTCATCCTACTTTGAGCCTGGTGCCACTGAAGAGGGGACGATTGTATTTTTTACTTTTTTTAAAAAACTTTTTTTTTATTTTTAAATTTTTAACTTGTGGAAAATTGATTATGTTGAAAATCGTTAAAAATAATTTTCCACCCATGCGCTTGACCACGTACTAAAATTTTAACGCCTAATGAAAAAGGTGATTGCATGCTCTAGGAGTCTAGGGCTTCCTCTAGCCACTCGTACCAATTTTTTTTTTTGCACTTAGCAATCTGGAGTTATTCTGGACAAGGTTTTTAGGATGCAGTTTTTGAGGTGCCTCCACTTTAGGGTCTAGTAACTTGCCTATAGTTATACCTATGAAACATCTTTTAGTATCAAAAGAGAGCACACAGAGAGACCTATCTTTTGAGCTATATATCAAGTCCATACCATGAAGTTTGCAGAATCTACGGAGCTCTAAAGTTGTAACCACAGGTTTTAAAAGTTTAATTTTATTTTATTTTTATGCAATCGTCCCCCCTGAAACCCCACCTCTCACTTGGTGGAAAGGTGTAGACAAGAGGTGTGCCCTGCCCCCTGGATTCATGCAACTTATGAAGCAACTCCACACTGCAGTTGCATCTTCCAGCTCTTAGCTCCTATGGACTTATCCACAACAAACTCCGCAACCGCCTGGGAAATGAGAAAGCCCAGAAACTCGTCTTTTGCCACAGGCTCCTGCGAGGACCTCAGGAGATTGACTATTAAATCTGTTTAACTTGCATATCAATTGGACTTTAATCCCATGAATCTTGTTTAAATATTTAAATAAATCATTAAATAAAAAATATATACTCTAGTAGACAACCTTGTCACTAGGTAAATAAATGCTGAGTGAAACACAGCTCCTGTTTTTGTCTAGTTCTTTACAGTTCTTACTTCCTGATTACAGAGTTAATTTCATTACAGTTTATAATAAATCTATTGTGTCTATCCTGGGTTGTATCCATGTTTGAGTAAAACCTGGGTAAAAGGTAACCCAACCCGACCCGGGTTACATCCAAGCCCTGGATAAAACCTGCAAACTCTGGTTAGTATCCGTGCCCAGACACTGGCACAGTTAGTATCCGTTCCCAGACACTGGTACAGTTAGTATCCGTGCCCAGACACTGGCACAGTTAGTATCCGTGCCCAGACACTGGCACAGTTAGTATCCGTGCCCAGACACTGGCACCAGTTAGTATCTGTTCTCAGACACTGGCACAGTTAGTATCCGTGCCCAGACACTGGCACAGTTAGTATCCGTGCCCAGACACTGGCACAGTTAGTATCCGTACCCAGACACTGGCACCAGTTAGTGTCCGTGCCCAGACACTGGCACCAGTTAGTATCCGTGCCCAGGCACTGGCACAGTTAGTATCCGTGCCCAGACACTGGCACAGTTAGTAGGCACTGGCACAGTTAGTATCCGTGCCCAGATACTGGCACCAGTTAGTATCCGTGCCCAGACACAGGTATCTGCAAGCAGCTCACCAAGTTTAACCAACTCTATCTGCATCTAATGATTTGTTAGCCAACAATATCAGAGATAAAAGAAAACAGAGAGCAACACTGCACTCTCTAATTATAATAAAACAACAACAACAAAGACAATAAGAACAACAACAACAACAGCAACAACAAAGTGTGAGAGGTTTATTAATTGGCTGGTTGTTGGTGTGTAGGCTCGAGAAGAATCAGCAGCCATGTGTGTGCATGTCTACACATGCCAGCTCTCACACATCCAAGCTCAGAGTCTTCCTTAGACAAATAAGAGTGTTCTCAAAGTGTCGCTGAATAGATTCCTCCTCGACTCCTTCTATGTCTTCTTGCACCTTCTCCACCAGCTGCTTTAAGGCCGCATGGCTCACCTAAAAGTACCACACACACACACACACCACACACACACAATCTCAGTTCAATAGCACTGGTCATGTTTCTAATAGAGCAGAACAACAGACTATCAAACACTGCTTTCAAATAGGACTGCTTTCAAATAGGACTGCTTTCAAATAGGACTGCTTTCAAATAGGACTGCTTTCTAATAGGACTGCTTTCAAATAGGACTGCTTTCAAATAGGACTGCTTTCAAATAGGACTGCTTTCAAATAGGACTGCTTTCAAATAGGACTGCTTTCTAATAGGACTGCTTTCAAATAGGACTGCTTTCAAATAGGACTGCTTTCTAATAGGACTGCTTTCTAATAGGACTGCTTTCAAATAGGACTGCTTTCTAATAGGACTGCTTTCAAATAGGACTGTTTTCAAATACATGTAGGACTGCTTTCAAATAGGACTGCTTTCAAATAGGACTGCTTTCAAATAGGACTGCTGACAAACAGGACTGCTTTCTAATAGGACTGCTTTCAAATAGGACTGCTTTCAAATAGGACTGCTTTCAAATAGGACTGCTTTCAAATAGGACTGCTTTCAAATAGGACTGCTTTCTAATAGGACTGCTTTCAAATAGGACTGCTTTCAAATAGGACTGCTTTCAAATAGAACTGCTTTCAAATAGGACTGCTTTCAAATAGAACTGCTTTCAAATAGGACTGCTTTCAAATAGGACTGCTTTCAAATAGGACTGTTTTCAAATAGGACTGCTTTCAAATAGGACTGCTTTCAAATAGGACTGCTTTCAAATAGGACTGCTGACAAATAGGACTGCTTTCAAATAAGACGGTGCTTTCAAATAAGACGGTGCTTTCAAATAGGACAGTGCTTTCAAATAGGACTGCTTTCAAATAAGACCATGCTTTCAAATAGGACAGTGCTTTCAAATAGGACAGTGCTTTCAAATAGGACTGCTTTCAAATAGGACTGCTTTCAAATAGGACTGCTTTCAAATAGGACTGCTTTCAAATAGGACTGCTTTCAAATAGGACTGCTTTCAAATAGGACTGCTTTCAAAATAGGACTGCTTTCAAATAAGACTGCTTTCAAATAAGACTGCTTTCAAATAGGACTGCTTTCAAATAGGACTGCTTTCAAATAGGGCCATGCTTTCAAATAGGACAGCTTTCAAATAGGACAGCTTTCAAATAGGACTGCTTTCAAATAAGACAGTGCTTTCTAATAGGACAGTACTTTCAAATAGGACTGCTTTCAAATAGGACCGTGCTTTCAATGCTTTCAAATAGGACTGCTTTCAAATAGGACTGCTTTCAAATAGGACAGTGCTTTCAAATAGGACAGTGCTTTCAAATAGGACAGTGCTTTCAAATAGGACAGTGCTTTCAAATAGGACTGCTTTCAAATAGGACTGCTTTCAAATAGGACAGTGCTTTCAAATAGGACAGTGCTTTCAAATAGGACAGTGCTTTCTAATAGTACAGTACTTTCAAATAGGACTGCTTTCAAATAGGACTGCTTTCAAATAGGACAGTGCTTTCAAATAGGACAGGGCTTTAAATAGGACAGGGCTTTTGCTTTCCTTGCACACTTCATTCCATCCAATAGGGAGCGTGCTTCATATATTCAAACCTGTTTACAGCAGAGGGCTGGCACAAGAGCAGTTACTATTTTACAGAGCCAAGTTATTGTCAGTTCAGAATATTACGCTCGCCGAGTGTATTTATCACATCATTATGATTGTGCATGGTTCACAACTGCTACATAGCAACACCACTACAACTATATAGCAGCTAGCTATGCATCTCTACTATATAGCAACACCACTACAACTATATAGCTGCTAGCTACAGCAGCTAGCTATGCATCTCTACTATATAGCAACAACACTACAAGTATATAGCTGTTAGCTACAGCAGCTAGCTATGCATCTCTACTATATAGCAACACCACTACAACTATATAGCTGTTAGCTACCACCAGCTAGCTATGCATCTCTACTATATAGCAACAACACTACAAGTATATAGCTGTTAGCTACACCAGCTAGTTATGCATCTCTACTATATAGCAACACCACTACAACTATATAGCTGCTAGCTACAGCAGCTAGCTACAGCAGCTAGCTATGCATCTCTACTATATAGCAACACCACTACAAGTATATAGCTGTTAGCTACAGCAGCTAGCTATACATCTCTACTATAATTATAGCAACATCACAATAACTAGCTGCTAGCTATGTACAGCTACAAGCCACCACAACTGCCTAACTACTTAGCTACCAATGCTATCATCAGATCTGTTGCAAAGCCACTAGCTGGCTATATCAACTATAGAAAACTATCTGCTAGCAGCGAGTGCCCCTTCCTAAAAAAAAGACAAATCGCTTCTGCAATGTCTGAAACAAGTATTCCAAGGAGGTGAGTCTCTCCAATATGACTTAGAAAGACTATCCATCCTGATAGCATCAAACAGTTCCTTGCCACCATTCTCTCACTGCACAAGAATACATGACATGGTCATAGTCATTAACAAGGTGAGTACCTGTTAACAGCCTATTAGAAGGTTTAGTAAAGGAGGATGTCTCTATTAACAACAGCCTGTGATTACTATTGGAAGGTGGGTTAGTAAAGGAGGATGTCTCTATTAACAACAGCCTGTGATTACTATTGGA
Source organism: Cladorhizidae sp. MBARI D1340-BT2 (assembly GCA_028752905.1). Classification (NCBI taxonomy): domain Eukaryota; kingdom Metazoa; phylum Porifera; class Demospongiae; order Poecilosclerida; family Cladorhizidae; species Cladorhizidae sp. MBARI D1340-BT2. The sequence continues at coordinate 38,877,006 of JAQNBH010000018.1, read as the reverse complement.
ATGTGGGTTAGTAAAGGAGGATGTCTCTATTAACAACAGCCTGTGACTACTATTGGAAGGTGGGTTAGTAAAGGAGGATGTCTCTATTAACAACAGCCTGTGATTACTATTGGAAGGTGGGTTAGTAAAGGAGGATGTCTCTATTAACAACAGCCTGTGATTACTATTGGAAGGTGGGTTAGTAAAGGAGGATGTCTCTATTAACAACAGCCTGTGATTACTATTGGAAGGTGGGTTAGTAAAGGAGGATGTCTCTATTAACAACAGCCTGTGATTACTATTGGAAGGTGGGTTAGTAAAGGAGGATGTCTCTATTAACAGCAGCCTGTGATTACTATTAGAAGGTGGGTTAGTAAAGGAGGATGTCTCTATTAACAGCAGCCTGTGATTACTATTAGAAAGTGGGTTAGTAAAGGAGGATGTCTCTATTAACAACAGCCTGTGATTACTATTGGAAGGTGGGTTAGTAAAGGAGGATGTCTCTATTAACAACAGCCTGTGATTACTATTGGAAGGTGGGTTAGTAAAGGAGGATGTCTCTATTAACAGCAGCCTGTGATTACTATTAGAAAGTGGGTTAGTAAAGGAGGATGTCTCTATTAACAACAGCTTGTGATTACTATTGGAAGGTGGGTTAGTAAAGGAGGATGTCTCTATTAACAACAGCCTGTGATTACTATTGGAAGGTGGGTTAGTAAAGGAGTATGTCTCTATTAACAACAGCTTGTGATTACTATTGGAAGGTGGGTTAGTAAAGGAGGATGTCTCTATTAACAACAGCCTGTGATTACTATTGGAAGGTGGGTTAGTAAAGGAGGATGTCTCTATTAACAACAGCCTGTGATTACTATTGGAAGGTGGGTTAGTAAAGGAGGATGTCTCTATTAACAACAGCCTGTGATTACTATTGGAAGGTAGGTTAGTAAAGGAGGATGTCTCTATTAACAACAGCCTGTGATTACTATTGGAGGGTGGGTTAGTAAAGGAGGATGTCTCTATTAACAACAGCCTGTGATTACTATTGGAAGGTAGGTTAGTAAAGGAGGATGTCTCTATTAACAACAGCCTGTGATTACTATTGGAAGGTGGGTTAGTAAAGGAGGATGTCTCTATTAACAACAGCCTGTGATTACTATTGGAAGGTGGGTTAGTAAAGGAGGATGTCTCTATTAACAACAGCCTGTGATTACTATTGGAAGGTGGGTTAGTAAAGGAGGATGTCTCTATTAACAACAGCCTGTGATTACTATTGGAAGGTGGGTTAGTAAAGGAGGATGTCTCTATTAACAACAGCCTGTGATTACTATTGGAAGGTGGGCTAGTAAAGGAGGATGTCTCTATTAACAACAGCCTGTGATTACTATTGGAAGGTGGGTTGGTAAAGGAGGATGTCTCTATTAACAACAGCCTGTGATTACTATTGGAAGGTGGGTTAGTAAAGGAGGATGTCTCTATTAACAACAGCCTGTGATTACTATTGGAAGGTGGGTTAGTAAAGGAGGATGTCTCTATTAACAACAGCCTGTGATTACTATTAGAAGGTTTAGTAAAGGAGGATGTCTCTATTAACAACAGCCTGTGATTACTATTGGAAGGTGGGTTAGTAAAGGAGGATGTCTCTATTAAAAACAGCCTGTGATTACTATTGGAAGGTGGGTTAGTAGGAGGATGTCTCTATTAACAACAGCCTGTGATTACTATTGGAAGGTGGGTTAGTAAAGGAGCATGTCTCTATTAACAACAGCCTGTGATTACTATTGGAAGGTGGGTTAGTAAAGGAGGATGTCTCTATTAACAACAGCCTGTGATTACTATTGGAAGGTAGGTTAGTAAAGGAGGATGTCTCTATTAACAACAGCCTGTGATTACTATTGGAAGGTGGGTTAGTAAAGGAGGATGTCTCTATTAACAACAGCCTGTGATTACTATTGGAAGGTGGGTTAGTAAAGGAGGATGTCTCTATTAACAACAGCCTGTGATTCCTGTGATTAGTAGGGTCTCTTATGTGATCAGGTGGTGACTATTTGAGGGTGTTGACTATTCATGAGATTTAATAGCTTACAATTACTTAACATTTCATTGACACCCTCACTATACCCACCCAATACACACCCTAATCCATACTTTACACCCTCACTAACTATCCTTGCAAGCAGGAGCAACACACAGGATGTGTTCACTAACCTCTTCATTGCCTTTCTCACAGAAGAGAGCGAAGATGTTGATGAGCTCTATGTAGAGCTGCACCTGAACACTCTTCTCCATGCACTGCTTGGCAATGCGCACAGCCTTCTTCAGACACTCCACCACACGCTTGCTCTCTCTGTACTGCACACACCACACACACACACACCACACACACACACACACACACACAAAGCCTCATCCAAGACCTAGCGAATATTCATTACACATCAAGACACACACACACACATTCATACCACATGCGCACACTCATACCACACACATACACTCATACCACACACACTCATACCACACACATACACTCATACCACACACACTCATACCACACACATACACTCATACCACACACACACTCATACCACACACACACACTCATACCACACACATACACACTCATACCACACACACTCATACCACACACACACTCATACCACACACACACACACTCATACCACACACACGCACACTCATACCACACACACACACACTCATACACACACACACACACTCATACACACACACACACACTCATACACACACACACTCATAGAACGATGAAGAGTGAGAGGGCAGATGTGTTAAATATATTCACAGGTTGAACAGTGCCATTTTCATCGGTGTAGTGAGTGGACCAGAAGAGGTGAGCGCAGAGGCCGACGTAGCGAGTCTGATCTGGCTTCTTCATGAGCCGGGAGGAGGTGAGGGCACACTTGGTGCGGAGGGTCTCATGGTTCTCTTCCCCGAGACACGTGAGCCGCTCAAAGGTGCCGATGATGAGCATGAGAGCAGACGTCTGCTCACGGGAATCCGTGATGCTCTCCTCGTAGAGAGCATAGGCCTGCACAGCGGAGGGGGCAACGGAAGGGGGGAATGGGGATATCATTTACAGGGGGCAACAGAGGGGAATATTATTTATAGGGGGCAACAAAGGGGAATATTATTTAGAGGGGGCAACAAAGGGGAATATTATTTAGAGGGGGCAACAAAGGGGAATATTATTCAGAGGGGGCAACAAAGGGGAATATTATTTAGAGGGGGGGAATATTATTTAAAGGGAGCAACACAGGGGGATGTATGGCAACACAGTTGAGCCAAGGGGTTAATTTTATATATGATACACACCCTCCCCACACACACTGGGCCCTATTATATATGACACACACCCTCCACACACACACTGGGCCCTGAGGAAGGCTCGAGTGAGTTCCTGAGGAAGGCTAGAGTGAGTTCCTGAGAAAGGCTAGAGTGAATCCTGGAGTGAGTTCCTGAGGAAGGCTCGAGTGAGTTCCTGAGAAAGGCTAGAGTGAGTTCCTGAGGAAGGCTAGAGTGAGTTCCTGAGGAAGACTCGAGTGAGTTCCTGAGGAAGGCTAGAGTGAGTTCCTGAGGAAGGCTAGAGTGAGTTCCGGAGGAAGACTCGAGTGAGTTCCTGAGGAAGGCTAGAGTGAGTTCCTGAGGAAGGCTAGAGTGAGTTCCTGAGGAAGGCTCGAGTGAGTTCCTGAGGAAGGCTAGAGTGAGTTCCTGAGGAAGGCTAGAGTGAGTTCCTGAGGAAGGCTAGAGTGAGTTCCTGAGGAAGGCTAGAGTGAGTTCCTGAGGAAGGCTAGAGTGAGTTCCTGAGGAAGGCTAGAGTGAGTTCCTGAGGAAGACTCGAGTGAGTTCCTGAGGAAGGCTAGAGTGAGTTCCTGAGGAAGGCTAGAGTGAGTTCCGGAGGAAGACTCGAGTGAGTTCCTGAGGAAGGCTAGAGTGAGTTCCTGAGGAAGGCTAGAGTGAGTTCCTGAGGAAGGCTCGAGTGAGTTCCTGAGGAAGGCTAGAGTGAGTTCCTGAGGAAGGCTAGAGTGAGTTCCTGAGGAAGGCTAGAGTGAGTTCCTGAGGAAGGCTAGAGTGAGTTCCTGAGGAAGGCTAGAGTGAGTTCCTGAGGAAGGCTAGAGTGAGTTCCTGAGGAAGGCTAGAGTGAGTTCCTGAGGAAGGCTAGAGTGAGCTCCTAAGGATGGCTCGAGTGAGTTCCTGAGAAAGGCTAGGGTGAGTTCCTGAGGAAGGCTCGAGTGAGTTCCTGAGAAAGGCTAAAGTGAGTTCCTGAGAGGCTAGAGTGAGTTCCTGAGGAAGGCTAGAGTGAGTTCCTGAGGAAGGCTAGAGTGAGTTCCTGAGGAAGGCTAGAGTGAGTTCCTGAGGAAGGCTAGAGTGAGTTCCTGAGGAAGGCTAGAGTGAGTTCCTGAGGAAGGCTAGAGTGAGTTCCTGAGGAAGGCTAGAGTGAGTTCCTGAGGAAGGCTAGAGTGAGTTCCTGAGGAAGGCTAGAGTGAGTTCCTGAGGAAGGCTCGAGTGAGTTCCTGAGGAAGGCTCGAGTGAGTTCCTGAGGAAGGCTAGAGTGAGTTCCTGAGGAAGGCTAGAGTGAGTTCCTGAGGAAGACTCGAGTGAGTTCCTGAGGAAGGCTAGAGTGAGTTCCTGAGGAAGGCTAGAGTGAGTTCCTGAGGAAGGCTAGAGTGAGTTCCTGAGGAAGGCTAGAGTGAGTTCCTGAGGAAGGCTAGAGTGAGTTCCTGAGGAAGGCTAGGGTAAGTTCCTGAGGAAGGCTAGAGTAAGTTCCTGAGGAAGGCTAGAGTGAGTTCCTGAGGAAGGCTAGAGTGAGTTCCTGAGGAAGGCTAGAGTGAGTTCCTGAGGAAGGCTAGAGTGAGTTCCTGAGAAAGGCTAGAGTGAGTTCCTGAGAAAGGCTAGAGTGAGTTCCTGAGGAAGGCTAGAGTGAGTTCCTGAGGAAGGCTAGAGTGAGTTCCTGAGGAAGGCTAGAAGAGTTCCTGAGGAAGGCTAGAGTGAGTTCCTGAGGAAGGCTATAGTGAGTTCCTGAGAGGCTAGAGTGAGTTCCTGAGGAAGGCTAGAGTTAGTTCCTGGAGTGAGTTCCTGAGAGGCTAGAGTGAGTTCCTGAGGAAGGCTCGAGTGAGTTCCTGAGAGGCTAGAGTGAGTTCCTGAGAGGCTAGAGTGAGTTCCTGAGGAAGGCTCGAGTGAGTTCCTGAGGAAGGCTCGAGTGAGTTCCTGAGGAAGGCTCGAGTGAGTTCCTGAGGAAGGCTCGAGTGAGTTCCTGAGGAAGGCTCGAGTGAGTTCCTGAGAAAGGCTAGAGTGAGTTCCTGAGGAAGGCTATCAGAGTGAGTTCCTGAGTAAGGCTACTGAGGAAGGCTAGAGTGAGTTCCTGAGAATGGCTCGAGTGAGTTCCTGAGGAAGACTCGAGTGAGTTCCTGAGGAAGGCTAGAGTGAGTTCATGAGGAAGGCTAGAGTGAGTTCCTGAGGAAGGCTAGAGCGAGTTCCTGAGGAAGGCTAGAGTGAGTTCCTGAGGAAGGCTAGAGTGAGTTCCTGAGGAAGGCTAGAGTGCGTTCCTGAGGAAGGCTAGAGTGAGTTCCTGAGGAAGGCTAGAGTGAGTTCCTGAGGAAGGCTAGAGTGAGTTCCTGAGGAAGGCTAGAGTGAGTTCCTGAGGAAGGCTAGAGTGAGTTCCTAAGGAGGCTAGAGTGAGTTCCTGAGGAAGGCTATCAGAGTGAGTTCCTGAGGAAGGCTAGAGTGAGTTCCTGAGGAAGGCTAGAGTGAGTTCCTGATGGCTCGAGTGAGTTCCTGAGGAAGGCTAGAGTGAGTTCCTGAGGAAGGCTCGAGTGAGTTCCTGAGGAAGGCTAGAGTGAGTTCATGAGGAAGGCTAGAGTGAGTTCCTGAGGAAGACTCGAGTGAGTTCCTGAGGAAGGCTAGAGTGAGTTCCTGAGGAAGGCTAGAGTGAGTTCCTGAGAATGGCTAGAGTGAGTTCCTGAGAATGGCTCGAGCGAGTTCCTGAGGAAGGCTCGAGTGAGTTCCTGAGGAAGGCTAGAGTGAGTTCCTGAGGAAGGCTAGAGTGAGTTCCTGAGGAAGGCTAGAGTGAGCTCCTGAGGAAGGCTAGAGTCGTGTCCAAATGCGAGAGAGAGTGCATTTCAAGCTGATTACTGAGAAGGTAAGGAGTATTTGTATTTGAAATACTTAATAGTATTTTCGAGTATTTGTATTTATTTGACCACGTCAGATGCACACACACACCACATGTATACGCCATACTAACACCACACACATACACCACACCACCACACACACCACACACACTCATAAACCACACACATACACATAAACCACACACACACACATACACATAAACCACACACACTACACACAAACCACACCCACACACCCGCGCATGCACACACCTGGCTGATGAACTCGTAAGTGATGGTTTCATTGGCCACTTGGTTTGCTGCAAGTGCTCCTTGCAGGAAGAGGCGGAGAGCCATGGCCGAATCTTCTTTAGCAAGAGCATTGATGGTCTGCAGACTGAACTGGAATATACGCTCACACTTCTTCAACCACCGCTCGTCCTGCAAGGGAGGAGCAAGGGGAGGGGGGAGCGAGGAGAGGGTGTGAGGGGAGGGGGAAGCGAGGAGCAAGAGGATAGGGGAGCAAGGGGATGGGGGAGCGAGGGGAGGGGAAGCAAGGGGGGGAGCGAGGGGGGGGGGGGAGCAAGGGGAGGGGGGAGTGAGAGGTAGAGGACAGAGTTCAGAGGGAAGGACAAGGACACAAGGTAAGAGGTGGTAAGGGGAAGTGATTAATTAAGGGGAAGAAATGATGAGCTCCAGCAGATCAGAAGAACTGTTAAGGCTGGTTCACAACATGACGCTGGCCGAGCGGAGCGTTGCATTGCGTCTGAGCGTGACGTTGCGTCGTGTTGTGAACCAGCCTTTAGAGTGAGAGGTGTCTGAGTGTCCTAGTTAGAGTGAGGTGTGTCCCAGTTAGAGTGAGGGTGTCCCTAGTTAGGTGAGGGGTGTTCCTAGTTAACTATAGATCATGGACCTCAGAATCAGGGGCTAAGGATAGGGCTGGGACTAGGGGGGAGGGGGGATTCTAGGGCAGGCCTAGGATATTTTTCTATGACTAGGCATGGCTAGGACTGTCGTTATATGTAAGTGGTGCCAGGTGTCTTCTAGGGCTAGCTACACGCAAGTGTGCTTGGGTAGGAGTATTCTACATGGCATCCATGAAGTGGCCAGTCACCCTCGCTAGGGACACCCGGGGGTGTCCCAGTATGCCAGGAATCCCTGGGAGTGCCAGTATGCTAGGAATCTCCGGGAGTGTCTTAGCATGCCAGGAATCCCTGGGAGTGTCCCAGTATGCCAGGAATCCCTGGAGGAATCCCTGGGAGTGTCCCAGTATGCCAGGAATCCCTGGAGTGTCCCAGTATCCCTATCCCAGGAAAGGTGTGTGTGTGTGTGTGTGTGTGTGTACCTCGTCCTGTTGAGCCTTGTAGCTAATGACGAGCCTGTAGGCAGAGAAGACCAGGCCAGGCAGTGTGTGCGGGATCCTCTTGGGACCTCCACTGCCGTAATGCTTGCGAGCTGCACTCAGAATCTGTGTGTGTGTTGGGGGGGGGGGGGGGGGGGGGGGAGAAATGAAATATGAACAAATGAGTGTGTGGGGTGTGTGGGGGGGACTGAAGTTAGAAACAAAACTGTTGGATAATAGAGTGAGGCTACATGAAGACAGAGAGGTGTCCATGAGAAGCTAGAGAGGCTACATGAAGAAAGAGAGAGGTGGCCATGAGAAGCTAGAGAGGCTACATGAAGACAGAGAGGTGGTCATGTGAAGCTAGAGAGGCTACATGAAGACAGAGAGAGGTGGTCATGTGAAGCTAGAGAGGCTACATGAAGACAGAGAGGTGGCCATGTGAAGCTAGAGAGGCTACATGAAGACAGAGAGAGGTGGCCATGTGAAGCTAGAGAGGCTACATGAAGACAGAGAGGTGGCCATGTGAAGCTAGAGAGGCTACATGAAGACAGAGAGGTGGCCATGTGAAGCTAGAGAGACTACATGAAGACAGAGAGGTGGCCATGTGAAGCTAGAGAGGGTACATGAAGACAGAGAGGTGGCCATGTGAAGCTAGAGAGGCTACATGAAGACAGAGAGGTGGCCATGAGAAGTTAGAGAGGCTACATGAAGACAGAGAGGTGGCCATGAGAAGTTAGAGAGGCTACATGAAGACAGAGAGGTGGCCATGAGAAATTATAGAGGCTACATGAAGACAGAGAGGTGGTCATGAGAAGTTAGAGAGACTACATGAAGACAGAGAGGTGGCCATGTGAAGCTAGAGAGGCTACATGAAGACAGAGAGGTGGCCATGTGAAGCTAGAGAGGCTACATGAAGACAGAGAGGTGGCCATGTGAAGCTAGAGAGGCTACATGAAGACAGAGAGGTGACCATGTGAAGCTAGAGAGCTACATGAAGATAGAGAGGTGGCCATGTGAAGCTACATGAAGACAGAGAGGTGGCCATGTGAAGTTAGAGAGGCTACATGAAGACAGAGAGGTGGCCATGAGAAGTTAGAGAGGCTACATGAAGACAGAGAGGTGGTCATGAGAAGTTAGAGAGACTACATGAAGACAGAGAGGTGACCATGTGAAGCTAGAGAGGCTACATGAAGACAGAGAGGTGGCCATGTGAAGCTAGAGAGGCTACATGAAGACAGAGAGGTGGCCATGTGAAGCTAGAGAGGCTACATGAAGACAGAGAGGTGGCCATGAGAAGCTAGAGAGGCTACATGAAGACAGAGAGGTGACCATGTGAAGCTAGAGAGGCTACATGAAGACAGAGAGGTGGCCATGAGAAGTTAGAGAGGCTACATGAAGACAGAGAGGTGGTCATGTGAAGCTAGAGAGGCTACACATGAAGACAGAGAGGTGGCCATGTGAAGCTAGAGAGGCTACATGAAGACAGAGAGGTGGCCATGAGAAACTAGAGAGGCTACATGAAGACAGAGAGGTGGCCATGCTACATGAAGACAGAGAGGTGGCCATGTGAAGCTAGAGAGGCTACATGTGAAGACAGAGAGGTGGCCATGTGAAGCTAGAGAGGCTACATGAAGACAGAGAGGTGGCCATGTGAAGCTAGAGAGACATGAAGGTAGAGAGGTGGCCATGAGAAGCTAGAGAGGCTACATGAAGACAGAGAGGTGGCCATGAAAAGTTAGAGAGGTTGCCATGTGAAGCTAGAGAGGCTACATGAAGACAGAGAGGTGGTCATGTGAAGCTACATGAAGACAGAGAGGTGGCCATGTGAAGCTAGAGAGGCTACATGAAGACAGAGAGGTGGCCATGTGAAGCTAGAGAGGCTACATGAAGACAGAGAGAGGTGGCCATGTCAAGCTAGAGAGGCTACATGAAGACAGAGAGGTGTGGCCATGTGAAGCTAGAGAGGCTACATGAAGACAGAGAGGTGGCCATGTGAAGCTAGAGAGGCTACATGAAGACAGAGAGAGGTGGCCATGTGAAGCTAGAGAGGCTACATGAAGACAGAGAGGTGGCCATGAGAAGTTAGAGAGGCTACATGAAGACAGAGAGAGGTGGCCATGAGAAGCTAGAGAGGCTACATGAAGACAGAGAGGTGTGGCCATGAGAAGCTAGAGAGGCTACATGAAGACAGAGAGGTGGCCATGTGAAGCTAGAGAGGCTACATGAAGACAGAGAGAGGTGGCCATGTGAAGCTAGAGAGGCTACATGAAGACAGAGAGGTGGCCATGAGAAGTTAGAGAGGCTACATGAAGACAGAGAGAGGTGGTCATGTGAAGCTAGAGAGGCTACATGAAGACAGAGAGAGGTGGCCATGAGAAGCTAGAGAGGCTACATGAAGACAGAGAGAGGTGGCCATGTGAAGCTAGAGAGGCTACATGAAGACAGAGAGAGGTGGCCATGTGAAGCTAGAGAGGCTACATGAAGACAGAGAGAGGTGGCCATGAGAAGCTAGAGAGATAGAGAGGTGGCCATGAGAAGCTAGAGAGATAGAGAGGTGGCCATGTGAAGCTAGAGAGGCTACATGAAGACAGAGAGGTGGCCATGAGAAGTTAGAGAGGCTACATGAAGACAGAGAGAGGTGGCCATGTGAACCTAGAGAGGCTACATGAAGACAGAGAGAGGTGGCCATGAGAAGCTAGAGAGATAGAGAGGTGGCCATGAGAAGCTAGAGAGATAGAGAGGTGGCCATGAGAAGTTGTCGTGCATAGTTTGTGAAGTGAGGAGACCCACCATGTACTGCTGGTCATTGTGTTCTGCTTTGAATAGCTGGACCAGTCTCCCCATCAGCCACTGGTCCTCTGCAAAATCCTCAGGGTCAACCTGAGCATACAATCCCACATACCTCATCACATACACACACACACCTCACCACACACACCTCATACACACACCTCATCACACCAGTTTTCTCCCCAGGATTTTGTAAGTGATATTGGCATGTTATTGGTGGAGTAGCCGACTAATAAACCATAATGATGATCTGTGTTTTTTGGTCTTGTATTCATTACTGTGTCCACAGGTTGCAGGAGGTGCACTGGATCAGTACAGCACGTGCAACAAGCAGCACATATTAGGTTGACACACATAGTCTACAAATTACACTGAAGCCTGAATGTCAGCATCATAATAGTGAATATAACTGTCTTGGAAATATTCCATGGGAGAAGTAACTGTTGTGAGCTGTTTACATTATGATTCTGAAGAAATGGTTTCATAAACACCAAGAGAGAGATAAAAAGGAGACCCTTTAGTTGGAAAGTGAGGGCTAAGCTACAATCTCTCCTGGCACTGCACCAGCGCCCCACATCCAAGTCAGCTCCTAGGCACTGCACCAGCGCCCCACATCCAAGTCAGCCTACCTCTCTCCTAGGCACTGCACCAGCGCCCCACATCCAAGTCAGCCTATGTACCTCTCTCCTAGGCACTGCACCAGCGCCCCACATCCAAGTCAGCCTACCGTGATGTGGCACTCGCTCTTCTCATGCTTCACAAGCTCTGCCTTGTTAGAGTCGTGCGAGGCAAGCTGATCATGTAGCTCGGCTGATGGCGACCTTCCTAGGCCTATGATTATGCTATCAGCAGAGCAAACACGCCACACCTTGCCCATCCTTCAACTCGAACATCCAGTGTAAGTTCAACTTCCATTTTTTATCAATACCAGCCTTCCTGTGCTTGTTTGCTAGGAACACCCTCACCTGGCCTTCTCCACTTTGATAAGTCTCACGTGAGCAGCAGGAGCTACTGTGAAGTAGAACTGCTGCCGTTTTTCACCAACCACACTCACACCACCCTTACACACACACACACCACCCCTACACACACACACCACCCTTACACACACACCACCCCTACACACACACCACCCTTACACACACACCACCCTTACACACACACAGACCACCCTTACACACACACACACCACCCCTACACACACACAGACCACCCTTACACCAACACACATTATCCGTACACACACACCACCCCTACATCTACACAACCACACACACACACACACACACACACCACATGCAGACACACATACACCACACCCTCACCTCTCCCTGTGGTTGGTCGGGCTGATCTTTGACTAGAGGTGAGAGAAGGTTGAAGAGGTCTTCCACCTCCTCTGGGGTTGTAATGTGGGCCACTTTGTCCACCATGGCCTGGGCCAAGTGGCATGCCAGCACCTTCCTGCCGTGATAGTCAAAGAGTCCAAACACATCCGACGCGTGCTCCAGCTTCAGCAGCGTCAGCGGATCCTCCAACGAGTCCACAGGCACCATCACAAACCTGAGCAGCTCTCGGTGTGTACTCACACTGCTACTCACTCTGCAGGGGTTGTGTGGTGTGTGTGTGTGGTGTGTGGGGGGGAGTGAGGTGAGGCACAACCAGATACCTGCTCCACTCAACTTTGTGGGAGGGTGTATGCTAGGCTGTACACTCCACTACCATCGAAGTCGCAGCCTTGTAACCAAGACAACACATTATAGGTGCAGCCTAACCAAGACAACACGTACACCCTTATAGGTACAGCCTTGTAATCATGACTAATGCATGCACCCTTATACATGTAGGTGCAGCCTTGTCACCAAGACAACACATGCACCCTTATAGGTGCAGCCTTGTAATCATGACTAATGCATGCACCCTTATACATGTAGGTACAGCCTTGTAACCAAGACAACACTTATTGGTGCAGCCTTGTAACCATGACTAACGCATGCACCCTTATACATGTAGGTACAGCCTTGTAACCAAGACAACACTTATAGGTGCAGCCTTGTAACCAAGACTAATGCATGCACCCTTATAGTTGCAGCCTTGTAATCATGACTAACGCATGCACCCTTATAGGTACATCAGCCTACGTGATCTAGAATGTATAGTCAACTAAAGTTTGTGGTCAACATGGGGACAGTCTTGGAGTATTTAATAAAACATTATTTCATGTTATTATTATTTCATGTTATTATCATTAGCTAAGAAAAGTTCGGCTCTCCCATACAACGACCACATTTCCTCAAATGGTTACCATGGAAAAACCTAATTTCAGGTGTCCAAATGGAGCCGCACTAAATGAGGGAGAACATAACAGGAGGCGTACATAATTAATCTCATCCCCCCGGAGGATGCTCGGGACTAGGCGTCCATGTGCTGATCTAGTCGGCTGCTTAGCAACACGCCTCTTCCCTGACATGCAGCCACATCATTGTCTCAACAAATCCTCGCAGACTAGAAAGATTGAAGGGCATGGCCACGAAATCCTGACATTTGAGGCTCGAAACAAATCAAATAAAAAGGCCAAAAAAGTTAATGCAAGTGAAAGTAGAAACAAATCAAATAAAAAGGCCAAAAAAGTTAATGCAAGTGAAAGTAGACTCTTTAGGGCTTCAGAAAAAGTTAAAATTATGTCAATATCATTATCCACGTCCTCGCACTATTGCTTCGAATACGACCAAACTTTTCAATCGCGTTTTTGGGAAAAAATCGTGCAACTTTGCAATTGTCAAATTTCTGTATGAAGACAGTTATGGTACATCTCATGATATTTCTGCATAGAATTTTCAGCTTAGTTTCATGATTTTCTATAAAAAAAATCACCCCCAGACCCCCTGTAGTGGGCCCTGTGTTGATTAAAAAATCAGTTTGTCCTGTAACGTGCGTTACGCAAAACATCAAAAAGTTCTCACCATCTCCAAAATATTTGATCTAGCCACAAATAATTGCATAATCTCTTCCCTTTACTTAGAAGGAAGTTTCATACAAAAAATGGTGGAAATCCAATGAGTGGTTATCAGATAATCCCACTTCAAAGTGCGTAACATGCGTTACATTGACATTTTGTAACATGCGTTACATTGATACTACAGAGAAGTCGCATGCTGCCATCAAACGATTCACAGTCTCCTTTGTCTCCTAAGCTTCAAAGGCTCTTTGAACTAAGCATCAGCCAATCAGCTGGCCAGTTGACTGCACACGTGCATTATCTGACTTCTTTTACCTCTACCAAGATTTCAACTTCAAGATTTCCTACACTGAGTTTTGGTCGTCAAAATGAACAGGTACTATCAAATTTGTTATTGAGAATTTTGTGCTTAGTTGATAGTAGGGAATTGATTGCTCTACCAATTGATTGATTTCAGGTCATCACCAGCTAAGAAAGCTGTTTCCAATGCAACGTTTGCTGCAGCTGCAGCGTCAATGCCCTCAGTAAGTGTGATTAACGTTGCTGAGGATGAGATCAAACTGCGTAACAGCCAGATGGTATTGGATGATGCATTTTGGGCAGCAATACCGGGCATTCGTGAGATGCATTGCATCAAAAATACCAACGGTGAGGCGACACTCTCCCGACTCACTAAGGATTTTGCGGTAGAGGAGGACAATGATGAGGACGGTAGAGGAGGACAATGATGAGGATGAGCAGGATAAGGATGACGAGGTGGAAGTAGGATCAGAGAATTTTGTGATAGCAAACTTCAAAACTGGGTAGTTTCTTGCTGCAGTGTACGACAGGAAATCATATATCGGAAAAGTTCTGAGTGCCACAGATAGTCACGTTCTGCTGTCTTTTATGAAGCTGACTGGTTTCAAGTGATGGAACTGGCCACGGAAGCCAGATTGCCTTCCCATCTCTTGGGAGGATATCATAGCCCGTGTGAATCCCCCAGCCCCCATAAGTAATTCCAGCAGATTATTTGTGTATTGAGTGACAGCGATGAAAATATTATGACCCAAGGGTTGGTTGAATGGAAACAAATCAATTGACTGCCCAAATCATCCCCCCCCACTCGATTTATTTACATGTTACATGTATGTAGATAAAGTGTTTACAAACTGATGAATGTAATGTGAAATAATTTACTTCTGCAAATAAAATGTTTAGACAATTTCTCTGCTACATGCAAGCTTCTCAGTAATACCAATTGTGTGCGTAACGTGTGTTATGTAACATGCGTTACGGTACACTATCTTATGATGGCTACGCAGTGGGGACATGGGTATTGATAGAACCATGAAATTTTGGTTAATTATAGTCAACATAATCATATCGAACATTTGTAAAAATTGGGAAATTTCCATGATCAGTTTTAATAGAATATTGTATCAAAGTTTGGTTGGAGAAATTGGCGTCAGGATTTCGTAACATGCATAACGAGCACTATTTACCCCCTAGCTCCCAAAATATTTAATATTTCTCCATGAAATTTGATGGATAGCTAAAGCTATGTTCCTTCTTGATTATAAACTTTTACCCAGGCTCATATGTTGACATATGTCCAAGCAATGTGCATATAAAGTGTGTGACACGTAACGTGCGTTACGCTGGCCAAGCCCTGAAGTGAAAATAGGGATAGGACGTAGGCTAGGGGTGGGGCTAGAACGTAGGCTAGAACATAGGATAGGGGTGGGGCTATGACTAGGTAGGATAGGGGTGGGGCTATGACTAGGGCTAGAATGTAGGATAGGAGTGTGGCTAGGGCTAGGGCTAGGGCTAGGGCTATGACTAGGGCTAGGACATAGACTGACCCGAACAGTCAAAAAAAAAAGTTGACTATTCCTCATCTACTAGTAGCTCATTGCTTTCCTGTTCATCACATCATCATTACATCATCATCACATCGTTATATCATCATCATCACATCATCCATCATCACCATCACATCATCATCATTACATCATCATCACATCGTTATATCATCATCACACCATCATTACATCTTATATCATCATCATCACATCAGTTATATCATCATATCACCACATCATCATCATCACATCATCATCATTACATCATCACATCGTTATATCATCATCATCACCACATCATCATCATCACATCATCACCATTACATCATCATCACATCATCACCATCACATCATCACCATTACATCATCATCACCATCACCATTACATCATCATCACATCATCACATCATCATTACATCTTATATCATCATCACATCGTTATATCACCACATCATCATCACATCATCATCATTACATCATCACATCGTTATATCATCATCACATCATCACCATTACATCATCATCACATCATCACCATCACATCATCACCATTACATCATCATCACATCATCACCATCACATCATCATCATTACATCATCATCACATCATCATCATCACATCATCATTACATCTTATATCATCATCATCACATCGTTATATCATCACATCATCACCATCATATCACCACATCATCATCATTACATCATCATCATCATCACCATCACATCATCACCATTACATCATCATCACATCATCACCATTGCTAGATCCTCTCCACTTTAAGGCCTGCAACTTCTGGTGCTGCTTCAGCTCCTCCTCTCCCAAGCTTTAGGCAATGAATGTGTCCATCTTGACAGCCACCTGTCGTCACCGACATCATGGACCTTGATGGTAGGCATGGCTCGCTATTGTTCCAACATCAGTGTGCTACAAACACCAGCTGGGAGCACTACAAGAGGCCACCTGTGTGCTGCGAATGCCATGGGAGCACCACAAGAGGCCACCTGTGTGCTGCGAATGCCATGGGAGCACCACAAGAGGCCACCTGTGTGCTGCGAACGCCAGCTGGGAGCACCACAAGAGTCCAACAAACTCAACCATTCAGACTTGATGTTCATGTGTGAACATTACTTAAGGACAAATATTACTCAAGGACAGTAACCCCAGGATGGTGGGTAATACAGTGTCCAGCATAGCCAGCAAGAGCCGGCATCTACTATGTCACATGACAACATCAATAAGTCACATGACCAGACCTACGTACGGGATGGCTTCTCGCTTCTTGAAGATGTTGGCAATGCACTCCAGAGACTTGTCCACGTAATCCATACGATCTGGGTAGCACTTGAGGGCAAGGTTTGTTAGGGAGGTGTACAGTGCAACTATATCGTCTAGAATCATGTCCGGCCGATTCTAAAGAGTGAACAACCATCATGAAATAATCATCCTTGACCTTTGACACATGGTTATGGCCCAGTTGCTAGCCACACCCACCCTTGGATAACTCCTACAAGTCAGACACTATGACCACGCCCACATCTGATGTCGCTAGCTCATAATCAACTTCAACTCTACACTGATCACACGATGTGATGTAATCAGACGGAGTTAACAGGCCGAGAAAAGGCCTTGACCACCAACATTACAAAATCCATCCCAAAAGTCGAATAGCTCCTCCCACTGTCTTGTCTACTACACTCCACCTCCTACTCATACCACACCCACCTCCTACTTATACCCCACCCACTCCTACTTATACCCCACCCACCTCCTACTTATACCCCACCCACTCCTACCCATACCACACC
Source organism: Cladorhizidae sp. MBARI D1340-BT2 (assembly GCA_028752905.1). NCBI lineage: Eukaryota > Metazoa > Porifera > Demospongiae > Poecilosclerida > Cladorhizidae > Cladorhizidae sp. MBARI D1340-BT2. The sequence continues at coordinate 38,860,137 of JAQNBH010000018.1, read as the reverse complement.
CACCTCCTACTCATACCACACCCACCTCCTACCCCACCCACTCCTACTCATACCCCACCCACCTCCTACTTATACCCCACCCACTCCTACTTATACCACACCCACCTCCTACTTATACCACACCCACCTCCTACTCATACCACACCCACTCCTACCCATACCACACCTACTTACACCACACCCACTCCTACTTATACCACACCCACCTCCTACTTATACCACACCCACCTCCTACTTATGCCACACCCACTCCTACCCACACCACACCCACCTCCTACTCATGCCACACACCCCTCCTACTTATGCCACACTCACTCCTACTTATACCCCACCCACTCCTACGTACACCACACCCACCTCCTACTTTTACCCCACCCACTCCTACCCATGCCACACCCACCTCCTACTCATACCACACCCACCTCCTGCTTATACCACACCCACTCCTACTTATACCACACCCACTCCTACTTATACCACACCCACCTCCTACTTATACCACACCCACTCCTACTTATACCCCAACCACTCCTACCCATACCACCTCCTACTTATACCCCACCTACTCCCACTTATACCCCACTCACTCCTACTTACACCACACCCACTCCTACTTACACCACACCCACCTCCTACTTATACCACACCCACCTCCTGCTTATACCACACCCACCTCCTACTCATGCCACACCCACCTCCTACTCATGCCACACCCACCTCCTCTCATGCCACACCCACTCCTACCCATACCACACCCACATCCTACTCATACCACACCCACTACACCAACTCATACTTATACCACACCCACTCCTACTTACACCACACCCATCTCCTACTTATACCACACCCACCTCCTACTTATACCACACCCACTCCTACCCATACCACACCCACCTCCTACTCATACCACACCCACCTCCTACTTATACCACACCCACTCCCACTTATACCACACTCCTACTTATATCCCACCCACTCCTACTTACACCACACCCACCTCCTACTTATACCCCACCCACCTCCTACTTATACCACACCCACCTCCTACTTATACCACACCCACCTCCTACTCATACCACACCCACCTCCTACTTATACCGCACCCACCTCCTACTTATACCGCACCCACCTCCTACCCATACCACACCCACCTACCCATACCACACCCACCTCCTACTTATACCACACCCACCTCCTACTTATACCACACCCACTCCTACCCATACCACACCCACTCCTACCCATGCCACACCCACCTCCTACTTATACCACACCCACACCCTACTTATACCCCACCCACCTCCTACTTATACCACACCCACCTCCTACTTATACCACACCCACCTCCTACTTATACCACACCCACTCCTACTTATACCCCAACCACTCCTACCCATACCACACCCACCTCCTACTTATACCACACCCACCTCATACTTATACCACACCCACTCCTACCCCACCCACTCCTACTTATACCACACCCACTCCTTATCAGTTCCATGCAAGTGCCAGGCACATTTCCAAGGGACCAGATGGCGACTAACAGAAGAGCTCATGAAATATCCCTGGACTGTGCAGTGCCTGGTGGATGCCACATCATGCCCTGTGCTCTTCCTCCGACAGATTCATGGACTGGATTCACTATTTGGTATACCCTCACCACCTCCATGTAACCCCCATCTCTCTCCTCACCACCTCCTTGCAGCAACCCCGGTCTCCTTCCTCACCACCTCCATGCAACCGCATCTCTCTCCTCACCACCTCCATGCAACCCCATCTCTCTCCTCACCACCTCCATGCAACCCCCACCACCTCCTCACCACCTCCATGCAACCCCATCTCTCTCCTCACCACCTCCATGCAACCCCACCTCTCCACTCACCACCTCCATGCAACCCCCACCACCTCCTCACCACCTCCATGCAACCCCCACCACCTCCTCACCACCTCCATGCAACCCCCACCACCTCCTCACCGCCTCCATGCAACCCCATCTCTCTCCTCTCCACCTCCATGCAATCCCCCATCTCTCTTCCTCACCACCTCCATGCAACCCCATCTCTCTCCTCACCACCTCCATGCAACCCCCACCACCTCCTCACCACCTCCATGCAACCCCATCTCTCTCCTCACCACCTCCTTGCAGCAACCCCGGTCTCCCTCCTCACCACCTCCATGCAACCCCATCTCTCTTCCTCACCACCTCCATGCAACCCCATCTCCCTCCTCACCACCTCCATGCAACCCCATCTCTCTCCTCACCACCTCCTTGCAGCAACCCCGGTCTCCTTCCTCACCACCTCCATGCAACCCCATCTCTCTCCTCACCACCTCCATGCAACCCCATCTCTCTCCTCTCCACCTCCATGCCACCCCATCTCTCTCCTCACCACCTCCATGCCACCCCATCTCTCTTCCTCACCACCTCCATGCAACCCCATCTCCCTCCTCACCACCTCCATGCAACCCCATCTCTCTCCTCACCACCTCCTTGCAGCAACCCCGGTCTCCTTCCTCACCACCTCCATGCAACCCCATCTCTCTCCTCACCACCTCCATGCAACCCCACCTCTCTTCCTCACCACCTCCATGCAACCCACATCTCTCCACTCACCACCTCCATGCAACCCCCATCACCTCCTCACCACCTCCATGCAACCCCATCTCTCTCCTCTCCACCTCCATGCAACCCCATCTCTCTCCTCACCACCTCCATGCAACCCCATCTCTCTTCCTCACCACCTCCATGCAACCCCCATCTCTCTCCTCACCACCTCCATGCAACCACCACTACCTCCTCTGCTCTCACCTGGATCACTCCAGATACTTCTTGAGAGAAGATGTCAAAGAGTTTGATGTTGCTAGGTATACCGCCACTGTCTCCACGGTGAGCAAAGGTTGCCAGGCGGTCTATGAGAGCGATGATGATGTTCTTGACGTTGACAGTGGTGAGGAGGTTAGCACAGGATTGCAGGAAGGAGTTCAATGTCTGCAGGTGGAACTCATCTGGAAACACCTGCAGGGGCAAACATGGCGAAGACAGTGGGGGAGGAGGAGAGGAATGGGAATAGGGAGGGGAGGAATGGAAATAGGGAGGGAAGGAATGGGAATAGAGAGGGGAGGAATGGGAATAGAGAGGGGAGGAATGGGAATAGAGAGGGGAGGAATGGGAATAGGGAGGGGAGGAATGGGAATAGGGAGGGGAGGAATGGGAATAGGGAGGGGAGGAATGGGAATAGGGAGGGGAGGAATGGGAATAGAGAGGGGAGGAATGGGAATAGAGAGGGGAGGAATGGGAATAGAGAGGGGAGGAATGGGAATAGAGAGGGGAGGAATGGGAATAGAGAGGGGAGGAATGGGAATAGAGAGGGGAGGAATGGGAATAGAGAGGGGAGGAATGGGAATAGGGAGGGCAGGGTTGGGAATAGGGAGGGCAGGGTTGGGAATAGGGAGGGGAGGAATGGGAATAGAGAGGAGAGGGAATAGAGAGGGGAGGAATGGGAATAGGGAGGGCAGGGATGGAATAGGGAGGGGAGGAATGGGAATAGAGAGGGCAGGAATGGGAATAGAGAGGGAAGGAATGGGAATAGAGAGGGGAGGGATGGGAATAGGGAGGGGAGGAATGGAATGGGGAGGGGGAGAGAAGATGAGGGATGGAGTGGATGGAGGGAGGTTTCAAAGAGAGGTCTGGTGTCTGGAAAGAGGAGCGAGAGAGGTGAAGACAGGAGAAGGCTCCTAGCTGACCTGAATGACACATTCCATGAGGTACTCTTGCGCGATGGCGTCTCGACACTTGATCACTTGCTCCAGCACATTCGGCAGAATGCAGGACTGGAATAGTGCAGAGTCGACAGACTCCAGCTGTGAAAGGCGCACCAGGTTGGTACCGACAAGGATGCGCAGCTCCATGCGCTCCTTCTCCCTGCGCTCCTTCTCCCGGGTGTGCCCCTGATGCTGCATGCGCACCCATAGCTTGTTCATCTCACCAAAGTTCTGGAGAATGAAGTCTATAGAGTCACTTACTTCTCCGTCTCTCACCTCATGCCTGCAGCACCACACCAAGGAGAGACGTGGGTGAGGCATGAGGGAGAGACGTGGGTGAGGCATGGGGGAGAGACATGGGTGATGCATGAGGGGGAAAGATGTGGGTGTGATGTGAGGGAGGAGAGATGTGGGTGTGATGTGAGGGAGGAGAGATGTGGGTATGAAGGAGAAGGAGAGATGTGGGTAACGATAAGGGGGAAGAGATGTCAGTGAGGGTGAGTCTTGAGGCTTCCCGAAGAGGGGCCACTACTTGAGGCTTCTCCCACTCTTGATCTAAGAAGTGACATATGCTGCCCAAAACTTTATAAACCCAAAAACATATTCCTCCAAACAGTCTAAACTAGTGACCATAACCACCTGAGAGAAGGGAGGGAGGAGATAACAGGAAAGGGGTGAGGGAGGGGGTGAGAGGGAGGGGGGTGAGAGGGAGGGCAAGGGGGGGAAGACTTGACTTAAAAGGAGGTTCACAATATGATGCTCACCAAGCAAGCATATCGTATCATGTGATTGTGCACGTTTCACTAAAAGAACGGAAGCAACCCCCAAACTTCAACCTTGACGCCACCATCAGGACAGCAACACCATCAGGACAGCAACACCATCAGGACAGCAACACCATCAGGACAGCAACACCATCAGGACAGCAACACCATCAGGACAGCAACACCATCAGGACAGCAACACCATCAGGACAGCAACACCATCAGGACAGCAACACCACTAGGACAGCAACACCATCAGGACAGCAACACCATCAGGACAGCAACACCATCAGGACAGCAACACCATCAGGACAGCAACACCATCAGGACAGCAACACCATCAGGACAGCAACACCATCAGGACAGCGACACCATCAGGACAGCGACACCATCAGGACAGCGACACCATCAGGACAGCGACACCATCAGGACAGCAACACCATCAGGACAGCGACACCATCAGGACAGCAACACCATCAGGACAGCAACACCATCAGGACAGCAACACCATCAGGACAGCAACTTCAGCTGGAGCACACATTATGACGCCACCACCATTAGGACAGCAACTTCAGCTGGAGCACACATTATGACGCCACCATCAGGACAGCAACTTCAGCTGGAGCACACATTATGACGCCGCCATCAGGACGGCAACTTCAGCTGGAGCACACATTATGACGCCACCTTCAGGACAGCAACTTCAGCTGGAGCACACATTATGACGACACCATCAGGACAGCAACTTCAGCTGGAGCACACATTATGACGCTACCATCAGGACAGCAACTTCAGCTGGAGCACACATTATGACGCCACCATCAGGACAGCAACTTCAGCTGGAGCACACATTATGACGACACCATCAGGACAGCAACTTCAGCTGAAGCACACATTATGACGCCACCATCAGGACAGCAACTTCAGCTGGAGCACACATTATGACGCCACCATCAAGACAGCAACTTCAGCTGGAGCACACATTATGACGCCACCATCAGGACAGCAACTTCAGCTGGAGCACACATGATGACGACACCATCAGGACAGCAACTTCAGCTGGAGCACACATTATGACGACACCATCAGGACAGCAACTTCAGCTGGAGCACACTATGACGACACCATCAGGACAGCAACTTCAGCTGGAGAACACATTATGACGACACCATCAGGACAGCAACTTCAGCTGGAGCACACTATGACGCCACCATCAGGACAGCAACTTCAGCTGGAGCACACATTATGACGCCACCATCAGGACAGCAACTTCAGCTGGAGCACACATTATGACGACGCCATCAGGACAGCAACTTCAGCTGGAGCACACATTATGACGCCACCATCAGGACAGCAACTTCAGCTGGAGCACACATTATGACGCCGCCATCAGGACAGCAACTTCAGCTGGAGCACACATTATGACGCCACCATCAGGACAGCAACTTCAGCTAGAGCACACATTATGACGCCACCATCAGGACAGCAACTTCAGCTGGAGCACACATTGTGACGACACCATCAGGACAGCAACTTCAGCTGGAGCACACATTGTGACGACACCATCAGGACAGCAACTTCAGATGGAGCACACATGATGACGACACCATCAGGACAGCAACTTCAGCTGGAGCACACATTATGACGACACCATCAGGACAGCAACTTCAGCTGGAGCACACTATGACGACACCATCAGGACAGCAACTTCAGCTGGAGAACACATTATGACGACACCATCAGGACAGCAACTTCAGCTGGAGCACACTATGACGCCATCAGGACAGCAACTTCAGCTGGAGCACACATTATGACGCCACCATCAGGACAGCAACTTCAGCTGGAGCACACATTATGACGCCACCATCAGGACAGCAACTTCAGCTGGAGCACACATTATGACGCCACCATCAGGACAGCAACTTCAGCTGGAGCACACATTATGACGCCACCATCAGGACAGCAACTTCAGCTGGAGCACACATTATGACGCCACCATCAGGACAGCAACTTCAGCTGGAGCACACATTGTGACGACACCATCAGGACAGCAACTTCAGCTGGAGCACACATTATGACGACACCATCAGGACAGCAACTTCAGCTGGAGCACACTATGACGACACCATCAGGACAGCAACTTCAGCTGGAGCACACATGATGACGACACCATCAGGACAGCAACTTCAACTGGAGCACACTATGACGCCACCATCAGGACAGCAACTTCAGCTGGAGCACACTATGACGACACCATCAGGATAGCAACTTCAGCTGGAGCACACATTGTGACGATACCATCAGGACAGCAACTTCAGCTGGAGCACACTTTGACGACACCATCAGGACAGCAACTTCAGCTGGAGCACACTATGACGACACCATCAGGACAGCAACTTCAACTGGAGCACACTATGACGCCACCATCAGGACAGCAACTTCAGCTAGAGCACACATTATGATGCCACCATCAGGACAGCAACTTCAGCTGGAGCACACATTATGACGCCACCATCAGGACAGCAACTTCAGCTGGAGCACACATTATGATACCACCATCAGGACAGCAACTTCAGCTGGAGCACACATTATGACGCCACCATCAGGACAGCAACTTCAGCTGGAGCACACATGATGATGGTTGTGGGTGTGAAGCTATTCTTCTCTAGCTACGATCTATTAACGAGCTACACCACCTAGCCAAGTATTGCTGCAGAACAAGTAGCCAAGTATTGCTGCAGAACAAGCTGCTCCAGCTAGCCAAGTATTGCTGCAGAACAAGCTGCACCAGCTAGCCAAGTATTGCTGCAGAACAAGCCAGGGTTTCATTTAGAAAATTGTCCAAGGGGGGGGGGGGGGGGGGGCAAATGGAGGAATCTGGATATTAAGGGGGGGCATGATGGTTAAAGATGTGACAAAGTTTCTAATGAATTTTAATAATACAATTTCCGGGGGGGGGGGCAAAAAGGCTGCCCCCCCTTGCCCCCCCTTAAATGAAACCCTGCCAGCTAAAACTACGTAGCTTGCTAGCTCCAGTGCTACAAGCTACCATAACTGATAAGCTGCTGGCTACCAAAGTGTACTATAGTCAGATCTGGCAATAAGACCACTACAGCAGCTCGAGAACTAGCACAAGATGTGGCATGTGGCAGGGCACAGGAGAGCCCTAGCCCTAGCATAAGATGTGGCAGGGCACAGATAGCCCTAGCCCTAGCCCTAGCAAAAGATGTGGCAGGGCACAGGAGAGCCCTAGCCCTAGCCCTAGCACAAGATGTGGCAGGGCACAGATAGCCCTAGCCCTAGCACAAGATGTGACAGGGCAGAGGAGAGCCCTAGCCCTAGCACAAGATGTGGCAGGGCACAGGAGAGCCCTAGCCCTAGCACAAGATGTGGCAGGGCACATGAGAGCCCCAGCCCTAGCACAAGATGTGACAGGGCACAGGAGAGCCCCCTAGCACAAGACGTGGCAGGGCACAGGAGAGCCCTAGCCCTAGCACAAGATGTGGCAGGGCAGAGGAGAGCCCTAGCCCTAGCATAAGATGTGGCAGGGCAGAGGAGAGCCCTAGCCCTAGCACAAGATGTGGCAGGGCAGAGGAGAGCCCTAGCCCTAGCACAAGATGTGGCAGGGCACAGGAGAGCCCTAGCCCTAGCACAAGATGTGACAGGGCACAGGAGAGCCCTAGCCCTAGCACAAGATGTGACAGGGTACAGGAGAGCCCTAGCCCTAGCACAAGATGTGGCAGGGCACAGGAGAGCCCTAGCCCTAGCATAAGATGTGGCAGGGCAGAGGAGAGCCCTAGCCCTAGCATAAGATGTGGCAGGGCACAGATAGCCCTAGCCCTAGCACAAGATGTGGCAGGGCAGAGGAGAGCCCTAGCCCTAGCACAAGATGTGGCAGGGCACAGGAGAGCCCTAGCCCTAGCACAAGATGTGACAGGGCACAGGAGAGCCCTAGCACAAGATGTGGCAGGGCACAGGAGAGCCCTAGCCCTAGCACAAGATGTGGCAGGGCAGAGGAGAGCCCTAGCCCTAGCACAAGATGTGGCAGGGCACAGGAGAGCCCTAGCCCTAGCACAAGATGTGGCAGGGCACAGGAGAGCCCTAGCCCTAGCACAAGATGTGACAGGGCACAGGAGAGCCCTAGCCCTAGCACAAGATGTGACAGGGCACAGGAGAGCCCTAGCCCTAGCACAAGATGTGGCAGGGCACAGGAGAGCCCTAGCCCCAGCCCTAGCACAAGATGTGGCAGGGCACAGATAGCCCTAGCCCTAGCAACGATATGTTCGGCGAGTCTAGCATCGTGACCACAATTAGAGCGAGCGGGTGAGAGTGAGGGAGGAGAGGAGGAGGAGTGAGAGGTGGCGGCTAATGATGCTCACGCCTCGTTGATGTCCGGCAGATGGTTGCGTGTGCACTGCAGGAGGTAATTCCGAAGAAAGAGCCCCCTGAGTGGATGTTGTACCCCCCGACACATTTCCACAAGGTCTCGCAGGATATCCTTGCGGGAACCCTCATTGGCTTTAATGTAGACCATCCCGACGGTCACCAGCAGGTACCTAACCAGAGAGGGGAGAAGGAGGGGGAGGGAGAGAAGATGCATAACAACCACGAGGATTAACTTGGTCAACACCACGACTCACAAACGAGGGATGATGTTGCCTGCGTACTGGACCAGCTCGTAGAGGTCAGAGAATTTCTTGCCCCTCTCAAACTCCTCCAGCAGGTATTGTTGCAGATGCTGAAGTTGGTCACTAATGTGCATGTCTGTATGTTGGAGGTTGTCAAGGGAACACATCCTACATCATGTGACAGACCCAGGCAATTATATTCAGTGTGTAAGTGCCACTGTCACAACCCATCCCTATGGCATCAGTTACCATGATAACACATGCATGCACACACACACAAACACAACACTTTGGATACAGAGTTCGTAGTAGCTCTTGGGTGACAGAAGAGAGGTTCGTAGCTCTCCCAACATGGTGGACGCGTGCTTCAGAGCATCCATCAACTGGCTGTTATCCTAAGAGATCAAAATAGCAATAATGATGTAATAACATAATCCTGAGTAATGATGATGTAATGTAATAACATAACCCTGAGTAATGATGTAATAATAACAACTCTGAGTAATGATGTAATAATAACATAACCCCGAGTACTGACGTAATAATAACATAACCCTGAGTAATGATGGTGTAATAATAACAACCCTGGGTAATAATAACAACTCTGAGTAATGATGTAATAATAACATAACCCTGACTAATAATAACATAACCCTGAGTACTGACGTAATAATAACATAACCCTAAGTAATGATGATGTAATAATAACAACCCTGAGTAATGATGATGTAATAATAACAACCCTGAGTAATGATGATGTAATCCTGTTTGTGCACAAGTGAGAGCAATAACTTTTTTTTGGCATAATGAGTGAACTGGAGGTCAGGGTGCAGCATTGAGAAGCAGTTCCTAAGCTATTCAGGATATATCAACAACTACCTTCAGTTAATGATCACATCTGACAAGGATGTAGCTCTGCCCTCTGCTAGTGTTACAGAATTACACTGCACTTGCGGAAAGCCATGGCTCCTCACACAACTACTCTCTCCCAGCAACAGCACTCATGAGAACACATGTCCATGGCTCCTCACTACCCTCTCCCAGCAACAGCACTCATGAGAACACATGTCCATGGCTCCTCACTACTCTCTCCCAGCAACAGCACTCATGAGAACACATGTCCATGGCTCCTCACACAACTACTCTCTCCCAGCAACAGCACTCATGAGAACACATGTCCATGGCTCCTCACTACCCTCTCCCAGCAACAGCACTCATGAGAACACATGTCCATGGCTCCTCACTACTCTCTCCCAGCAACAGCACTCATGAGAACACATGTCCATGGCTCCTCACACAACTACTCTCTCCCAGCAACAGCACTCATGAGAACACATGTCCATGGCTCCTCACTACTTTCTCCCAGCAACAGCACTCATGAGAACACATGTCCATGGCTCCTCACTACTCTCTCCCAGCAACAGCACTCATGAGAACACATGTCCATGGCTCCTCACTACTCTCTCCCAGCACTCATGAGAACACATGTCCATGGCTCCTCACTACTCTCTCCCAGCAACAGCACTCATGAGAACACATGTCCATGGCTCCTCACTACTCTCTCCCAGCAACAGCACTCATGAGAACACATGTCCATGGCTCCTCACTACTCTCTCCCAGCAACAGCACTCATGAGAACACATGTCCATGGCTCCTCACACAACTACTCTCTCCCAGCAACAGCACTCATGAGAACACATGTCCATGGCTCCTCACTACCCTCTCCCAGCAACAGCACTCATGAGAACACATGTCCATGGCTCCTCACACAACTACTCTCTCCCAGCAACAGCACTCATGAGAACACATGTCCATGGCTCCTCACTACTCTCTCCCAGCAACAGCACTCATGAGAACACATGTCCATGGCTCCTCACACAACTACCCTCTCCCAGCAACAGCACTCATGAGAACACATGTCCATGGCTCCTCACTACTCTCTCCCAGCAACAGCACTCATGAGAACACATGTCCATGGCTCCTCACCACAGCAGCACTCATGAGAACACATGTCCATGGCTCCTCACACAACTACTCTCTCCCACAGCAGCACTCATGAGAACACATGTCCATGGCTCCTCACTACTCTCTCCCAGCAACAGCACTCATGAGAACACATGTCCATGGCTCCTCACTACTCTCTCCCAGCAACAGCACTCATGAGAACACATGTCCATGGCTCCTCACTACTCTCTCCCACAGCAGCACTCATGAGAACACATGTCCATGGCTCCTCACACAACTACTGTCTCCCAGCAACAGCACTCATGAGAACACATGTCCATGGCTCCTCACTACTCTCTCCCAGCAACAGCACTCATGAGAACACATGTCCATGGCTCCTCACTACTCTCTCCCAGCAACAGCACTCATGAGAACACATGTCCATGGCTCCTCACACAACTACTCTCTCCCAGCAACAGCACTCATGAGAACACATGTCCATGGCTCCTCACTACTCTCTCCCAGCAACAGCACTCATGAGAACACATGTCCATGGCTCCTCACTACTCTCTCCCAGCAACAGCACTCATGAGAACACATGTCCATGGCTCCTCACACAACTACTCTCTCCCAGCAACAGCACTCATGAGAACACATGTCCATGGCTCCTCACTACTCTCTCCCAGCAACAGCACTCATGAGAACACATGTCCATGGCTCCTCACACAACTACTCTCTCCCAGCAACAGCACTCATGAGAACACATGTCCATGGCTCCTCACACAACTACTCTCTCCCAGCAACAGCACTCATGAGAACACATGTCCATGGCTCCTCACTACTCTCTCCCAGCAACAGCACTCATGAGAACACATGTCCATGGCTCCTCACACAACTACTCTCTCCCAGCAACAGCACTCATGAGAACACATGTCCATGGCTCCTCACTACCCTCTCCCAGCAACAGCACTCATGAGAACACATGTCCATGGCTCCTCACACAACTACCCTCTCCCAGCAACAGCACTCATGAGAACACATGTCCATGGCTCCTCACTACTCTCTCCCAGCAGCAGCACTGATGAGAACACATGTCCATGGCTCCTCACACAACTACCCTCTCCCAGCAACAGCACTCATGAGAACACATGTCCATGGCTCCTCACTACTCTCTCCCAGCAACAGCACTCATGAGAACACATGTCCATGACTCCTCACACAACTACTCTCTCCCAGCAACAGCACTCATGAGAACACATGTCCATGGCTCCTCACACAACTACTCTCTCCCAGCAACAGCACTCATGAGAACACATGTCCATGGCTCCTCACTACTCTCCCAGCAACAGCACTCATGAGAACACATGTCCATGGCTCCTCACTACTCTCTCCCAGCAACAGCACTCATGAGAACACATGTCCATGGCTCCTCACTACTCTCTCCCACAGCAGCACTCATGAGAACACATGTCCATGGCTCCTCACTACTCTCTCCCAGCAACAGCACTCATGAGAACACATGTCCATGGCTCCTCACACAACTGCTGCCCTCTCCCAGCTGCAGCACTCAAAAGAATGCACATCTTATCACTATCCATGACGAGACACTGCCTTCACCCTAATAACCTGCAACTGTTGAGTCTAACATGATGTTCAATGTGATCCTCATTATAGCACTAAGTGTTCAGCTTCCAACAGCCAAATACAAACTAGCTCTGCTGGTGGAGCGTTACAGCTCCCGAAGCAGCTCTATGAAGGAAGAAGACATCTCCTCTGCAAGTACTGCCAGCACAAGACTGACATAAGCAGCCTGAACATCATTCCACACCATCTCACTTCTGAACAACACAAGGGGTGGAAGAGAAGAGCTCGAGCTTCTAAGAACTGAAGCTCTACAATCAAGCAAGTTTCAAAACAGAAACACAGTTGGTGTATTTTGTTAACAGAAAAGCTACTCGGGTCTACGTATTAGAAATGAATGTCAAGCTGCTGGTGAGCTGAGGCACCTGCCAAGTCTTTTGTTCCTGCCTCTTATACGTGTCTGAGAAGAGCACTCCGTACAGATGCCCAACTTGACAGGCTCAACCAGACTCCTGTAATGACAGAATGGATGTTTATAGAGGCGTGGAAATAATGGCTGAAAGAGGAGGGTTTGCTGACAGTACTTGGAAGCAGCTCCCCCTGAAGATGGGAAGCACAAGAGTGAGGTCACCAGCTAGTGCTTGCCGACAGAATTATCAGAGCACTGAAGAGACGACCATGCAGAAGCTGACAAGAACTTCAGACATTTTGTTGAAAGTTCTTGATAGTGTTGAACATGACAGTGAAGCCAGTGTAGGGACAAAAATGGATATTAGGTGATGAGTACCGCGCTTGTGGAGTATTTCTGTGGCTTATGATGGACATTCCTCTAGTTGGTGTCCCAGACCCATGCTAGTTCTAGTTGGGAGCCAGACCTATGAGTTAGGAGCCAGACCCATGCTGGTTAGGAGCCAGACCCATGCTAGTGCTAGTTGGGAGCCAGACCTATGAGTTAGGAGCCAGACCCATGCTAGTGCTAGTTGGGAGCAGGACCTATGAGTTAGGTACCAGACCCATGCTAGTTCTAGTTGGGAGCAGGACCTATGAGTTAGGTACCAGACCAATGCTAGTTTTCTAGTTGGGAGCCAGACCTATGAGTTAGGTGCCAGACCCATGATAGTTAGGTGCCAGACCCATGACAGTTAGGTGCCAGACCCATGACAGTCAGGTGCCAGACCCATGCTGGTTAGATGCCAGACTCATGCTAGTTAGGTGCCAGACCCATGCTGGTTAGGTGCCAGACCCATGCTGGTTAGATGCCAGACCCATGCTGGTTAGATGCCAGACCCATGCTGGTTAGGTGCCAGACTCATGCTAGTTGCCAGACCCATGCTGGTTAGGTGCCAGACCCATGCTGGTTAGATGCCAGACCCATGCTGGTTAGATGCCAGACCCATGCTGGTTAGATGCCAGACCCATGCTGGTTAGATGCCAGACCCATGCTGGTTAGATGCCAGACCCATGCTAGTTAGATGCCAGACCCATGCTGGTTAGATGCCAGACCCATGCTAGTTAGGTGCCTGACTCATGCTGGTTAGATGCCAGACCCATGCTGGTTAGATGCCAGACCCATGCTAGTTAGGTGCCTGACTCATGCTGGTTAGATGCCAGACCCATGCTAGTTAGGTGCCAGACCCATGCTAGTTAGATGCCCATGCTGGTTAGATGCCAGACCCATCATGCTGGTTAGGTGCCAGACCCATGCTGGTTAGATGCCAGACCCATGCTGGTTAGATGCCAGACCCATGCTAGTTAGATGCCAGACACATGCTGGTTAGATGCCAGACCCATGCTGGTTAGATGCCAGACTCATGCTAGTTAGGTGCCAGACCCATGCTGGTTAGATGCCAGACCCATGCTGGTTAGATGCCAGACCCATGCTGGTTAGATGCCAGACCCATGCTAGTTAGGTGCCAGACTCATGCTAGTTAGATGCCAGACCCATGCTGGTTAGGTGCCAGACTCATGCTAGTTAGATGCCAGACTCATGCTAGTTAGGTGTCAGACCCATGCTGGTTAGGTGCCTGACCCATGCTGGTTAGGTGCCAGACCCATGCTGGTTAGATGCCAGACTCATGCTAGTTAGGTGCCAGACCCAAGCTGGTTAACAGAAGAGTAGAGCTTGAGGTTGTTTGTCTGCACAACAAACTCAGCACATTTGGGGGGAGAAGTGGAGCGGGAGAAGTGGAGCACATTTGGGGGGAGAAGTGGAGCACATTTGGGGGGAGAAGTGGAGCACATTTGGGGGGAGAAGTGGAGCACATTTGGGGGGAGAAGTGGAGCACATTGAGTACTGGAGAAGATATAAACCCACAGCACTTTGCTCATACTGGAATAGGAAAGCCTCTGAACTCAGCTGGCTATTCTGCATGAAAGTCTTCTTTCATGTTTGACTAAGGTCTCCATTAGCCATGGCAGCTACAGCCAGCCATGTCTAGCTAATTCAGAATGAAACTCCAAGCATCCTTTCCCTGAAGCTATCAAGTTTGCAGCCAGTTCTCAATCCCATGCAGTCAATCCCATGCAGGCAGTTCTCAATCCCATGCAGGCAGTTCTCAATCCCATGCAGCCAGTTCTCAATCCCATGCAGCCAGTTCTCAATCCCATGCAGCCAGTTCTCAATCCCATGCAGCCAGTCCTCAATCCTGTGCAGTCAGTTCTCACTCCTGTGCAACCATTTCCCGTGCAACCATTTCCCAATACTGTCAATCCTGTGCATCCAGTTCTCACTCCCATGCAGCCAGTTCTTAATCCAATGCAGCCAGTTCTCATTCCTGTGCTGCCAGTTCCCAATCCTATGCAACCAGTTCTCAATCCTGTGCAGCCACTTCTCATTCCTATGCAGCCACTTCTCATTCCTGTGCTGCCAGTTCCCAATCCTATGCAACCAATTCTCAACCCTGTGCAGCCAGTTCTCAATCCCATGCAACCAGTTCTTGTTGCCCATATCTGTAACCAGGTGCTTTTCTCAAGTCTTTTCTAAGACGACCATTTCCTTTACATGTGCTCAGTTCACTACAGGTTGACCTGCTCACACATTTTCACTGGCACACAGATAGGCTAAACATCACATACAAGGCCAGACACTGCAATACAAACTTTCCTTTCCAGCTCAGCAGTGAGGATGCACACCCCCTCCCCTCCTACCCCCCACCCATTACATAATGGTGTGTGTGTGTGTGGATTTCCAGAACATTATAGCAAGTGTGAAGTTAATGAAGCTTGTTCACCTACACACAAGTACTAGTCTCTATTTTACCTATCTCCCTCCTGAAAAAGGTCATATGACTTGCCTCAGCTAAAGCATCTCCAAAGAATTCAGGCTATGATAGAAGATGCAATAAAATAAGTTGGTAAGGGTCTCCACAGAGACTTTCTTGTTGTTTGGGGAGAAGGGTGAGTTGTTTGGGGGGCAGCCTTTTCTACTGTACACTTGTTGGAGATGAAGTCCAGTACCGCTACAATATGACTTCTTCACAATCCAACTAAACTAACAGATGGCTGTGTTTAGAAGCACTAGGGCCATCTGCTGGACAGCCTTTGTCCAAGGACACTTGAAACAGTTCTTGAGAATGATCTCAGATCAGCTACTAGATTCCCTATGCTTGAAAGACTGACTAAAGGCAAGTTATCACATGCATTGTTCTTGAGGGAGAACAAGTAAGCATGACACCACACCCACTTTCCACTAATAGCTATTACCAAGGAGGACTTCATCTCAAAGCCATTTCTGTCCACCTGCTTCTTGGCTTCACTCAGCAGCTTGTCCTGGTCCTCAGCAACAGATACTGGCGTAGGCCCTGACTTAGACTATGGTAGAGACAAGGGAGAGAGAGAGAGAGGAAGGGAGGGAGGGAAAAGACAGAAGGCAACAATGACCCGAGGCGATCAATTTAGCCACGTTGCCTCTGTAGCGCGGACAAATCGAAACTCACCATTGTAGACCAGTACAGGGAGGCGGGTTGAGCGGGTTAGTTGCCCGGAACCAGGCTATTAGGAGCGACTGTTAGTTTTAAGTTGCTACTGTTGCAGCTCTCTGATTCCTATCACGTGCTTTTGCGATCTTTCGGAGGCGTGGCTGGAGGGGTTAGGACTAGCTGGTAACCCGTAACAACTGATGCACTTGGTGATGGCTGTTGAGCTCGAGCCTTTGATGTTGGGGGAGAGTGAAAACCTGACCCCTTCTACAAACTATTCCCAGTTGGAGAGTAGCTTAACTATAACTTCTAGCAGTCCCTCTCAAGGAGTGACGGGGACGGACCCGTCGGCTGGTAGTTCAGCGCACAAACAGCCACGGACTACACTCCTTAACGCCAGATTAACACGGAAACCACAGGAGCCACCCGAAATTAGCATTCTCAAAGTAAGCCTGAGCTAGTTTGTTCCACCGAGAGTGATCTGAGAGAGAGAGAGCAGAGAGAGAGAGAGACTAGAGTGACATATTCATTGCCTGCTCTGCTCAGTTGGCTTGTTTTGGTGTATTAGTCACAGACTCACAGATCAATCATTCCTGAGCCATTGCACAGATTATGATGAGGGTTCAGACTATGATTATAGCCTGAACCCTCATCATAATCTGTGCAGTGTCTCTGTAGGGTATCCTGTGCAATAGTGGGCAAGGTCACTAACACACATGGGCTTCCACGTGTATAGAGAAGGTCTTCCTCCCCCGAGAGAGTAAGAGAGAGTGAGAGAGGTTGGTGTTTGATTGTTTAATTAAGTAGCATCTGGGAAAGTTCCATACCCTTCCTCCTCTCTCAATCGCTGTGCTCCTGGGATTCCTGTAAAGTATGTAGTCGACATCCAGCTGCACTTTTCACAGCAAGGAAGAAAACAGTCAGTTAGTTTACTGAGAAGCTATTAAATGAAAATAATTGTGATGAATGGATGAAATTACATGATCACAACAGAGAGATTTTGACGTACTATACGTGCCAATTAAACTGTCTGTGGGTGGGGCATGTGCTAAATATTAATATATGGACTGCCATATTTACTTCAATCTTTACTCAATCAATGCCCTAGACAGGTGTGCATAGTTGACGAGTCATGACAGTACGGCTAGAATTTCTCTGGCATCAACTTCTGGCGGACTTTGTTGGAGCTGAAGGAAACATAAAGCCATGAAAGAAGTAGTAGTGGAGCTGAAGGAGACATAAGCCATGAAAGAAGTAGTAGTGGAGCTGAAGGAGACATAAGCCATGAAAGAAGCGTAGTGGAGCCGAAGGAGACATAAGCCATGAAAGAAGTAGTAGTGGAGCTGAAGGAGACATAAGCCATGAAAGAAGTAGTAGTGGAGCTGAAGGAGACATAAGCCATGAAAGAAGTAGTAGTGGAGCTGAAGGAGACATAAGCCATGAAAGAAGTGTAGTGGAGCTGAAGGAGACATAAGCCATGAAAGAAGTAGTAGTGGAGCTGAAGGAGACATAAGCCATGAAAGAAGTGTAGTGGAGCTGAAGGAGACATAAGCCATGAAAGAAGTGTAGTGGAGCTGAAGGAGACATAAGCCATGAAAGAAGTGTAGTGGAGCTGAAGGAGACATAAGCCATGAAAGAAGTAGTAGTGGAGCTGAAGGAGAGCATAAGCCATGAAAGAAGTAGTAGTGGAGCTGAAGGAGACATAAGCCATGAAAGAAGTGTAGTGGAGCTGAAGGAGACATAAGCCATGAAAGAAGTGTAGTGGAGCTGAAGGAGACATAAGCCATGAAAGAAGTAGTAGTGGAGCTGAAGGAGACATAAGCCATGAAAGAAGTAGTAGTGGAGCTGAAGGAGACATAAGCCATGAAAGAAGTGTAGTGGAGCTGAAGGAGACATAAGCCATGAAAGAAGTGTAGTGGAGCTGAAGGAGACATAAGCCATGAAAGAAGTGTAGTGGAGCTGAAGGAGACATAAGCCATGAAAGAAGTAGTAGTGGAGCTGAAGGAGAGCATAAGCCATGAAAGAAGTAGTAGTGGAGCTGAAGGAGACATAAGCCATGAAAGAAGTGTAGTGGAGCTGAAGGAGACATAAGCCATGAAAGAAGTAGTAGTGGAGCTGAAGGAGACCATAAGCCATGAAAGAAGTAGTAGTGGAGCTGAAGGAGACATAAGCCATGAAAGAAGTAGTAGTGGAGCTGAAGGAGACATAAGCCATGAAAGAAGTAGTAGTGGAGCTGAAGGAGACATAAGCCATGAAAGAAGTAGTAGTGGAGCTGAAGGAGACATAAGCCATGAAAGAAGTGTAGTGGAGCTGAAGGAGACATAAGCCATGAAAGAAGTGTAGTGGAGCTGAAGGAGACATAAGCCATGAAAGAAGTAGTAGTGGAGCTGAAGGAGACCATAAGCCATGAAAGAAGTAGTAGTGGAGCTGAAGGAGACATAAGCCATGAAAGAAGTAGTAGTGGAGCTGAAGGAGACATAAGCCATGAAAGAAGTGTAGTGGAGCTGAAGGAGACATAAGCCATGAAAGAAGTAGTAGTGGAGCTGAAGGAGACATAAGCCATGAAAGAAGTAGTAGTGGAGCTGAAGGAGACATAAGCCATGAAAGAAGTGTAGTGGAGCTGAAGGAGACATAAGCCATGAAAGAAGTAGTAGTGGAGCTGAAGGAGACCATAAGCCATGAAAGAAGTGTAGTGGAGCTGAAGGAGACATAAGCCCCGAAAGAAGTAGTAGTGGAGCTGAAGGAGACATAAGCCCCGAAAGAAGTAGTAGTGGAGCTGAAGGAGACATAAGCCATGAAAGAAGTAGTAGTGGAGCTGAAGGAGACATAAGCCATGAAAGAAGTAGAGTGGAGCTGAAGGAGACATAAGCCATGAAAGAAGTAGTAGTGGAGCTGAAGGAGACATAAGCCATGAAAGAAGTAGTAGTGGAGCTGAAGGAGACATAAGCCATGAAAGAAGTGTAGTGGAGCTGAAGGAGACATAAGCCATGAAAGAAGTGTAGTGGAGCTGAAGGAGACATAAGCCATGAAAGAAGTAGAGTGGAGCTGAAGGAGACCATAAGCCATGAAAGAAGTAGTAGTGGAGCTGAAGGAGACATAAGCCATGAAAGAAGTAGTAGTGGAGCTGAAGGAGACCATAAGCCATGAAAGAAGTAGAGTGGAGCTGAAGGAGACCATAAGCCATGAAAGAAGTGTAGTGGAGCTGAAGGAGACATAAGCCATGAAAGAAGTGTAGTGGAGCTGAAGGAGACATAAGCCATGAAAGAAGTAGTAGTGGAGCTGAAGGAGACATAAGCCATGAAAGAAGTAGTAGTGGAGCTGAAGGAGACCATAAGCCATGAAAGAAGGCCAGACGTGGTGTTACATCGGAATCTACCGAGGCACAGGTTTGACTTTATTGACATGCATATTGACGGATATGATCCAACCTCCCCTATGGAAGGCAAAGCTTCTCAGTCAGCCAACTAACTGCTCACTTCAGTGCTGTAGCTACTGAATGAGCTGCTTCTGGCGCTTTTTACACTCACTAGAATTGCACTCATCATCATTACATAGTCCACTAAATCAAGAAATAGATTAGACGGTCTTTGGGAAATGTGGAGTCTATTTGTACCTCGTGAATGACCCGCCTACGAATGATTAGGTCTGGAGTCTATTTATACCTCATGAATGACCCGCCTACGAATGATTAGGTCTGGAGTCTATTTGTACCTCATGAATTAGGCCTGGAGTCTATTTATACCTCATGAATGACCCGCCTACGAATGATTAGGTCTGGAGTCTATTTGTAACTCATGAATGACCCACCTACGAATGATTAGGTCTGGAGTCTATTTGTACCTCATGAATCCGCCTACGAATGATTAGGTCTGGAGTCTATTTGTACCTCATGAATGACCCGCCTACAAATGATTAGGTCTGGAGTCTGTTTGTACCTCATGAATGATCCGCCTACGAATGATTAGGTCTGGAGTCTATTTGTACCTCATGAATGACCCGCCTACGAATGATTAGGTCTGGAGTCTATTTGTACCTCATGAATGACCCGCCTACGAATGATTAGGTCTGGAGTCTATTTGTACCTCATGAACCTACGAATGATTAGGTCTGGAAAGAGAGATGATGTGTACTATGAAATAATTCCACTAGGGCTAGGGTTGGGTGTGTGGCTAGGGCTAGGCATGTTGCCAGTTCACTACTTATCCAATTCAGAGCATGTTGGATGAGGCTTTGCAAATAATGGACCTGCTGTTACCCTCCTAAGAAGCTACCGAAGTTAGTTTTAGTGCGCCATTTTGAGATGTGTGTCCACTCTCCCTCGCTCTCTGAGACCCTGTAGCACGCACAATAACATGTGAAGGTTGGGCGAATATTGAATATTTTCAGCTGACGTTAAATACTTTGTAGATATCCAGCTTTTTGAACTTTGCAACTGAAACTCTTCTGAAATGCGATGCATCCACGCTCGCTGGCAACACATTTCACACAATAAATGATTCATGATAACAGAGTGTATGCACACCAGACAATTATGATGGGTGTGGTTTCACATGCATGGTCTTGATAGTTGAGACCCAGCAATTGGGTGGCTCCAGTCCTCACCTCTATGGAAGCGCTGATCCCTAGGTGGCAACTCCCTCCATTTGCTGGTTCTATCAATCACCGATGTCTCTTCCTGCAATATGGGGTGGTATTGGTGTTCTTGCATGCTGTGAACCATTGCACTAGCATAACCTGGATGGCAGAGAACTAGGGCTGCAGCTTTGCTAGTTAACTCTAACCACTAAATAATCAACAATAACAAATGATACTTAATAATAATATTAACAATGACAATTTTGGAATCGGCTGGTCCTAATAGTTTCATACGTAAGCAATCATCAGACAATGAGGAGATGGGAGATGGGTATACAGAGGTGGAATGGAGGGTATGTAAATGGGGTGATGGTTGACAGTTTGATAGACAGGGTGAAGGATCTGAATTCCTAAGGATCTGAATTCCTAAGTACAATCAACACATGCCATGTCTGCATGCTTATTATTATTATATACACAATCAACACATGCCATGTCTGCATGCTTATTATTATTATACACACAATCAACACATGCCATGGTACAGGCACAACAAGTTCCTCCACATCTGTCCATCACCCCATCTGCCAAACTGTCACCCATCACCCATTGATATATCCCCTGATCCACCTCATACATAGGTATATATATGTATGCTACTTACCATTTGTGGCCAAACCACTTTCACTATAATAATAATAATAATAATAATAATAATAATAATAATAATAATAATAATAATAATAATAATAATAATAATAATAATAATAATAATAATAATAATAATAATAATAATAATAATAATAATAATAATAATAATAATAATAATAATAATAATAATAATAATAACAACAACAAATATATTTTTAATACATAAATAAATTAATAATTTATATAATTATACTTTAATCTAAAGTCTATTCAAAATGATAACAAAAACAACAAGTCAAGAGATGGCCCTAGGGTCACTGTCCAGCACCCCCCTCTGTATATCACCCCAGGCTGCCCTAAGCTGCTGTAGCACTCCCCCCTCTGTATGGCCCCAGGCTGCCCTAAGCTGCTGCAGCACTTCCCCTCTGTATCGCCCCAGGCTGCCCTAAGCTGCCGCAGCACTCCCCTTCTGTATGGCCCCAGGCTGCCCTAAGCTGCTGCAGCACTCCCCCTCTGTATCACCCCAGGCTGCCCTAAGCTGCCGCAGCACTCCCCCTCTGTATGGCCCCAGGCTGCCCTAAGCTGCTGCAGCACTCCCCCTCTGTATGGCCCCAGGCTGCCCTAAGCTGCTGCTGCACTCCCCCTCTGTATGGCCCCAGGCTGCCCTAAGCTGCCGAAGCATCCCCCCTCTGTATGGCCCCAGGCAGATGTTGAAGGAAGTATATACCTCCTGGAGTTAATAATAATAATATTATAAGTATGATATTAAAATGTGTGCTGCATACCAACATTTTTATATGGCAATATTTTCTAGCAGTTGGAATGGTCTATTATTATATATAATATATAATAGCTACTATTCCTGGCCTCTAACTGGCTGCTGGGAACTCAAAGAACCAAGTAGTTTGGCCCCACCCAAGTAATTCATCAAATATTCTGTCTGTCCCCACAGCTGGGCTTACAGTGTGTATTATGTGCAGTATTATGTGCAGGTTTATCCTATTTACCTACTAGCTGTTACTTTCTAGGCCCAATCCTTCTCATTTGCAAAACTTATGACGAGTACCTTCCCTCACGCCCACTCACATGTCTCTCCCTCTGCCTGGAGTCCTGTGATTCCCTCCAAGCTGATGCACTTCATACAACAGTGGCAAATACAAGGTTTTGAAGGGGGAAAACAGGTTACTAGATGATGAAACCTTGTCTTGTGAGCAACTCTTTACCAAAACACCATGCTGTTGTGTAGTAATTTGGTAAAGGGTCTGAGCTAGGATGCTGTGGCTGGAAGAGCAGGCAAAGTTGATGAAAATGAGGCCAGAAGTTGCATCAGGTGAAATTTATTCTGGAGCCAAAAAAAAAACTAGTTGAAAGCTGATGGGATATAACATGTTAGGCTATCAGAAATGGAACCTACGGAACTTATGGAACCTATGGAACCTATGGAACTTATGGAACTTATGGAACCTATGGAACCTATGGAACCACCTCTAGACCTGCCACTGTAGAGTGCCACATTGAAACTTCCATTTCCTCCTGGCTCATTATGGAATGGCTCCCTTTCCTGCAGTAGATGGCTCCAGAAACACTCTCTTCTCATGAAATGGAATGAGATGATGTCTGTATCTGAGAAGCTCCAGTGTGGTCCAGTAGGGCCGTGGACAATCCTGCGATCAGACATTGATATTCAAGAGACCTGCTATCAGTGTGGTCCAGTGGGGATAAGAAAAAAGAAAAAGACGATATTCTCATGTGTGTCTTGGCAATGTTTCAACGGGGTGAAAATGCAACGCAATGCATTTACCTTCACTGGCAATTTATCTCACATGTGATTCGAACTCACAGAAAAGATAATGAAGGCCATGGTTTCACATGCCTAGTCTTGAGAGCCAAGACCCAGCAATCTGCTCCAGCCTTAAATCCAGATTGAAGTGCTGATACTTTGGTAAGAAGGAGTGTAACACCTCCTCAGCGGGAAGGAGTGTAACACCTCCTCAGTGGTAAGGAGTGTAACACCTCCTCAGTGGGAAGGAGTGTAACACCTCCTCAGTGGGAAGGAGTGTAACACCTCCTCAGTGGTAAGGAGTGTAACACCTCCTCAGTGGGAAGGAGTGTAACACCTCCTCAGTGGGAAGGAGTGTAACACCTCCTCAGTGGGAAGGAGTGTAACACCTCCTCAGCGGGAAGGAGTGTAACACCTGCTCAGTGGGAAGGAGTGTAACACCTCCTCAGTGGGAAGGAGTGTAACACCTCCTCAGTGGGAAGGAGTGTAACACCTGCTCAGTGGGAAGGAGTGTAACACCTCAGTGGGAAGGAGTGTAACACCTCAGTGGTAAGGAGTGTAACACCTCCTCAGCGGGAAGGAGTGTAACACCTCAGTGGGAAGGAGTGTAACACCTCCTCAGCGGGAAGGAGTGTAACACCTCCTCAGTGGGAAGGAGTGTAACACCTCCTCAGTGGGAAGGAGTGTAACACCTCCTCAGTGGGAAGGAGTGTAACACCTGCTCAGTGGGAAGGAGTGTAACACCTCCTCAGTGGGAAGGAGTGTAACACCTCCTCAGTAATAATTATCCCAAAAGATTCATTCCTGGTTAGCTATGGAAACTAAATCTAATTTGTCTGTAATTCTTTATATATGTGTGAAATATGAAGGTCAAATATGAAGGTCAGTTGCTTAACTTTGTTCAATCATTGTTGACCTCAAGTTGGTATAAACTACTTCAGGGCAGAAAATGACCTTCCAGCTGAAGCAGAAGTTGTAGATATGGTGACATTTAAGTGTGTAGAGCAGGCAACATTTCCAAACAGTGTGCACTGAAGTGGCAGCATCTCCTGAGCACCTCATTATGTCCATGCCATCACTAATAGTGTGCACTGAAGTGGCAGCATCTCCTGAGCACCTCATTACTGTCCATGCCATCACTAATAGTGTGCACTGAAGTGGCAGCATCTCCTGACCACCTCATTACTGTCCATGCCATCACTAATAGTGTGCACTGAAGTGGCAGCATCTCCTGACCACCTCATTACTGTCCATGCCATCACTAATAGTGTGCACTGAAGTGGCAGCATCTCCTGACCACCTCATTACTGCCCATTACTGTCCATGCCATCACTAATAGTGTGCACTGAAGTGGCAGCATCTCCTGAGCACCTCATTACTGTGCATGCTATCACTAACAGTGTGCACTGAAGTGGCAGCATCTCCTGAGCACCTCATTACTGTCCATGCCATCACTAATAGTGTGCACTGAAGTGGCAGCATCTCCTGAGCACCTCATTACTGTGCATGCTATCACTAACAGTGTGCACTGAAGTGGCAGCATCTCCTGAGCACCTCATTACTGTCCATGCCATCACTAATAGTGTGCACTGAAGTGGCAACATCTCCTGAGCACCTCATTACTGTCCATGCCATCACTAATAGTGTGCACTGAAGTGGCAGCATCTCCTGAGCACCCCATTACTGTCCATGCCATCACTAATAGTGTGCACTGAAGTGGCAGCATCTCCTGAGCACCTCATTACTGTCCATGCCATCACTAATAGTGTGCACTGAAGTGGCAGCATCTCCTGACCACCTCATTACTGTCCATGCCATCACTAATAGTGTGCACTGAAGTGGCAGCATCTCCTGACCACCTCATTACTGTCCATGCCATCACTAATAGTGTGCACTGAAGTGGCAGCATCTCCTGACCACCTCATTACTGTCCATTACTGTCCATGCCATCACTAATAGTGTGCACTGAAGTGGCAGCATCTCCTGAGCACCTCATTACTGTCCATGCCATCACTAATAGTGTGCACTGAAGTGGCAGCATCTCCTGAGCACCTCATTACTGTGCATGCTATCACTAACAGTGTGCACTGAAGTGGCAGCATCTCCTGAGCACCTCATTACTGTCCATGCCATCACTAATAGTGTGCACTGAAGTGGCAGCATCTCCTGAGCACCTCATTGTCCATGCCATCACTAATAGTGTGCACTGAAGTGGCAGCATCTCCTGAGCACCCCATTAGTCCATGCCATCACTAATAGTGTGCACTGAAGTGGCAGCATCTCCTGAGCACCTCATTACTGTCCATGCCATCACTAATAGTGTGCACTGAAGTGGCAGCATCTCCTGAGCACCTCATTACTGTCCATGCCATCACTAATAGTGTGCACTGAAGTGGCAGCATCTCCTGAGCACCCCATTACTGTCCATGCCATCACTAATAGTGTGCACTGAAGTGGCAACATCTCCTGAGCACCTCATTACTGTCCATGCCATCACTAATAGTGTGCACTGAAGTGGCAGCATCTCCTGAGCACCTCATTACTGTCCATGCCATCACTAATAGTGTGCACTGAAGTGGCAGCATCTCCTGAGCACCTCATTACTGTCCATGCCATCACTAATAGTGTGCACTGAAGTGGCAGCATCTCCTGAGCACCTCATTACTGTCCATGCCATCACTAATAGTGTGCACTGAAGTGGCAGCATCGAGCACCTCATTACTGTCCATGCCATCACTAATAGTGTGCACTGAAGTGGCAGCATCTCCTGAGCAGCTCATTACTGTCCATGCCATCACTAATAGTGTGCACTGAAGTGGCAGCATCTCCTGAGCACCTCATTACTGTCCATGCCATCACTAATAGTGTGCACTGAAGTGGCAGCATCTCCTGAGCACCCCATTACTGTCCATGCCATCACTAATAGTGTGCACTGAAGTGGCAGCATCTCCTGAGCACCTCATTACTGTCCATGCCATCACTAATAGTGTGCACTGAAGTGGCAGCATCTCCTGAGCAGCTCATTACTGTCCATGCCATCACTAATAGTGTGCACTGAAGTGGCAGCATCTCCTGAGCACCTCATTACTGTCCATGCCATCACTAATAGTGTGCACTGAAGTGGCAGCATCTCCTGAGCACCTCATTACTGTCCATGCCATCACTAATAGTGTGCACTGAAGTGGCAGCATCTCCTGAGCACCCCATTACTGTCCATGCCATCACTAATAGTGTGCACTGAAGTGGCAACATCTCCTGAGCACCTCATTACTGTCCATGCCATCACTAATAGTGTGCACTGAAGTGGCAGCATCTCCTGAGCACCTCATTACTGTCCATGCCATCACTAATAGTGTGCACTGAAGTGGCAGCATCTCCTGAGCACCTCATTACTGTCCATGCCATCACTAATAGTGTGCACTGAAGTGGCAGCATCTCCTGAGCACCTCATTACTGTCCATGCCATCACTAATAGTGTGCACTGAAGTGGCAGCATCGAGCACCTCATTACTGTCCATGCCATCACTAATAGTGTGCACTGAAGTGGCAGCATCTCCTGAGCAGCTCATTACTGTCCATGCCATCACTAATAGTGTGCACTGAAGTGGCAGCATCTCCTGAGCACCTCATTACTGTCCATGCCATCACTAATAGTGTGCACTGAAGTGGCAGCATCTCCTGAGCACCCCATTACTGTCCATGCCATCACTAATAGTGTGCACTGAAGTGGCAGCATCTCCTGAGCACCTCATTACTGTCCATGCCATCACTAATAGTGTGCACTGAAGTGGCAGCATCTCCTGAGCACCCCATTAGTCCATGCCATCACTAATAGTGTGCACTGAAGTGGCAGCATCTCCTGAGCACCTCATTACTGTCCATGCCATCACTAATAGTGTGCACTGAAGTGGCAGCATCTCCTGAGCACCTCATTACTGTCCATGCCATCACTAATAGTGTGCACTGAAGTGGCAGCATCTCCTGAGCACCCCATTACTGTCCATGCCATCACTAATAGTGTGCACTGAAGTGGCAACATCTCCTGAGCACCTCATTACTGTCCATGCCATCACTAATAGTGTGCACTGAAGTGGCAGCATCTCCTGAGCACCTCATTACTGTCCATGCCATCACTAATAGTGTGCACTGAAGTGGCAGCATCTCCTGAGCACCTCATTACTGTCCATGCCATCACTAATAGTGTGCACTGAAGTGGCAGCATCTCCTGAGCACCTCATTACTGCCCATGCCATCACTAATAGTGTGCACTGAAGTGGCAGCATCTCCTGAGCACCTCATTACTGTCCATGCCATCACTAATAGTGTGCACTGAAGTGGCAGCATCTCCTGAGCACCTCATTACTGTCCATGCCATCACTAATAGTGTGCACTGAAGTGGCAGCATCTCCTGAGCACCCCATTACTGTCCATGCCATCACTAATAGTGTGCACTGAAGTGCAGCATCTCCTGAGCACCCCATTACTGTCCATGCCATCACTAATAGTGTGCACTGAAGTGGCAGCATCTCCTGAGCAGCTCATTACTGTCCATGCCATCACTAATAGTGTGCACTGAAGTGGCAGCATCTCCTGAGCACCCCATTACTGTCCATGCCATCACTAATAGTGTGCACTGAAGTGGCAGCATCTCCTGAGCACCTCATTACTGTCCATGCCATCACTAATAGTGTGCACGGAAGTGGCAGCATCTCCTGAGCACCTCATTACTGTCCATGCCATCACTAATAGTGTGCACTGAAGTGGCAGCATCTCCTGAGCACCCCATTACTGTCCATGCCATCACTAATAGTGTGCACTGAAGTGGCAGCATCTCCTGAGCACCCCATTACTGTCCATGCCATCACTAATAGTGTGCACTGAAGTGGCAGCATCTCCTGAGCACCCCATTACTGTCCATGCCATCACTAATAGTGTGCACTGAAGTGGCAGCATCTCCTGAGCACCCCATTACTGTCCATGCCATCACTAATAGTGTGCACTGAAGTGGCAGCATCTCCTGAGCACCCCATTACTGTCCATGCCATCACTAATAGTGTGCACTGAAGTGGCAGCATCTCCCGAGCACCCCATTACTGTCCATGCCATCACTAATAGTGTGCACTGAAGTGGCAGCATCTCCCGAGCACCTCATTACTGTCCATGCCATCACTAATAGTGTGCACTGAAGTGGCAGCATCTCCCGAGCACCTCATTACTGTCCATGCCATCACTAATAGTGTGCACTGAAGTGGCAGCATCTCCCGAGCACCTCATTACTGTCCATGCCATCACTAATAGTGTGCACTGAAGTGGCAGCATCTCCCGAGCACCTCATTACTGCCCATGCCATCACTAATAGTGTGCACTGAAGTGGCAACATCTCCCGAGTACCTCATTACTGTCCATGCCATCACTAATAGTGTGCACTGAAGTCATCTCCCGAGTACTTCATTACTGTCCATGCCATCACTAATAGTGTGCACTGAAGTGGCAGCATCTCCTGAGCACCCCATTACTGTCCATGCCATCACTAATAGTGTGCACTGAAGTGGCAGCATCTCCTGAGCACCCCATTACTGTCCATGCCATCACTAATAGTGTGCACTGAAGTGGCAGCATCTCCTGAGCACCCCATTACTGTCCATGCCATCACTAATAGTGTGCACTGAAGTGGCAGCATCTCCTGAGCACCTCATTACTGTCCATGCCATCACTAATAGCGTGCACTGAAGTGGCAGCATCTCCTGAGCACCTCATTACTGTCCATGCCATCACTAATAGTGTGCACTGAAGTGGCAGCATCTCCTGAGCACCTCATTACTGCCCATGCCATCACTAATAGTGTGCACTGAAGTGGCAGCATCTCCTGAGCACCTCATTACTGCCCATGCCATCACTAATAGTGTGCACTGAAGTGGCAGCATCTCCCAAGCACCTCATTACTGTCCATGCCATCACTAATAGTGTGCACTGAAGTGGCAGCATCTCCTGAGCACCCCATTACTGTCCATGTGCCATCACTAATAGTGTGCACTGAAGTGGCAGCATCTCCTGAGCACCTCATTACTGTCCATGCCATCACTAATAGTGTGCACTGAAGTGGCAGCATCTCCTGAGCACCTCATTACTGTCCATGCCATCACTAATAGTGTGCACTGAAGTGGCAGCATCTCCCGAGCAGCTCATTACTGTCCATGCCATCACTAATAGTGTGCACTGAAGTGGCAGCATCTCCCGAGCACCTCATTACTGTCCATGCCATCACTAATAGTGTGCACTGAAGTGGCAGCATCTCCCGAGCACCTCATTACTGTCCATGCCATCACTAATAGTGTGCACTGAAGTGGCAGCATCTCCCGAGCACCTCATTACTGCCCATGCCATCACTAATAGTGTGCACTGAAGTGGCAACATCTCCCGAGTACCTCATTACTGTCCATGCCATCACTAATAGTGTGCACTGAAGTGGCAGCATCTCCTGAGCACCCCATTACTGTCCATGCCATCACTAATAGTGTGCACTGAAGTGGCAGCATCTCCTGAGCACCTCATTACTGTCCATGCCATCACTAATAGTGTGCACTGAAGTGGCAGCATCTCCTGAGCACCTCATTACTGTCCACGCCATCACTAATAGTGTGCACTGAAGTGGCAGCATCTCCTGAGCACCTCATTACTGTCCACGCCATCACTAATAGTGTGCACTGAAGTGGCAGCATCTCCTGAGCACCTGATTACTGTCCACGCCATCACTAATAGTGTGCACTGAAGTGGCAGCATCTCCTGAGCACCCCATTACTGTCCATGCCATCACTAATAGTGTGCACTGAAGTGGCAGCATCTCCTGAGCACCCCATTACTGTCCATGCCATCACTAATAGTGTGCACTGAAGTGGCAGCATCTCCTGAGCACCTCATTACTGTCCATGCCATCACTAATAGTGTGCACTGAAGTGGCAGCATCTCCTGAGCACCTCATTACTGCCCATGCCATCACTAATAGTGTGCACTGAAGTGGCAGCATCTCCTGAGCACCCCATTACTGTCCATGCCATCACTAATAGTGTGCACTGAAGTGGCAGCATCTCCTGAGCACCCCATTACTGTCCATGCCATCACTAATAGTGTGCACTGAAGTGGCAGCATCTCCTGAGCACCCCATTACTGTCCATGCCATCACTAATAGTGTGCACTGAAGTGGCAGCATCTCCCGAGCACCTCATTACTGTCCATGCCATCACTAATAGTGTGCACTGAAGTGGCAGCATCTCCCGAGCACCTCATTACTGTCCATGCCATCACTAATAGTGTGCACTGAAGTGGCAGCATCTCCCGAGCACCTCATTACTGTCCATGCCATCACTAATAGTGTGCACTGAAGTGGCAGCATCTCCCGAGCACCTCATTACTGTCCATGCCATCACTAATAGTGTGCACTGAAGTGGCAGCATCTCCCGAGCACCTCATTACTGCCCATGCCATCACTAATAGTGTGCACTGAAGTGGCAACATCTCCCGAGTACCTCATTACTGTCCATGCCATCACTAATAGTGTGCACTGAAGTGGCAACATCTCCCGAGTACCTCATTACTGTCCATGCCATCACTAATAGTGTGCACTGAAGTGGCAGCATCTCCTGAGCACCTCATTACTGTCCATGCCATCACTAATAGTGTGCACTGAAGTGGCAGCATCTCCTGAGCACCCCATTACTGTCCATGCCATCACTAATAGTGTGCACTGAAGTGGCAGCATCTCCTGAGCACCCCATTACTGTCCATGCCATCACTAATAGTGTGCACTGAAGTGGCAGCATCTCCTGAGCACCTCATTACTGCCCATGCCATCACTAATAGTGTGCACTGAAGTGGCAGCATCTCCTGAGCACCCCATTACTGTCCATGCCATCACTAATAGTGTGCACTGAAGTGGCAGCATCTCCTGAGCACCTCATTACTGTCCATGCCATCACTAATAGTGTGCACTGAAGTGGCAGCATCTCCTGAGCACCTCATTACTGTCCATGCCATCACTAATAGTGTGCACTGAAGTGGCAGCATCTCCTGACCACCTCATTACTGTCCATGCCATCACTAATAGTGTGCACTGAAGTGGCAGCATCTCCTGAGCACCTCATTACTGTCCATGCCATCACTAATAGTGTGCACTGAAGTGGCAGCATCTCCTGAGCACCCCATTACTGCCCATGCCATCACTAATAGTGTGCACTGAAGTGGCAGCATCTCCTGAGCACCTCATTACTGTCCATGCCATCACTAATAGTGTGCACTGAAGTGGCAGCATCTCCTGAGCACCTCATTACTGTCCACGCCATCACTAATAGTGTGCACTGAAGTGGCAGCATCTCCTGAGCACCTCATTACTGTCCACGCCATCACTAATAGTGTGCACTGAAGTGGCAGCATCTCCTGAGCACCTCATTACTGTCCATGCCATCACTAATAGTGTGCACTGAAGTGGCAGCATCTCCTGAGCACCTCATTACTGTCCACGCCATCACTAATAGTGTGCACTGAAGTGGCAGCATCTCCTGAGCACCTCATTACTGTCCATGCCATCACTAATAGTGTGCACTGAAGTGGCAGCATCTCCTGAGCACCTCATTACTGTCCATGCCATCACTAATAGTGTGCACTGAAGTGGCAGCATCTCCTGAGCACCTCATTACTGTCCATGCCATCACTAATAGTGTGCACTGAAGTGGCAGCATCTCCTGAGCACCTCATTACTGTCAATGCCATCACTAATAGTGTGCACTGAAGTGGCAGCATCTCCTGAGCACCTCATTACTGTCAATGCCATCACTAATAGTGTGCACTGAAGTGGCAGCATCTCCTGAGCACCTCATTACTGTCCATGCCATCACTAATAGTGTGCACTGAAGTGGCAGCATCTCCTGAGCACCTCATTACTGTCAATGCCATCACTAATAGTGTGCACTGAAGTGGCAGCATCTCCTGAGCACCTCATTACTGTCAATGCCATCACTAATAGTGTGCACTGAAGTGGCAGCATCTCCTGAGCACCTCATTACTGTCCATGCCATCACTAATAGTGTGCACTGAAGTGGCAGCATCTCCTGAGCACCTCATTACTGTCCATGCCATCACTAATAGTGTGCACTGAAGTGGCAGCATCTCCTGAGCACCTCATTACTGTCAATGCCATCACTAATAGTGTGCACTGAAGTGGCAGCATCTCCTGAGCACCTCATTACTGTCATTTCCTTCTGGTGTGACTTGAAGAGGTGATAATTTCACATTGAACTCCGACTCCTCTACATCATTTTTTAACATGACTGTCTCACTGAGAATCAGATAATGACTAGAATGCATGTGTTGTGCATGTATTATATATATAGGCAAGTGTGTATATAAATAAGAACATGGTTAGTTCTGGAGTTTTGAGAACTTTTTCTAGGTGGCCTTGACACAAAATATAAACAAAGCAATTTTCTCGACTATTCGACAAGATGCTCTAGCCCTCATCAGGGAGACGCTAAGACTAGCAGAGCCTGCTATATACCGGTAGCTAGATGTTTACGACATGCAAGGTTCTTCACATCACTCTAAGAGTGAGTCTTGTATATCTGCTGCTTTTATAAGGGTACATCTGCTGCCTTTATAAGGGTATATCTGCTGCCTGCTGCCTTTATAAGGGTATATCTGCTGTCTTTATCTGCTGCCTTTATAAGGGTATATGCTACCGCTTGGTAGATTGTATGCAAGTGGTAGTAATCTTCAACCAATTGACTTTCAACAAATGTTGACTTACAGTAAGTAGTTAGCTATGTAGCTACTGTTGAAGACTATGCAAGTCTATCAAAGCTAATGCAAACAATACTAGTACCTGACATTATTGGGAAGGCTGAGTCAAAATGTGGAGCCCTGTCTGTCCCGTGCCCCAGATCTCTGCCACTGCTCATTCACAAGCAATTCCCTCCATTTGTTAGCTCATCACTGACATGGATAGATACCTTCTCTGTGTTACCTAGCACTACACATGGATAGATACCTTCTCTGTGTTACATAACACTACACATGGATAGATACCTTCTCTGTGTTACCTAGCACTACACATGGATAGATACCTTCTCTGTGTTACATAACACTACACACATAACACTACACATGGATAGATACCTTCTCTGTGTTACCTAGCACTACACATGGATAGATACCTTCTCTGTGTTACATAACACTACACATGGATAGATACCTTCTCTGTGTTACCTAGCACTACACATGGATAGATACCTTCTCTGTGTTACCTAGCACTACACATGGATAGATACCTTCTCTGTGTTACCTAGCACTACACATGGATAGATACCTTCTCTGTGTTACCTAGCACTACACATGGATAGATACCTTCTCTGAGTTACCTAACACTACACATGGATAGATACCTTCTCTGTGTTACCTAGCACTACACATGGATAGATACCTTCTCTGTGTTACCTAGCACTACACATGGATAGAAGATACCTTCTCTGTGTTACCTAGCACAACACATGGATAGATACCTTCTCTGTGTTACCTAGCACTACACATGGATAGAAGATACCTTCTCTGAGTTACCTAACACTACACATGGATAGATACCTTCTCTGTGTTACCTAGCACTACACATGGATAGATACCTTCTCTGTGTTACCTAGCACTACACATGGATAGATACCTTCTCTGTGTTACCTAGCACTACACATGGATAGATACCTTCTCTGTGTTACCTAGCACTACACATGGATAGATACCTTCTCTGTGTTACCTAGCACTACACATGGATAGATACCTTCTCTGTGTTAC
The DNA here is from genome assembly GCA_028752905.1 of Cladorhizidae sp. MBARI D1340-BT2. Classification (NCBI taxonomy): domain Eukaryota; kingdom Metazoa; phylum Porifera; class Demospongiae; order Poecilosclerida; family Cladorhizidae; species Cladorhizidae sp. MBARI D1340-BT2. The sequence goes on along the minus strand of JAQNBH010000018.1, from coordinate 38,825,699 downwards.
CTAGCACTACATGGATAGATACCTTCTCTGTGTTACCTAGCACTACACATGGATAGATACCTTCTCTGTGTTACCTAACACTACACATGGATAGATACCTTCTCTGTGTTACCTAACACTACACATGGATAGATACCTTCTCTGTGTTACCTAGCACTACACATGGATAGATACCTTCTCTGTATTACCTAGCACTACACATGGATAGATACCTTCTCTGAGTTACATAACACTACACATGGATAGATACCTTCTCTGTGTTACCTAGCACTACATGGATAGATACCTTCTCTGTGTTACCTAACACTACACATGGATAGATACCTTCTCTGTGTTACCTAGCACTACACATGGATAGATACCTTCTCTGTGTTACCTAGCGCTACACATGGATAGATACCTTCTCTGTGTTACCTAGCGCTACACATGGATAGATACCTTCTCTGTGTTACCTAGCACTATACATGGATAGATACCTTCTCTGTGTTACCTAGCACTACACATGGATAGATACCTTCTCTGTGTTACCTAGCACTACACATGGATAGATACCTTCTCTATGGTACCTAACACTACACATGGATAGATACCTTCTCTGTGTTTCCTATCACTCTGTTCGCATCAGAAGATGGATTTGTATGATTATTTTTAGCTAATACATGTACTAACTACTTGAATTTCTCTTTCAAAAAGCTGATTGTTAAAGAGACATCTACAAAGAAGAGGATCATTAAAAGCCTGCCTCTATATTAGAGTCAAAGAATAGGGATCGTTAAGAGCCTCTATATCAGAGTCAAAGAATAGGGATCATTAAGAGCCAGAGTCAAAGAATAGGGATCATTAAGAGCCTCTATATCAGATTCAAAGAAAATCATAAGAGCCTCTATATCAGAGTCAAAGAAGAGGATCATTAAGAGCCTCTGTATCAGATTAAAAGAAAATCATAAGAGCTTCTATATCAGAGTCAAAGAAGAGGATTATTAATAGCCTCTATATCAGAGTCAAAGAAGTGGATCATTACAGCCTCTATATCAGAGTCAAAGAAGAGGATTATTAATAGCCTCTATATCAGAGTCAAAGAAGTGGATCATTAACAGCCTCTATATCAGAGTCAAAGAAGTGGATCATTACAGCCTATATATCAGAGTCAAAGAAGAGGATTATTAATAGCCTCTATATCAGAGTTAAAGAAGTGGATCATTAAGAGCCTCTATATCAGAGTCAAAGAAGAGGATCATTACAGCCTCTATATCAGAGTTAAAGAAGAGGATCATTAAGAGCTTCTATATCAGAGTGGATCATTAAGAGCCTCTATATCAGAGTTAAAGAAGTGGATCATTAAGAGCCTCTATATCAGAGTCAAAGAAGAGGATCATTAAGAGCCTCTATATCAGAGTCAAAGAAGTGGATCATTAAGAGCCTCTATATCAGAGTCAAAGAAGTGGATCATTAAGATCCTCTATATCAGAGTTAAAGAAGTGGATCATTAAGAGCCTCTATATCAGAGTCAAAGAAGAGGATTATTAATAGCCTCTATATCAGAGTTAAAGAAGAGGATCATTAAGAGCTTCTATATCAGAGTTAAAGAAGTGGATTATTAATAGCCTCTATATCAGAGTTAAAGAAGAGGATCATTAAGAGCTTCTATATCAGAGTTAAAGAATAGGGATCATTAAGAGCCTCTATATCAGAGTCAAAGAAGAGGATTAATAGCCTCTATATCAGAGTTAAAGAAGAGGATCATTAAGAGCTTCTATATCAGAGTTAAAGAATAGGGATCATTAAGAGCCTCTATATCAGAGTCAAAGAAGAGGATTAATAGCCTCTATATCAGAGTCAAAGAAGAGGATTAATAGCCTCTATATCAGAGTTAAAGAAGAGGATCATTAAGAGCTTCTATATCAGAGTTAAAGAATAGGGATCATTAAGAGCCAGAGTCAAAGAATAGGATCATTAAGAGCCTCTATATCAGAGTCAAAGAAGAGGATCATTAACTGGACAGAGAGTTCACCCTTCACCGAGTATTTTCTAACAATGACCTTCCACTTCCCTTCATCCGCTGCTTTGGAGGAGTCACCGGCCGTGGGGAGAGGCGAGAAGACAAGAAATGAAGGGGAATCCCCTTAGTCATCATCACCCACGTAGCTGACCAAGTGAGACACGTTTGTGGGGGGGAAATAATGTCGGGGGGTTGAGTTTCAGCTTACCAAGGTCAAAATTTTACTAGGAACTCATCAGTTGTTAGAATTCCCTGCAGCTGCGGGAAAGTGTCTATTGGTGAGACAAGGAGGAGGTTGGAGTGGATCAAGAAGATAAGGACACAGGAATTGTAAAGTCTGCTATCACAGAGCATACGTGGACCACCACCATCCGATCTCATGGAAAGAATCTTGCTGATTGATCGAGCCAAATAATAAAGGGGATTGTTTGTGAAGGAGGCGCTGCACACCATCTTGCACCCAAGGATCACTACTTCAATGGAGATGTGGGGCTGAAGCCACCAGTTTGCTTGCTCTCAACTCTCAAGACTATGCACAAGAAACTGCACCATTATGTTGTCTGTCTGATGATATATGCAGCATTCACACAAATCACATACTGCTTGTGTGCAACATGTTGCCAGCGAGTATCAATGTCTCGCATTGTGTGCAACATGTTGCCAGCGAGTATCAATGTCTCCCATTGTGTGCAACATGTTGCCAGCGAGTGTCTCGCATTAGTGCTGTTGTTGACTCATCCTGACAAAGACCGAAGCATTCGCTTGAAATATTAGGGAAAACAAAAGCTGGTCGAAAGAAGGAAAACAAAAATATATATACAAATAATATATATATATATATATATATATATATAATATAAATATATATATATATATAATAATATAAAGTGTTCTTGTTTTTTAAGTTCAGAGTTGCTTCTCATGTAATCCTAGATCCCAACAACACTAGCCCTAGCCCTACACTAGCCCTGGCCCTAGATCCCAACAACACTAGCCCTAGCCCTAGATCCCAACAACACTAGCCCTAGCCCTAGATCCCAACAACACTAGCCCTAGCCCTAGATCCCAACAACACTGGCCCTAACTCTAGATCCGAACAACACTAGCCCTAGCCCTAGATCCCAACAATACTAGCCCTAGCCCTAGATCCCAACAACACTAGCCCTAGCCCTAGATCCCAACAACACTAGCCCTAGCCCTAGATCCCAACAACACTAGCCCTAGCCCTAGATCCCAACAACACTAGCCCTAGCCCTAGATCCCAACAACACTAGCCCTAGCCCTAGATCCCAACAACACTAGCCCTAGCCCTAGATCCCAACAACACTAGCCCTAGCTCTAGATCCCAACAACACTAGCCCTAGCCCTAGATCCCAACAACACTAGTCCTAGCCCTAGATCCCAACAACACTAGCCCTAGCCCTAGATCCCAACAACACTAGCCCTAGCCCTAGATCCCAACAACACTAGCCCTAGCTCTAGATCCCAACAACACTAGCCCTAGCCCTAGATCCCAACAACACTAGCCCTAGCCCTAGATCCCTAGATCCCAACAACGCTAGTCCTAGCCCTAGTCCTAGCCCTAGTTCCCAACAACACTAGCCCTAGATCCCAACAACACTAGCCCTAGCTCTAGACCCCAACAACACTAGCCCTAGATCCCAACAACACTAGCCCTAGCCAGTAGCAGGTAGGAAAGATTGTGCCTCCATATTATGACATTGGCCATTGAAGAGGCTTCTCTCTCTTTCCTTCTATACTACTCCCTGACTCTGATTAAGAGCATCTGCTTTGAGGTCTAGCTGAGTGGAGAGGTGATCTCATATCTCATATCTCATAGGCAGCTATGCTATAACATATGGGAGCAAATACAGCCATAATAAACCATGTTGACCAATGGTTAACCTGTCTGCATCGCTAGACATATTGTAACCATCCTTTTTCTGCAGCATCTAATAGGTGTCAGGAAAGCATCTGTGCAAGCCCATCATGCCTACACTCAAAAACTCTTCACTCAGAATCTTTTTCTCATGGAAGATATCCTGAACATGGAGGAGAAAACAGTCAGTGATAGTGTGTATGTGTGTTGTGTGTGTGCATGTATGTATGTGTGTGATGTGTGTGTATGTGCATGTATGTGTGTGTTTATGTACGAGTATCACTAGGGCCTGTGTACACATGTCCATGTTGATCACAATGATACAGAGGTGAAATTAGCTGTGTTACAGAGCCAGCATCCCGAGACCAATGATACAGAGGTGAAATTAGCTGTGTTACAGTGCCGCAGGAGCCGGGGCAGCTGGGCATCCCGAGACATATTTTGTGGCTTGTGCACTTATAGTTTCACAATTAAGTGGTTGATGTCTTCAGGTTTCTCTCATAGTGGAAGCCATGCCATTAGTGCCGGCCATTAGTGCCGGCCATTGGTACCAAGGCAAACAAGCCTTTAAATTATCGCGTTCCCCATCGTGAGTTTTGTAAAGACAACAATGGTCAAACATTCATTTCAGTGGTAATGGTTTCAAAGATTGTGGCTGCACTGCGATGAAGACCGAGACCCCTTGCGATGAAGACCGAGACCTTACCTTGGCCATGGCTACACTACAATGAAGACCTTGCCTCGGCCATGGCTGCACTGTGATGAAGACCTTGCCTTGGCCATGGCTACACTGCGATAAAGACCTTGCCTTGGCCATGGCTACACTGCGATGAAGACCGAGACCTTGCCGTGGCCATGGCTGCACTGCGATGAAGACCGAGACCTTGCCTTGGCCATGGCTACACTGCGATGAAGACCGAGACCTTGCCTTGGCCATGGCTACACTGCGATGAAGACCGAGACCTTACCTTGGCCATGGAAAATGAAGACCTTGCCTTGGCCATGGCTACACTACAATGAAGACCTTGCCTTGGCCATGGCTACACTGCGATGAAGACCGAGACCTTGCCATGGCTGCACTGCGATGAAGACCTTGCCTTGGCTATGGCTACACTACAATGAAGACCTTGCCTTGGCCATGGCTACACTACAATCAAGACCTTGCCTTGGCCATGGCTACACTACAATGAAGACCTTGCCTTGCCCATGGCTACACTGCGATGAAGACCGAGACCTTGCCGTGGCTATGGCTACACTGCAATGAAGACCGAGACCTTGCCTTGGCCATGACTGCACTGCGATGAAGACCGAGACCTTACCTTGGCCATGGCTACACTACAATGAAGACCTTGCCTTGGCCATGGCTACACTACAATGAAGACCTTGCCTTGGCCATGGCTACACTGCGATGAAGACCTTGCCTTGGCCATGGCTACACTACAATGAAGACCTTGCCTTGGCCATGGCTACACTGCGATGAAGACCTTGCCTTGGCCATGGCTGCACTGTGATGAAGACCGAGACCTTGCCTTGGCCATGGCTACACTGCGATGAAGACCTTGCCTTGGCCATTGCTGCACTGCGATGAAGACTGAGATCTTGCCTTGGCCATGGCTGCACTGCGATGAAGACCGAGACCTTGCCCTACACTGCGATGAAGACCTTGCTGCACTGCGATGAAGACCGAGACCTTGCCTTGGCCATGGCTGCACTACGATGAAGACCTTGCCTTGGCCATGGCTACACTGCGATGAAGACCTTGCCTTGTGTTTTACAAGTGTCACTGCTTACAAGAATAACCAGTTGCACTCTACCCTAGGGCTAGGGCTAGGGCTAGGGCTATGTTTAGAGCAGACATTTATTCCACTGGCTTCTCAAACTATGCCATTGCTAAGCTGCCCAGCATGAAGGTAGTGTCATAAAGAGTCTGTGCTGAAGGTAGAGTCATAAAGAGTCTGTGCTGAAGGTAGTGCCATAAAGAGTCTGTGCTGAAGGTAGAGTCATAAAGAGTCTGTGCTGAAGGTAGTGTCATATCATAAAGAGTCTGTGCTGAAGGTATTGTCATAAAGAGTCTGTGCTGAAGGTAGTGTCATAAAGAGTCTGTGCTGAAGGTAGTGCCATAAAGAGTCTATGCTGAAGGTAGTGTCATAAAGAGTCTGTGCTGAAGGTAGAGTCATAAAGAGTCTGTGCTGAAGGTATTGTCATAAAGAGTCTGTGCTGAAGGTAGTGTCATAAAGAGTCTGTGCTGAAGGTAGAGTCATAAAGAGTCTGTGCTGAAGGTGGTGTCATAAAGAGTCTGTGCTGAAGGTAGTGTCATAAAGAGTCTGTGCTGAAGGTAGTGTCATAAAGAGTCTGTGCTGAAGGTGGTGTCATAAAGAGTGTCATAAAGAGTATGTGCTGAAGGTAGAGTCTGTGCTGAAGGTAGTGTCATAAAGAGTCTGTGCTGAAGGTAGTGTCATAAAGAGTCTGTGCTGAAGGTAGTGCCATAAAGAGTCTGTGCTGAAGGTAGTGCCATAAAGAGTCTGTGCTGAAGGTAGTGTCATAAAGAGTCTGTGCTGAAGGTAGAGTCATAAAGAGTCTGTGCTGAAGGTAGTGCCATAAAGAGTCTGTGCTGAAGGTAGTGTCATAAAGAGTCTGTGCTGAAGGTAGTGTCATAAAGAGTCTGTGCTGAAGGTAGAGTCATAAAGAGTGTGCTGAAGGTAGTGCCATAAAGAGTCTGTGATGAAGGTAGTGTCATAAAGAGTCTGTGCTGAAGGTAGTGTCATAAAGAGTCTGTGCTGAAGGTAGTGTCATAAAGAGTCTGTGCTGAAGGTAGTGTCATAAAGAGTCTGTGCTGAAGGTAGAGTCATAAAGAGTCTATGCTGAAGGTAGAGTCATAAAGAGTCTGTGCTGAAGGTAGTGTCATAAAGAGTCTGTGCTGAAGGTAGAGTCATAAAGAGTCTGTGCTGAAGGTAGTGTCATAAAGAGTCTGTGCTGAAGGTGGTATCATAAAGAGTCTGTGCTGAAGGTAGAGTCATAAAGAGTCTGTACTGAAGGTAGTGTCATAAAGAGCCTGTGCTGAAGGTAGAGTCATAAAGAGTCTGTGCTGAAGGTAGTGCCATAAAGAGTCTGTGCTGAAGGTAGTGTCATAAAGAGTGTGCTGAAGGTGGTGTCATAAAGAGTCTGTGCTGAAGGTAGAGTCTGTGCTGAAGGTGGTGTCATAAAGAGTCTGTGCTGAAGGTAGTGTCATAAAGAGTCTGTGCTGAAGGTAGAGTCATAAAGAGTCTGTGCTGAAGGTAGTGCCATAAAGAGTCGGTGCTGAAGGTAGTGTCATAAAGAGTCTGTGCTGAAGGTGGTGTCATAAAGAGTGTCATAAAGAGTCGGTGCTGAAGGTAGAGTCTGTGCTGAAGGTGGTGTCATAAAGAGTGTCATAAAGAGTCTGTGCTGAAGGTAGTGTCATAAAGAGTCTGTGTTGAAGGTAGAGTCATAAAGAGTCTGTGCTGAAGGTAGTGTCATAAAGAGTCTGTGCTGAAGGTAGTGTCATAAAGAGTCTGTGCTGAAGAGTGTTAACTTCCTAACATCCTATTACAACATGTGATGTGGCTAAACAAACACTGTCATCACAGCTCGCAAGGGAGAGGTCACAACAATGGGAATGTTTGTTAAGCTGCTGTCAAATGCTCACTCTGCCTTGCCTTTTGTGGTGAGGGGTCAGGTTCCAAATTCCATGCAACTGATTCATCCGTGCTCTGAAGACAATTCCAGGCCATCAAGCAAAAAAAAAAGCAGACAATTACACCTCTGGTGACATGGAGAACGAGATGGTGTGAAAGTGATGGCTTTGTGTGTCTTGCAAGAGATTGCTGCGTCGATTCTGAATGCCCCATTCTTCACAATGATGGCTGATGAAACAGCAGATGCTTCAGATGTGGAGCAGGTTGTAGTGTGTCTTAGGTGGGTTGGTGAAACTTTCAAACTTGAAGAAGATTTTGTTGCATTTTATCAAGTGGCAATAACTCAAATCGAGACCATCGACACGACTAGTACCGATGTGTCCCTGCAGCTGAAAACCTTGCCATTTTAAAAGTGTATGGCCAGTGTTATGATGCTACTACCACATGTCTGGTGCAAAACTAGGTATGGTATATCAAGATTGCATGCAGCTGAAGCCAGAGCTATTTTTACTTTCTCTACAGTCACTCATTAAATTTGGTTCGCATCAAGCGATGCAAGCTTATGCGGACGCATGGGACACCACACATGAAATCATGGAATTGAATTTCCTGCATGTTGATGCAATCTTCATGCACGTGATGCAATCTTCATGCGCACATGTTGCAATCTTCATGCACGTGATGCAATCTTCATGCACATGATGCAATCTTCATGCACATGTTGCAATCTTCATGCACGTGATGCAATCTTCATGCACGTGATGCAATCTTCATGCACATGTTGCAATCTTCATGCACGTGTTGCAATCTTCATGCACATGTTGAAATCTTCATGCACGTGATGCAATCTTCATGCACATGTTGCAATCTTCATGCACATGTTGCAATCTTCATGCACGTGATGCAATCTTCATGCACATGTTGCAATCTTCATGCACATGTTGCAATCTTCATGCACATGTTGCAATCTTCATGCACATGTTGCAATCTTCATGCACGTGATGCAATCTTCATGCACATGTTGCAATCTTCATGCACATGTTGCAATCTTCATGCACATGATGCAATCTTCATGCACGTGATGCAATCTTCATGCACGTGTTGCAATCTTCATGCACATGTTGCAATCTTCATGCACATGATGCAATCTTCATGCACGTGATGCAATCTTCATGCACGTGATGCAATCTTCATGCACGTGATGCAATCTTCATGCACGTGATGCAATCTTCATGCAGCTTAAGGAAGAAATGGTGACCAGTGACTCTACAGGCATTAGTGTTTTGTGCATTAGTGTTTTGTGTCCGACCAATGGTCTGTCTGGGGCTGAATCTTTGAAGAGCATTCTTGATAATTTTCACATGCTTGTGTGTCAAGGGTACCGAAATGAAGGAGAGAATTCAAGATGTCGCTGCTCAGATGACCACATTTGACTATATACTTCTTTGCCAACTCCTGGGTCTACTGATCATACGACACATCAACAACCAGTAAAGCAATGCAGAAGGCACATCATTCAGCAGCAGCAGGTCATGCTATGACAGCCATGACCATTACCACTCTGCAGTTCCTATGCAGTGATGCCATTGATCAGTTTGGGAATAAGATCTTGATGTTAACAAGCCTGTTCTACCTCACCATCGCAAGACTCCTCACCACTTTGATGATGGCTCTGACGACCTTTTATGTGGCAGTGGATGACCACTAAAGGATCAATTATTTTTGAGGCACTTGATCTCATCACTTCTTGCATTGAAGATTTTGAGGCACTTGATCTCAACACTTCTTGCATTGAAGATTTTGAGGCACTTGATCTCAACACTTCTTGCATTGAAGATTTTGAGGCACTTGATCTCAACACTTCTTGCATTGAAGATTTTGAGGCAGTGATCTCATCACTTCTTGCATTGAAGATTTTGAGGCACTTGATCTCAACACTTCTTGGGCATTGAAGATTTTGAGGCAGTGATCCATCACTTCTTGCATTGAAGATTTTGAGGCACTTGATCTCATCACTTCTTGCATTGAAGATTTTGAGGCATTGAAGATTTTGAGGCAGTGATCTCAACACTTCTTGCATTGAAGATTTTGAGGCACTTGATCTCAACACTTCTTGGGCATTGAAGATTTTGAGACTGTGAACTCATCACTTCTTGTATTGAAGATTTTGAGGCACTTGATCTCATCACTTCTTGCATTGAAGATTTTGAGGCACTTGATCTCAACACTTCTTGCATTGAATATTTTGAGGCACTTGATCTCAACACTTCTTGCATTGAAGATTTTGAGGCAGTGATCTCATCACTTCTTGCATTGAAGATTTTGAGGCAGTGATCTCATCACTTCTTGCATTGAAGATTTTGAGGCACTTGATCTCATCACTTCTTGCATTGAAGATTTTGAGGCACTTGATCTCATCACTTCTTGCATTGAAGATTTTGAGGCAGTGATCTCAACACTTCTTGCATTGAAGATCATTTCAACAGTCTGGCTACCAGACCTCTGAAAAAGTCCAGTCGCTTCTCCTTGAGGCAGCAGTTGCTGAGCAATGTCAAGAAGAATTGCCTTTTTATGGTTTTGATTCCCTGCAACTTCCAACACAACTTCGACTCTCAAAACTTTCCAACCAAAGGAGAAGTACTTGTGTCCAATATCCTCAACCATTTCAAATTGTTACCCCCAGGCCAGTTGGAGCTAATGTCTCTCGGCAGCAAACTAGTGAAGCTACTACTTGTGATGCCAGCTACAAATGCTGAGAGTGAGGTCATTCAGTGCCGTCAAGACTTACCTACGCTCAACTCAACGGTGTCTCAGCAGCATCTGATGCACATGCGTAGGAACCCACTGACTATCTAACCATGCTGATGTGGCAAGTAACTTCATCACTGGTCATGGCCATGGAAAGCACATGTTAGGTATGCAGTTCATGTGACTGATCTTCATTTTGCATAATAAGACAAGAGTAAAATTCAAGTTGATTATTGAGAAGGTCATTGTAATTTGATTGTCATTAGTTATTATATTATATTGATTATTAATGTTTTGGTGTGCATGGATTTGAACTTGCTCCACTTCTGGAGAGCTTACAGCTGCTCTGCGTTACTGGGGCTAGGGCTAGGGCTAGGGCTAGGGCTAGGGTGTTCTGGCTCTGCATTGAATACAAAATGTAGTCTACTCATTTTTTTAATATATATTTTTACTGTAGCATTCCTATACGAATCAGATCTTGACCAAGTACGAACACTTCAAAGTTAGTGCATTAATAATATGTAGATAACAAATGTCACACAAGTTAGTGTATTAATAATATGTAGATAACAAATGCCACACAAGTTAGTGCATTAATAATATGTAGATAACAAATGTCACACAAGTTAGTGTATTAATAATAATTATGTAGATAACAAATGCCACACAAGTTAGTGCATTAATAATAACAAATGCCACACAAGTTAGTGTATTAATAATATGTAGATAACAAATGCCACACAAGTTAGTGTATTAATAATATGTAGATAACAAACATAGTGTATTAATAATATGTAGATAACAAACACCACACAAGTTAGTGTATTAATAATAACAAATGCCACACAAGTTAGTGTATTAATAATATGTAGATAACAAATGCCACACAAGTTAGTGTATTAATAATATGTAGATAACAAACACCACACAAGTTAGTGCATTAATAATATGTAGATAACAAGTGCCACACAAGTTAGTGATTAATAATATGTAGATAACAAATGCCACACAAGTTAGTGATAACAAATGCCACACAAGTTAGTGTATTAATAATATGTAGATAACAAACACCACACAAGTTAGTGCATTAATAATATGTAGATAACAAATGCCACACAAGTTAGTGTATTAATAATATGTAGATAACAAACACCACACAAGTTAGTGTATTAATAATATGTAGATAACAAATGCCACACAAGTTAGTGCATTAATAATATGTAGATAACAAACACCACACAAGTTAGTGTATTAATAATATGTAGATAACAAATGCCACACAAGTTAGTGTATTAATAATATGTAGATAACAAACACCACACAAGTTAGTGCATTAATAATATGTAGATAACAAATGCCACACAAGTTAGTGTATTAATAATATGTAGATAACAAACACCACACAAGTTAGTGCATTAATAATATGTAGATAACAAACACCACACAAGTTAGTGCATTAATAATATGTAGATAACAAACACCACACAAGTTAGTGTATTAATAATATGTAGATAACAAATGCCACACAAGTTAGTGTATTAATAATATGTAGATAACAAACACCACACAAGTTAGTGCATTAATAATATGTAGATAACAAATGCCACACAAGTTAGTGTATTAATAATATGTAGATAACAAACACCACACAAGTTAGTGCATTAATAATATGTAGATAACAAACACCACACAAGTTAGTGTATTAATAATATGTAGATAACAAACACCACACAAGTTAGTGCATTAATAATATGTAGATAACAAACATAGTGTTAACAAATGCCACACAAGTTAGTGCATTAATAATATATGCCACACAAGTTAGTGTATTAACAATATGTAGATAACAAATGTCACACAAGTTAGTGTATTAATAATATGTAGATTAATAATATGTAGATAACAAATGCCACACAAGTTAGTGTATTAATAATATGTAGATAACAAATGCACACTATTGAATAATGATTATTCCTATTACAAATGTTTACAGGGATCCATAGCTAAGTTGAAACTGAAGTCAACCGAGTCACTTTCTGAAGCTCGACAAAACCTAGAGAGCACTAGAGCAAGCCTTCTCAAGAAGATTGAAGATCTCCGTGCTAAAGTAGCAGAGACAGATGGCAAGATAAATATATACTTGAGGAAACTGCAGAGTCTGTGTCACTACAAAGAAAACGTGTTTCCTGTAAGAGTGGTGAGGATTGAACAGATGGAGGAGAGGCTGGATGAAGAACAGGTCTCTCACAAGGAAGATATGGAAGAGTTGAGTCAGGAGATAGAGAAAGAGAAGGAGCTGCACCTCCACCAGGTCGAGGAAGATAAAATGCAGATGAAAGCCACGCTCATCAAGGTCAGTAATGTGTAATAGCATGGCAAGAATAATGCATTAGCAACCTGTTGTATGTATAATCAGTTCTTTTACCTTGCTGCCACATCAGTTATTTGCACCACATATAATATACACATGGTATGTTGCAGGAGCATTTGAAGAGCATGAAGAGGAACGATGAGGTCAATGTTATCCAGAATTTCCTCATGCATAAGGAGCTATTGTTACACAAGGAAACAAGGACAGACCTCACTCGAGACATTGGGGAGCTAAAGAGTTCCATAGCTGAATTGAAATCATCATTGAGAAGGAAACGGCCATATAAAAAGTTAGTTCTGGATGACCAACAAGCTGTTTTACATGTTCTTCTTGCTCTTTTCCAGGTGCCTACCAGACACTGAAATAGTTCTGAACATTCCAACTCTGAGGCCATTGCCTATTTAGTATAATCAATGTTTTATTTATCATTTACTTCTATTAAAAAATCAACCCAAAACAGCGAACTCCACAGACATTAGACATTAGAAGCAGGAACTGCAGGGTATCATGGATCCATAGTAAGCTAGGTGTCATGAGTCAGTGATCTCCCAACAGTAACCATGAATTACTAAGTTCCCTAGGTATTCAGGGGTCAATCATTCCTATCCGTGGCTAAGTCTTGTAGCTCAGTAATCCCCTCTCCAAATAGGTATAATGGGTCAGTAATCCCCTCTCTAGTTATCACAGGATAGCCAGGTCAGTAATCCCCCTCTGATGGTTATCACAGGTCAGTATAATTATTATGATTTGGAATATTTTCTGGAATATTTGCTAGAAACAAGTTTGTCTGTTGATTCGAGTTGATACGATTCGAGTTGATACTGGTTCTAATTTATGCTGTCTGTGGAGTTGACAGTTTGTCCAACATATCTGGAAAAGTATGGGTGGGATGGTCAACAAAAACTGTAGCTTGCTAATGGCAAAAACATGTCCTGCATCAGCATCATCAGTATTCATGGCTAGTTATTATCAAGAGTTCTCTCTCTCATGTCCAAGTCCTCATGTATCTCCTCTCTCAAGTGTTATGATTATAAGATTGGTAACACAAAGTATTCCTGATGGGACTAGAGCATCTAGACATGTCAAGAGCGTAAATTTCAGGTCGATTATTGGAGGACATTGTAACACGTTTGTTTATATCACACACGTGCACACACATACATATACTGGCCAATATTACATGCCACACGTCCAATAACTACACCCACCACTCAAATAATGTCATGTATTACAGCCACCCCCACACCCCATATGAGTGGCAGGAACTTTTCCTTTCCTTTCTTATGAAAGTCAACTCAACTCAAACCACATTCTTGAAGGAGTATATATGTGTCGAGTAACTCCTCCTTCTCCCTACTACATAGTGACATGACAGCTTCTTCTCCCTACTAGATTGTGACATGAATGTTAACACCTTAATGCTGTGCACATGTGCTGATGTTTGATGTGGACATGATCAAGCACAGAATACGTGTAATATTTCATAAAACAAGAAGATGGTTTGAACTAGAATGTTGAGCAGATCACAAGAGCTGATAGTGTCAAAGCAACAAATACAGCTATTCTAAATAGTTCTCCTTGGGGAAGAGTTCCTTGTGTTTTTCTGCCACAAATCTCTTGCCACAGTAGCCACAGCTATTGATTTCAGGTTTGTCCAGGTTAATGTACACCTTGGGATGTCCCAGAGCACCTCTCTCTCCATCACACCATGTGTTGGTTCCCTTCACACAGACCACCGGCTCCTCTGACAGTAGGTCTATAGGAAACTGCTCATTGACCTTCACAAGTGATTGATTGTTACAAGTGACTAGATATAGATATATATACACCCTCGACATGATTCAATAGCTGATGAGCTTCACTTGTGCTACCAGCAATATTGTTGTTAAAATAACAAGGTAAATTATTGAGCATTTTTTGTAGCAAATTAACTCAACACAAATATATACTGGTGGCCCTGTTAAGTCTATCCACATGACTCCACCCCTAATGACTCGGGTGCCAAACTTGGTCACCTCTGACTCTTAGGGTGGCACTTACAAATAGAGCAACCAGTAGAGATCTTTCTTGGGCCTATCAACTCATTGCCATTGCACTGAGTGGGTACAGGTCATGGACTTAAGATGCTCCATGGTTTTCTTGAAGATAAATAAATCACATGTGTGGTAATCTACCTGCTTCTCTCTACCCGCGAATCTTATTCTTCTGTAATCATCATCTTCCCACTTCTAAAAACATGATTAAAAATGTGACAACAGCTAGTAAATCTCTTCCAACCTGTGCTGGAAGATGCTTACCTGTCCAGTGTGTGTGATTTTCTCTTTGGTTAGATGCCTCCTAGAAACACACAAGGATCTGCTTGCTGTGAAACTGAACTTTTCTGGCCCTCTCGCCAGCACATGCCATACTTCAGCGTGTCCAAAACACCTGTGGAGAAGATCAGGACGCAAACCAAACAGTCTCCTGACAGCCATTATTGCGTATATGATGATCCTTTCCTTTTTCATGTGGGCGGGGCCAGAGGAATACGAAAAATAAGTCGTGAAGTGTACCGCATCTTCATTACCAGTTGTCAAGAGATTTTTTTGCCGCTGCCTTGCTTGACAAACCACTTCGTGAGGTTGTTCTCGCTGCTGGTGTCAGTGTCATCACCTTTAAGGCATAATGGAGTCCTTCCTCTCTACGGATGATCTTTGCTACCAACAAAAGCAGATCTCCAGTTTCGTGATCCCAAGCCCACTTAGTCTTAGTCCATTAATGAATAAATGTGACCTTAATGGCATGATATGTTAATGTTACTGTTCTGGTGGGACACAGTCGTCTGGACAAGCAAGGACTATCGCAGTGTCTCTGAGGGTATGCTGCTGCTCTGCAAGAACCTGCTTCCTCCGAGATATACATCACGGAAGAATGGCAAATCAAAGTTTACATCCCTAGCCAGCCAATAAATGTACAGTATGGTATATCATGTGTGTAGCTAGTAGATCTGCCAAGTAGAAGGTTTGCCCCTCTCTCCCCATCCCACCTGTTGTAGAGAACACCAGAGGGGTGAAGACGCTATGTTCAATTTCACAAACCTGTTTACCATAAATTCTCGTGTTCATATGCTGCTGCTAACCTGCTAATCTGGTTGATTGAGAATGCATCCTGGTAATTGTTACAAAAACCTCTCTGGTGCATCTAAACGAGCACATGTCCACACTTGCATATCTACGGACTGCGTAAAATATCTGAAAGTGTGGAATGATAACTATAAGTAACGTAATCCGTCAAGCTCCTCCATTAGAAATATATGGACACTATCCTTGACAAGTAGTTGATCTTATAAATGCTCAGACAACTCCACACAACTATCTGAGTCCATGGTCCCACATAGTGGAGATCCAGGAAGGGAGATTGTACTTGATGGTCTCTTTCTTCGGAACGACTTGTTTCTACTGGGACAATAAATGTCACTCTTGTCCATTTCAGGTTTTGGACCGAGATTCAAGGTGTCTGTGGTGCTCTTACAAGAATAACTGCCATCATGACACCTGCAATTCCAAGTTTGAGGTTCAATGCCTCGGTCAACTTCGAGAGGATTAGGGAGAAGAACTTGATGAACGACATCCTTATAGTTCACATCCTTTACCCATGTGGCCCGCGAGACTAAGTACGTGTGTTTGAGGGTTGGTTCAAAGGTCGAGAATCTCTGTTTCATGCTGACTTTGACTTCTCTGACTTTGACTTCTCTGTCTGTCCTGGTTGACTTCGAGTTTCTTATGTCTGAGAAAGCCTTCCTCCCCCCCCCCCCCCCCCCACCCCCAAAGAAGATCCAGAGAATGAAAGGGATCCAGAGGATGAAGGTGATCCAGGGGTTGCTGTAATTTTGAACTGTAAGGATGTCGTTCAAACTTTCAGGACCTGATCTTTAGGCACATAAGACACATGCTAGAGATATAATTTCTATTTTTGGTCTTGGTCTAAAGTAATATTGTCAAGGATTGCATTGCCCCCCCCCCCCCCCCCCCCCCCCCCTCCTCGATCAGGTACACGTGCCCAAGACGACTCGGGTGACTGACGAGCAATGGTCAAATTATTTGGCGTAGAAAAAGACGTGTCCAGGTGAGGGGGAGGTGTAGCTTTCTGTTAAAGTACATTTTAAGGGTATTTTCTCCTTATTCTTCCTGTTCCAGTGTTTTCACAGACTATGCCAAAACTCTCCGTCGACCTGCCGAGGACAAAGACATGTACTTTTTCATATTTTTCGATTTTTTTCGACGCTAGAAAATTTCTGATCTGCCATTTAATTACAAAATGTTACAGCCAAGATGACATACCTATCTACAATCAAGACTCTGTATGAGAACCAAAATACATGTTATATATATGTTATATATAAAAGTACACACCAATATGCACTCTCATTGGTGTTGACACCTCCCAACCAAGCACCAAGTCTGCGGGTGGTACCACTATGTAAACTAGACGCCTCCATTCATTCATCTACAGGTTTACAGGTGGGGGAGGGATTTGAAGGGCAAAATTGACCAAGTCAGTCAGTCATAGGTGCCTTATGTTGGAAACCACAAACTTTTGTTTGTGGTTTCACAATTTGGAGGGTGGGGATTGAAGTGATGGTATATACAAAATTGACTCGGTGATTAAGTTTAGTCAAGAAGATGGAGAAGCTGCAGGTTAGTCTTACAAATTATTATCTCAAGCAGGGGGGATATGGTATGAGCAGGGGAGGGATGTGATGTTCCTACGCTAACTCCCTTTTCACCCCAGCCACTTTATAGAACAGATTTCCTAGCAGAATTGTTCCCTCCCACCTGTGCATGAAATAGCCATCTTGGAGCTCTACAGATATTACCAGCTGAGTACCCTTCTTTAAACAGATATACTAGCAGAATTTACCCCCCCCCCCCCCCCTCAATGATCTGTTCTAGCTATGACAATACATGTACCATCAACATATGACATTTTTATTACCATATGTAGGGAACACTGCTGCAGACTCTGTCAAGAATTTGTACAGATGGATGGACAAAATTGCTTTTTCATGGCAGCATCTACCTTCTTCCCTTTCCTGTTCCTTCCGACCGGCAACTTGAGCACAAAGGAAAGCTTCATCAATAGGCCCACAGTGGGGCTCATCTTGATCTTAGGAGAGGGAGTACTGTCACTAAAAATGCTAGACTTGGGCTGAGAGAACTGAAAGATATCTGTGAGCTTCTCCTGCTCTTCTGAGGGGAGATACGAACTCAAATCTCGTGTTGGCCTGTCTTTATTATTTTATTTTTCGTAGGCCACCAGTTGTCCCATGGAGTTTAGGTTAGGGGATATAGTTGGCCGCCTCTCCTTGACCAGCTGGTAGGCTGCCTGCATGGTGAGTCCAAAATAAGTCATGAGATAAGCTATGGTTAGCGTGACTACACCTGCCATGCAGTGGATCAGGATGATGGAGTTCGACTTGCATGCCTTCTCAATGAAAGCAAATGCCTCTTGGAATCTGTCTGAGTGTGAGCCAGTGTCAATCATAGGAATCCTTAGTAGGTGATGTCCTTGTCTTCAAAGTAATTGGCACAGGTTGGCATCACGTTTAAGGCGGGACTAATCCATTTCTGGGTCTTTTTTTAAAATTCGTTCATAACTTTTTTGTTCTATATACTATGATGTTGAAATTAGTACCAAAATGCTGCTCATTCAGAGAGCTTTCCAATGGTATATTTAGTTTTGACCTAGCGCCATCCTGGTCAGAGTTGTGGACAGTTGTGGACACCAAGGTGATTTCACATTATTGCACTTTACTCAACACCTGTGTGACATAACCACTTACAATTTTGACAGAACCCACAGACATGCATTTTGAATGGATGAAAACATCAGAACTTGTAAAATGGATTTTTAAGAAAGGTCAGTGTTTTGCTCACGATTAGCAACATTCCAGGGCTAATATCTCCCCCATAGATTTTTTTAGTGGATTCTTTCCATTCAAATGAAAGAGTATGAAAAGAGCTTTCAAATGATATATTAAAAGTTGATATAGGACAAAGCATGGCCCAGTTATGTGCACACAAACTTGAAATAACTCATTTTGAGATAACGGCTCTTGAAAAAAGTACATTATTATGTTCTCTATTTTCCTTTCAGGTTCGTAACTTCGAATTTATGTAGTCAATAGCATGGACAAAAGTGTGTATAACTTTGCAGTGAAGCATTCAAATGCTCTGAAACTTGAAATAGAAATACTACATGAACTAGACTATAGAATGAATGAATAACTTTAAAAAATGTTTTTCCCCCGAACGAATGGATTAGTCCCGCCTTAACACGTACATGATCTTAAAGTCATCAAACACCTCCTTGCTCATAGCGTCTTTCTTTCCTCCAAGGACGAGGTAGGTCAAGACATGCACAGGGGGAGGGGTCTGCCAGTCCAGAGGTTGGTCCCATGCTCCTGCGGTGGACGTTTTGACCGAGGAGGCAGGGTTGATGGTTTGTCTGACTACGGGCAGGCCCACCTCACACAGGCTGGGGTGGAGGAACTGGATGCTCGTCAATAATTCTCATCCAAGAAAATAACATTTTTGTGGCACACCCTGAAATGTGTTAACCAATCTGATGCTCTCCCCTCTTGGATGACAATAATGGACATGAACAGAACTCTCCTGTTATTGAGTGTATTTTTTCTGACTCTTTGATTCTATATAATCATATACAAACACCGTAATAACAATTGCGTCTCGTTATGCTATTTGATTTGCTTAATTAATGACCAATTTGATTTATAATTTTTCAATGAACTCGCAGTAGCTATAATTATTATAGCTAATAAATCATTTAATCATAATTATATAAATCAACTTTTTTTTTTTTAACATAGGACGAAGGCTAAAATATGTGAGCCCTAAACGTCGTTGTTTTTGAAAATAAAGTTGATCTATGATTAAATGATTTATTGGTTGATTTATGATGATAAACATTTTAATAGGGTGGAGTTATACTTGTATAACAATGTTATACACATGTTATACACCATAGTGTATAAATGGTCCCTATACGCATGTTATACTGAGGGGTAAGCATCTGCGTATAACTGGTGTATATCAATGGTATATATATGTTATACTGGTAGTGTATACTGCATGGTGAACGGCCGAGGGCACTCAAACGTTACTCGCTCATTCTTAGGACCTTTTATAATACTTACCAATCCAATACAGTACAACCCAATACCATTGGGTTGTACAATGGTGATGTTAGGTTGTACAATGGTGGTATTGGGTTGGTGGTATTGGGTTGTACAATGGTGATATTAGGTTGTACAATGGTGGTATTGGGTTGAAAAATGGTATTGGTTGGTACAATGGTGGTATTGAATTGTACTACAGTGGTATTGGGTTGTACAATGGTATTTGGTTGTAAAATAGTTGGTATTAAGTGGAACAATGGTGGTATTGTGTTGTACTAGGGTGGTATTGGGTTGTACATTGGGTTAGCACCAGAACTTGGGTTAGCTTATTATAATGCACCAGAACTTAGGTTAGCATATAATGCACCACAACTTGGGTTAGCATATGATGCACCAGATATTGGGTTAGGATATAATGCACCAGAACTTGGGTTAGCACCAGAAATTGGGTTAGCATATAATGCACCAGAACTTGGGCTAGCATATAATGCACCAGAACTTGGGTTAGCATATGGACAGGCTCTGAGAAAAGGGATCTTATGTAGAGAAAACTAGTTTTGTGCTATGACAAAAATAAGTAATTTGACTGTTTATATTTCTTTATACTATAGGTATCTACTACCTTTCCTTTACCTTTGTGTAAAGTTTGAAGGCTCCTGCTTGCTTATTTGTAGGCAAAATGTGGGTTAGAAGACGGCATGTCAAGCAGCTGCTTAACATTAACCAATAATGAACGTAACACACTTAACCCCAAGGTAGTAATCTGCTCATTAACTACCACAGGAGATAAGTACTTGTTTTCCTTTAGCCAATTTTTTAAGCCAGAGTCATAATTGGACCCATTATTAACATCTGTTGAAGATTTCCCTCAATATTATTACTCTACGGTGGTATTGGTTTGTGCAATGGTGGTAACAGGTTGTAAAATGGTGGTATTAAGTGGAACAATGATGGTATTAGATTGTACTATGGTGGTATTGGGTTGTACATTTGCTGTATTGGGTTGTAAAATGGTGGTATTCGGTTGTAAATTAAACAATGGTATTGGTTGGTACAATGGTGGTATTGAATTGTACTATGATGGTATTGGATTGTACTATGGTGGTATTGGGTTGTACAATGGTGGTATTGGGTTGTACAATGGTGGTATTGGGTTGTAAAATGGTGGTATTGGGTTGTAAAGTAAACAATGGTAATGGTATTGGTTGGTACAATGGTGGTATTGAATTGAACTTACGGTGGTATTGGTTTGTACAATGGTGGTGTATAACCCAAACCACCATTGTACAACCCAATAACACCATTGTATAACCCAATACCACCATTGTACAAACCAATACCACCATTGTACAACCCAATGCCACCATTGTACAACCCAATATCACAATTGTACAAACCAATATATACCACCATTGTACCAACCAATATTGTTCAATCCAATACCACCATAGTTCCACTTAATAATTGTGTTGTACAATGGTAAGATTAGGTTGTACAATGGTGGTATTAGGTTGGTACAATGGTGGTATTGAAGTGTACTACGGTGGAATTGGTTGGTAAAATGGTGGTATTGGGTTGTACAATGGTGGTATAGGGTTGTAAAATGGTGGTATTGGGTTGTACAATGGTGGTATTGGGTTGTAAAATGGTGGTATTAAGTGAAACTATGGTGGTATTGGGTTGAACAATGGTATTGGTTGGTACAATGGTGGGATTGGGTTGGTACAATGGTGGTATTGGGTTGTACAATGGTGGTTATTGGTTGGTACAATGGTGGTATTGGGTTGTACAATGGTGGTATTGGTTGGTACAATGGTGGTATTAGGTTGGTACAATTGGGTTGTGGTAGTATTGGGTTGAAGTTGATGGCATTTCATCATTTCATCCGCTATACAATATATAATCTGATAGAAACACTTACAGTACGCTGATTTTTAGCCAGTTATACTACCCGATGTAGGGGTGTGTGGCTGGAATCAAGAACTGGAATCGAGGAGCCTTACGTTGGAGCTGGGGCATAAGTACCCTATATTGGAACTGGAGTGACCTCATAGAGATATAGGGACCTATGTCCCAGTTTCAATAGTAGGCACCTCGATTCCAGCCGACTCATTTGGGGGTGGGGCTGGAGCCAAGAACTGGAATTGAGGTGCCTTATCATGGAACTGGGGCATAGGTACCCTATATTGGAACTGGGCTGACCTCATAGAGAAATAGGGACCTATGTCTCAGTTTCAAAAGTAGGCACCTCGATTCCAGCCGACTCATTTGGGGGGTGGGGCTGGAGCCAAGAACTGCTGTTATTGTCATGCCTTTGCATTAAATTAAACAATACCACCGTAGTACAATTCAATACCACCATTGTACCAACCAATACCATTGTTTAATTTACAACCCAATACCACCATTTTACAACCCAATACCACCATTGTACAACCCAATACCACCATTTTACCAACCAATACCATTGTTCAACCCAATACCACCATAGTTCCACTTAATACCACCATTTTACAACCCATTGCACCATTGTACAACCCAATACCAGCATTGTACAACCCAATACCTATTTGGGTGTACAATGGTGGTATTGGGTTGTACAATGGTGGTATTAGGTTGGTACAATGGTGGTATTGCTACGGTGGTATTGGTTTGTACTATTGTGGTATTGGATTGTACTATGGTGGTATTGTGTTGTACAATGGTGATATTAGGTCGTACAATGGTGGTATTGGGTTGAAAAAAGGTATTGGTTGGTATAATGGTGGTATTGAATTATACTACGGTGGTATTGGTTTGTACACCATCATTGTACAAACCAATACCACCGCATCTTCATTACCAGTTGTCAAGAGATTTTTTTGCCGCTGCCTTGCTTGACAAACCACTTCGTGAGGTTGTTCTCGCTGCTGGTGTCAGTGTCATCACCTTTAAGGCATAATGGAGTCCTTCCTCTCTACGGATGATCTTTGCTACCAACAAAAGCAGATCTCCAGTTTCGTGATCCCAAGCCCACTTAGTCTTAGTCCATTAATGAATAAATGTGACCTTAATGGCATGATATGTTAATGTTACTGTTCTGGTGGGACACAGTCGTCTGGACAAGCAAGGACTATCGCAGTGTCTCTGAGGGTATGCTGCTGCTCTGCAAGAACCTGCTTCCTCCGAGATATACATCACGGAAGAATGGCAAATCAAAGTTTACATCCTTAGCCAGCCAATAAATGTACAGTATGGTATATCATGTGTGTAGCTAGTAGATCTGCCAAGTAGAAGGTTTGCCCCTCTCTCCCCATCCCACCTGTTGTAGAGAACACCAGAGGGGTGAAGACGCTATGTTCAATTTCACAAACCTGTTTACCATAAATTCTCGTGTTCATATGCTGCTGCTAACCTGCTAATCTGGTTGATTGAGAATGCATCCTGGTAATTGTTACAAAAACCTCTCTGGTGCATCTAAACGAGCACATGTCCACACTTGCATATCTACGGACTGCGTAAAATATCTGAAAGTGTGGAATGATAACTATAAGTAATGTAATCCGTCAAGCTCCTCCATTAGAAATATATGGACACTATCCTTGACAAGTAGTTGATCTTATAAATGCTCAGACAACTCCACACAACTATCTGAGTCCATGGTCCCACATAGTGGAGATCCAGGAAGGGAGATTGTACTTGATGGTCTCTTTCTTCGGAACGACTTGTTTCTACTGGGACAATAAATGTCACTCTTGTCCATTTCAGGTTTTGGACCGAGATTCAAGGTGTCTGTGGTGCTCTTACAAGAATAACTGCCATCATGACACCTGCAATTCCAAGTTTGAGGTTCAATGCCTCGGTCAACTTCGAGAGGATTAGGGAGAAGAACTTGATGAACGACATCCTTATAGTTCATACCCTTAACCCATGTGGCCCGCGAGACTAAGTACGTGCATTTGAGGGTTGGTTCAAAGGTCGAGAATCTCTGTTTCATGCTGACTTTGACTTCTCTGACTTCTCTGTCTGTCCTGGTTGACTTCGAGCTTCTTATGTCTGAGAAAGCCTTCCCCCCCCCCCCCCCCCCCCCCAAAGAAGATCCAGAGAATGAAAGGGATCCAGAGGATGAAGGTGATCCAGGGGTTGCTGTAATTTTGAACTATAAGGATGTCATTCAAACTTTCAGGACCTGATCTTTAGGCACATAAGACACATGCTAGAGATATAATTTCTATTTTGGGTCTAAAGTAATATTGTCAAGGATTGCATTGCCCCCCCTCCTCGATCAGGTACATGTGCCCAAGACGACTCAGGTGACTGACGAGCAATGGTCAAAATATTTGGCGTGGAAAAAGACGTGTCCAGGTGAGGGGGAAGTGTAGCTTTCTGTTAAAGTACATTTTAAGGGTATTTTCTCCTTATTCTTCCTGTTCCAGTGTTTTCACAGACTATGCCAAAACTCTCCGTCGACCTGCCGAAGACAAAGACATGTACTTTTTCTTCATATTTTTCGATTTTTTTCGACGCTAGAAAATTTCTGATCTGCCATTTAATTACAAAATGTTACAGCCATGATGACATACCTATCTACAATCAAGACTCTGTATGAGAACCAAAATACATGTTATATATATGTTATATATAAAAGTACACACCAATATGCACTCTCATTGGTGTTGACACCTCCCAACCAAGCACCAAGTCAGCAGGTGGTACCACTGTGTAAACTAGACGGCCTCCATTCATTCATCTACAGGTTTACAGGTGGGGGAGGGATTTGAAGGGCAAAATTGACCAAGTCAGTCAGTCAGTCAGAGGTGCCTTATGTTGGAAGCCAGAAACTTGTTTGTGGTTTCACAATTTGGAGGGTGGGGATTGAAGTGATGGTATATACAAAATTGACTCAGTGATTGACTCAGTGATTAAGTTTAGTCAAGAAGATGGAGAAGCTGCAGGTTAGTCTTACAAATTATTATCTCAAGCAGGGGGGATATGGTATGAGCAGGGGAGGGATGTGATGTTCCTACGCTAACTCCCTTTTCACCCCAGCCACTTTATAGAACAGATTTGCTAGCAGAATTGTTCCCTTCCACCTGTGCATGAAATAGCCATCTTGGAGTTCTACAGATATTACCAGCTGAGTAGCCTTCTTTAAACAGATATACTAGCAGAATTTACACCCCCCCCCCCCCCCCCAATGATCTGTTCTAGCTATGACAATACATGTACCATCAACATATGACATTTTTATTACCATATGGATGGACAAAATTGCTTTTTCATGGCAGCAGCTACCTTCTTCCCTTTCCTGACCGGCAACTTGAGCACAAAGGAAGGCTTCATCAATAGGCCCACAGTGGGGCTCATCTTGATCTTAGGAGAGGGAGTACTGTCACTCAAAATGCTAGACTTGGGCTGAGAGAACTGAAAGATATCTGTGAGCTTCTCCTGCTCTTCTGAGGGGAGATACGAACTCAAATCTCGTGTCGGCCTGTCTTTATTATTTTCTTTTTCGTAGGCCACCAGTTGTCCCATGAAGTTTAGGTTAGGGGATATAGCTGGCCGCCTCTCCTTGACCAGCTGGTAGGCTGCCTGCATGGTGAGTCCAAAATAAGTCATGACATAAGCTATGGTTAGCGTGACTACACCTGCCATGCAGTGGATCAGGATGATGGAGTTCGACTTGCATGCCTTCTCAATGAAAGCAAATGCCTCTTGGAATCTGTCTGAGTGTGAGCCAGTGTCAATCACAGCAATCCTTATGTACGTGATGTCCTTGTCTTCAAAGTAATTGGCACAGGTTGGCATCACGTTTAACACGTACATGATCTTAAAGTCATCAAACACCTCCTTGCTCATAGCGTCTTTCTTTCCTCCAAGGACGAGGTAGGTCAAGACATGCACAGGGGGAGGGGTCTGCCAGTCCAGAGGTTGGTCCCATGCTCCTGCGGTGGACGTTTTGACCGAGGAGGCAGGGTTGATGGTTTGTCTGACTACGGGCAGGCCCACCTCACACAGGCTGGGGTGGAGGAACTGGATGCTCGTCAATAATTCTCATCCAAGAAAATAACATTTTTGTGGCACACCCTGAAATGTGTTAACCAATCTGATGCTCTCCCCTCTTGGATGACAATAATGGACATGAACAGAACTCTCCTGTTATTGAGTGTATTTTTTCTGACTCTTTGATTCTATATAATCATATACAAACACCGTAATAACAATTGCGTCTCGTTATGCTATTTGATTTGCTTAATTAATGACCAATTTGATTTATAATTTTTCAATGAACTCGCAGTAGCTATAATTATTATAGCTAATAAATCATTTAATCATAATTATATAAATCAACTTTTTTTTTTTTAACATAGGACGAAGGCTAAAATATGTGAGCCCTAAACGTCGTTGTTTTTGAAAATAAAGTTGATCTATGATTAAATGATTTATTGGTTGATTTATGATGATAAACATTTTAATAGGGTGGAGTTATACTTGTATAACAATGTTATACACATGTTATACACCATAGTGTATAAATGGTCCCTATACGCATGTTATACTGAGGGGTAAGCATCTGCGTATAACTGGTGTGTATCAATGGTATATATTTGTTATACTGGTAGTGTATACTGGACTTTTTGCATGGTGAACGGCCGAGGGCCCTCAAACGTTACTCGCTCATTCTTAGGACCTTTCATAATACTCACCAATCCAATACAGTACAACCCAATACCACCATTGTACAACCAATACCATTGGGTTGTACAATGGTGATGTTAGGTTGTACAATGGTGGTATTGGGTTGTACAACAATGGTGGTATTGGGTTGTACAATGGTGATATTAGGTTGTACAATGGTGGTATTGGGTTGAAAAATGGTATTGGTTGGTACAATGGTGGTATTGAATTATACTACGGTGGTATTGGGTTGTACAATGGTATTTGGTTGTAAAGTAGTTGGTATTAAGTGGAACAATGGTGGTATTGTGTTGTACTAGGGTGGTATTGGGTTGTACATTGGGTTAGCTTATTATAATGCACCAGAACTTGGGTTAGCATATAATGCACCACAACTTGGGTTAGCATAATTATAATGCACCAGAACTTGGGTTAGCATGTAATGCATCAGAACTTGGGTTAGCATATGATGCACCAGAAATTGGGTTAGGATATAATGCACCAGAACTTGGGTTAGCATATAATGCACCAGAACTTGGGTTAGCTTATAATGCACTAGAACTTGGGCTAGCATATAATGCACCAGAACTAGGGTTAGCATATGGACAGGCTCTGAGAAAAGGGATCTTATGTAGAGAAAACTAGTTTTGTGCTATGACAAAAATAAGTAATTTGACTGTTTATATTTCTTTATAGTATAGGTATCTACTACCTTTCCTTTACCTTTGTGTAAAGTTTGAAGGCTCCTGCTTGCTTCTTTGTAGGCAAAATGTGGGTTAGAAGACGGCATGTCAAGCAGCTGCTTAACATTAACCAATAATGAACGTAACACACTTAACCACAAGGTAGTAATCTGCTCATTAACTACCACAGGAGATAAGTGCTTGTTTTCCTTTAGCCAATTATTTAAAGCCAGAATCATAATTGGACCACATTATTAACATCTGTTGAAGATTTCCCTCAATATTATTACTCTACGGTGGTATTGGTTTGTACAATGGTGGTAACAGGTTGTAAAATGGTGGAACAATGATGGTATTAGATTGTACTACTATGGTGGTATTGGGTTGTACATTTGCTGTATTGGGTTGTATTATGGTGGTATTGGGTTGTAAAATGGTGGTATTCGGTTGTAAATTAAACAATGGTATTGGTTGGTACAATGGTGGTATTGAATTGTACTATGGTGGTAATGGGTTGTACAATGGTGGTATTGGGTTGTACAATGGTGGTATTAGGTTGTAAAATGGTGGTATTGGGTTTTAAAATGGTGGTATTGGGTTGTAAATTAAACAATGGTAATGGTATTGGTTGGTACAATGGTGGTATTGAATTGTACTTACGGTGGTATTGTTTTGTACAATGGTGGTGTATAACCCAATACCACTATTTTACAACCCAATATCACTATTGTACAATCCACCAATACCACCATTGTATAACCCAATACCACCATTGTATAACCCAATACCACCATTCTACAACCCAATACCACCATTGTAAAACCCAATACCACCATTGTACAACCCAATGCCACCATTGTACAACCCAATATCACAATTGTACAAACCAATACCACCATTGTACAACCCAATGCCACCATTGTACAACCCAATATCACAACTGTACAAACCAATACCACCATTGTACCAACCAATATTGTTCAATCCAATACCACCATAGTTCCACTTAATAATTGTGTTGTACAATGGTAGATTAGGTTGTACAATGGTGGTATTAGGTTGGTAAAATGGTGGTATTGAAGTGTACTACGGTGGTATTGGTTGGTAAAATGGTGGTATTGGGTTGTACAATGGTGGTATTGGGTTTTAAAATGGTGGTATTGGGTTGTAAAATGGTGGTATTGGGTTGTACAATGGTGGTATTGGGTTGTAAAATGGTGGTATTAAGTGAAACTATGGGTTGAACAATGGTATTGGTTGGTACAATGGTGGTATTGGGTTGTACAATGGTGGTATTGGGTTGTACAATTGGGTTGTGGTAGTATTGGGTTGAAGTTGATGGCATTTCATCATTTCACCGCTATACAATATATAATCAGATAGAAACACTTGCAGTACGCTGATTTTTAGCCAGTTATCCTACGATGTAGTGGTGTGTGGCTGGAATCAAGAACTGGAATCGAGGAGCCTTCATTGGAACTTGGGCATAAGTACCCTATATTGGAACTGGAGTGACCTCATAGAGATATAGGGACCTATGTCCCAGTTTCAATAGTAGGCACCTCGATTCCAGCCGATTCATTTGGGGGTGGGGCTGGAGCCAAGAACTGGAATTGAGGTGCCTTATCATGGAACTGGGGCATAGGTACCCTATATTGGAACTGGGGTGACCTCATAGAGAAATAGGGACCTATGTCTCAGTTTCAAAAGTAGGCACCTCGATTCCAGCCGACTCATTTGGGGGGTGGGGCTGGAGCCAAGAACTGCTGTTATTGTCATGCCTTTGCATTAAATTAAACAATACCACCGTAGTACAATTCAATACCACCATTGTACCAACCAATACCATTGTTTAATTTACAACCCAATACCATTGTTTAATTTACAACCCAATACCACCATTGTACAACCCAATACCACCATTTTACCAACCAATACCATTGTTCAACCCAATACCACCATAGTTCCACTTAATACCACCATTTTACAACCCATTGCACCATTGTACAATCCAATACCACAATAGTACAAACCAATACCACCGTAGTACACTTCAATACCACATTGTACCAACCTAATACCACCATTGTACAACCTAATCTTACCATTGTACAACACAATTATTAAGTGGAACTATGGTTGGGTTGAACAGTGGTATTGGTTGGTACAATTGTGATATTGGGTTGTACAATGGTGGTATTGGTTTGTACAATGGTTGTACAATGGTGTTATTGGGTTGTACTATGGTGGTATTGGATTGTACAATGGTGGTATTAGTGGTATTATGTTTTTGGTGGGAATGGTATTGGTTGGTACAATGTTGTATTGAATTGTACTACGGTGGTATTGGTTTGTAAAATGGTGGTGTATAACCAATACCACTATTTTACAACCCAATATCACCATTATACAACTCAATACCACCAATGTACAACCCAAATACCACCAATGTACAACCCAATACCACCATAGTACAATCCAATACCACAATAGTACAAACCAATACCACCGTAGCAATACCACCATTGTACCAACCTAATACCACCATTGTACAACCCAATACCACCATTGTAGTAGTATCAAAAGAGAGCACACAGAGAGACCTATCTTTTGAGCTATATATCAAGTCCATACCATGAAGTTTTCAGAATCTACTGAGCTCTAAAGTTGTAACCACAGGTAAAAATTAAAAAAAATGAAAAAAATGCAGATGTCGCCCCTTAAATGATAAAAGATTGTTCCTTTTTTTGGAACGATCTCGATGAAAAACCTGTTCCATTTAATTTAATATATATTGGGAAGGGGATATTTAAACCTAAAAACAACTTGTGTTACAATGGTGATAATCACCAACACTTATTGCACATATTCACGATATTTAACAGGATTATAAAATATTCATATGCCTCCTGCAGTGGTCGAGGCACAATTGCCTAGAAGGCATGACAAATTCCCTGAAGCCAAGGCATCGAAGAGGTTCGACACGTGATGCAGCTATGGCAATATCTCATGCAGCTGCTCACGACGGCACAAGCAACATCTTGAATATCAATGGTAACAGAGTATGTTTATCACAGAATTCAAGGGTCCTGGATCACTTTCACGAACTCGAGCATCACTCAAAAACATATAAGGAGCACTTACCCTCTAACTGCTGAAAAGACACACTTCCAAGGATCTTCCCAACCCAGCACTGGAGGCAGGACACCACAAGTTGAGTACCGCTGCGGACCATCATGCATTACTGGCATGTTACCAACTCATTTGCTGTGGATGCAAGAATGGGCACACCGTAGTTCAGTTCTGTGCAATGAAATGGTCAGCTTCACACGATACCAAACACTACTGATGCCCAAGTTAATTGACCACTAAGAGGTCACCAGAGGGCAAATCAACGATGGCTGTACCAAATTTCATGCTTTAGTTGATAGTACACGCACACACACACCCCTCCCCTCCCTCCTAAGCAACTCTACTGAGCCCTTCAATTCTAAAAATATTCCCCCCCCACTAAAGTATCCCCCTCACTAAAGTATAACTCAGCAACTGTTCATTTGGACATTAATGATATTAACTAATAATGTAATTATATGATTCAGTTCTTTGCCTCCTCCAATTTGTTGTCATCTGTTGGCTTCATGGCAGGGAAGAACAAGACCTCCTACACACACACACACACACAAACAAATACACACACACACACCGCACACACACAAACAAATACACACACACAAAAACAAATACATACTTAAGGTACAATGTTATAGGTGCCTAAGGTGGTCCCGTGACTGTGCCAGAGGCTACACTATCTATTGATCATACTCGTTCCCTTTGAACAGCTTATAGCAGTTCAGAGGTTATCAAGTTTTGAAATATTGAACTTGCACCAAAGAATATACTCATAACAAAACCACACACACACGTCCCACCACACACACACACCCCACCAAACACACGTCCCACCACACAACACACCCCACCACACACACACACCCCACCAAACACACATCCCACCACACCACACACCCCACCACACACATATCCCCCACACACACACCACACAGCCCACCTGACCAATACACAGACAATACCCAACACATCGGATGTACAGCCTTGACATGCACACATACCTTGACATGCACACATACCTTGATGTTAGCAGAATCAGTGAGGAACATGGTGAGCCTGTCAATGCCAAGGCCCCACCCAGCTGTGGGTGGGAGACCATACTCCAGAGCGGTGCAGAAGTTCTCATCCACCATCTGTGCCTCGTCATCCCCTGCCGCCTTCTGCCTGGCCTGCTCCTGGAACCTCTGGCGCTGGACCATGGGGTCATTGAGTTCAGTATAGGCATTGACCACCTCCTTCTGACACACAAAGAGTTCAAACCTCTCCGTCAGACCTGGTATGCTCCGATGCCTGTGAGCATGTAAGACTGTTATGACAATATGCGCTGCATGTAAATAAGCCATGGTAATGAGATGTGTGAGTGGTAATGAGATGTGTGAGTGGTGATGAATGAAGGTGTGTGAGTGGTGATGAATGAAGGTGTGTGAGTGGTGATGAATGAAGGTGTGTGAGTGGTGATGAATGAAGGTGTGTGAGGTGATGAATGAAGGTGTGTGAGGGGTGATGAATGAAGGTGTGTGAGGGGTGATGAATGAAGGTGTGTGAGGGGTGATGAATGAAGGTGTGTGAGTGGTGATGAATGAAGGTGTGTGAGTGGTGATGAATGAAGGTGTGAATGGTGATGAATGAAGGTGTGAGTGGTGATGAATGAAGGTGTGAGTGGTGATGAGAATGAAGGTGCGTGAGTGGTGATGAATGAAGGTGCGTGAGTGGTGATGAATGAAGGTGCGTGAGTGGTGATGAATGAAGGTGCGTGAGTGGTGATGAATGAAGGTGTGAGTGGTGATGAATGAAGGTGTGAGTGGTGATGAGAATGAAGGTGCGTGAGTGGTGGTGAATGAAGGTGCGTGAGTGGTGGTGAATGAAGGTGCGTGAGTGGTGATGAATGAAGGTGCGTGAGTGGTGATGAATGAAGGTGCGTGAGTGGTGATGAATGAAGGTGCGTGAGTGGTGATGAATGAAGGTGCGTGAGTGGTGATGAATGAAGGTGCGTGAGTGGTGATGAGAATGAGGGTGCGTGAGTGGTGATGAGAATGAGGGTGCGTGAGTGGTGATGAGAATGAGGGTGCGTGAGTGGTGATGAGAATGAGGGTGCGTGAGTGGTGATGAGAATGAGGGTGCGTGAGTGGTGATGAGAATGAGGGTGCGTGAGTGGTGATGAGAATGAAGGTGCGTGAGTGGTGATGAGAATGAAGGTGCGTGAGTGGTGATGAGAATGAAGGTGCGTGAGTGGTGATGAGAATGAAGGTGCGTGAGTGGTGATGAGAATGAAGGTGCGTGAGTGGTGATGAGAATGAAGGTGCGTGAGTGGTGATGAGAATGAAGGTGCGTGAGTGGTGATGAGAATGAAGGTGCGTGAGTGGTGATGAGAATGAAGGTGCGTGAGTGGTGATGAGAATGAAGGTGCGTGAGTGGTGATGAGAATGAAGGTGCGTGAGTGGTGATGAGAATGAAGGTGCGTGAGTGGTGATGAGAATGAAGGTGCGTGAGTGGTGATGAGAATGAAGGTGCGTGAGTGGTGATGAGAATGAAGGTGCGTGAGTGGTGATGAGAATGAAGGTGCGTGAGTGGTGATGAGAATGAAGGTGCGTGAGTGGTGATGAGAATGAAGGTGCGTGAGTGGTGATGAGAATGAAGGTGCGTGAGTGGTGATGAGAATGAAGGTGCGTGAGTGGTGATGAGAATGAAGGTGCGTGAGTGGTGATGAGAATGAAGGTGCGTGAGTGGTGATGAGAATGAAGGTGCGTGAGTGGTGATGAGAATGAAGGTGCGTGAGTGGTGATGAGAATGAAGGTGCGTGAGTGGTGATGAGAATGAAGGTGCGTGAGTGGTGATGAGAATGAAGGTGCGTGAGTGGTGATGAGAATGAAGGTGCGTGAGTGGTGATGAATGAAGGTGCGTGAGTGGTGATGAATGAAGGTGCGTGAGTGGTGATGAATGAAGGTGCGTGAGTGGTGATGAATGAAGGTGCGTGAGTGGTGATGAATGAAGGTGCGTGAGGGGTGATGAATGAAGGTGCGTGAGGGGTGATGAATGAAGGTGCGTGAGGGGTGATGAATGAAGGTGCGTGAGGGGTGATGAATGAAGGTGCGTGAGGGGTGATGAATGAAGGTGCGTGAGGGGTGATGAATGAAGGTGCGTGAGGGGTGATGAATGAAGGTGCGTGAGGGGTGATGAATGAAGGTGCGTGAGGGGTGATGAATGAAGGTGCGTGAGGGGTGATGAATGAAGGTGCGTGAGGGGTGATGAATGAAGGTGCGTGAGGGGTGATGAATGAAGGTGCGTGAGGGGTGATGAATGAAGGTGCGTGAGGGGTGATGAATGAAGGTGCGTGAGGGGTGATGAATGAAGGTGCGTGAGGGGTGATGAATGAAGGTGCGTGAGGGGTGATGAATGAAGGTGCGTGAGGGGTGATGAATGAAGGTGCGTGAGGGGTGATGAATGAAGGTGCGTGAGGGGTGATGAATGAAGGTGCGTGAGGGGTGATGAATGAAGGTGCGTGAGGGGTGATGAATGAAGGTGCGTGAGGGGTGATGAATGAAGGTGCGTGAGGGGTGATGAATGAAGGTGCGTGAGGGGTGATGAATGAAGGTGCGTGAGGGGTGATGAATGAAGGTGCGTGAGGGGTGATGAATGAAGGTGCGTGAGGGGTGATGAATGAAGGTGCGTGAGGGGTGATGAATGAAGGTGCGTGAGGGGTGATGAATGAAGGTGCGTGAGGGGTGATGAATGAAGGTGCGTGAGGGGTGATGAATGAAGGTGCGTGAGGGGTGATGAATGAAGGTGCGTGAGGGGTGATGAATGAAGGTGCGTGAGGGGTGATGAATGAAGGTGCGTGAGGGGTGATGAATGAAGGTGCGTGAGGGGTGATGAATGAAGGTGCGTGAGGGGTGATGAATGAAGGTGCGTGAGGGGTGATGAATGAAGGTGCGTGAGGGGTGATGAATGAAGGTGCGTGAGGGGTGATGAATGAAGGTGCGTGAGGGGTGATGAATGAAGGTGCGTGAGGGGTGATGAATGAAGGTGCGTGAGGGGTGATGAATGAAGGTGCGTGAGGGGTGATGAATGAAGGTGCGTGAGGGGTGATGAATGAAGGTGCGTGAGGGGTGATGAATGAAGGTGCGTGAGGGGTGATGAATGAAGGTGCGTGAGGGGTGATGAATGAAGGTGCGTGAGGGGTGATGAATGAAGGTGCGTGAGGGGTGATGAATGAAGGTGCGTGAGGGGTGATGAATGAAGGTGCGTGAGGGGTGATGAATGAAGGTGCGTGAGGGGTGATGAATGAAGGTGCGTGAGGGGTGATGAATGAAGGTGCGTGAGGGGTGATGAATGAAGGTGCGTGAGGGGTGATGAATGAAGGTGCGTGAGGGGTGATGAATGAAGGTGCGTGAGGGGTGATGAATGAAGGTGCGTGAGGGGTGATGAATGAAGGTGCGTGAGGGGTGATGAATGAAGGTGCGTGAGGGGTGATGAATGAAGGTGCGTGAGGGGTGATGAATGAAGGTGCGTGAGGGGTGATGAATGAAGGTGCGTGAGGGGTGATGAATGAAGGTGCGTGAGGGGTGATGAATGAAGGTGCGTGAGGGGTGATGAATGAAGGTGCGTGAGGGGTGATGAATGAAGGTGCGTGAGGGGTGATGAATGAAGGTGCGTGAGGGGTGATGAATGAAGGTGCGTGAGGGGTGATGAATGAAGGTGCGTGAGGGGTGATGAATGAAGGTGCGTGAGGGGTGATGAATGAAGGTGCGTGAGGGGTGATGAATGAAGGTGCGTGAGGGGTGATGAATGAAGGTGCGTGAGGGGTGATGAATGAAGGTGCGTGAGGGGTGATGAATGAAGGTGCGTGAGTGGTGATGAATGAAGGTGCGTGAGTGGTGATGAGAATGAAGGTGCGTGAGTGGTGATGAGAATGAAGGTGCGTGAGTGGTGATGAGAATGAAGGTGCGTGAGTGGTGATGAGAATGAAGGTGCGTGAGTGGTGATGAGAATGAAGGTGCGTGAGTGGTGATGAGAATGAAGGTGCGTGAGTGGTGATGAGAATGAAGGTGCGTGAGTGGTGATGAGAATGAAGGTGCGTGAGTGGTGATGAGAATGAAGGTGCGTGAGTGGTGATGAGAATGAAGGTGCGTGAGTGGTGATGAGAATGAAGGTGCGTGAGTGGTGATGAGAATGAAGGTGCGTGAGTGGTGATGAGAATGAAGGTGCGTGAGTGGTGATGAGAATGAAGGTGCGTGAGTGGTGATGAGAATGAAGGTGCGTGAGTGGTGATGAGAATGAAGGTGCGTGAGTGGTGATGAGAATGAAGGTGCGTGAGTGGTGATGAGAATGAAGGTGCGTGAGTGGTGATGAGAATGAAGGTGCGTGAGTGGTGATGAGAATGAAGGTGCGTGAGTGGTGATGAATGAAGGTGCGTGAGTGGTGATGAATGAAGGTGCGTGAGTGGTGATGAATGAAGGTGCGTGAGTGGTGATGAATGAAGGTGCGTGAGTGGTGATGAATGAAGGTGCGTGAGTGGTGATGAATGAAGGTGCGTGAGTGGTGATGAATGAAGGTGCGTGAGTGGTGATGAATGAAGGTGCGTGAGTGGTGATGAATGAAGGTGCGTGAGTGGTGATGAATGAAGGTGCGTGAGGGGTGATGAATGAAGGTGCGTGAGGGGTGATGAATGAAGGTGCGTGAGGGGTGATGAATGAAGGTGCGTGAGGGGTGATGAATGAAGGTGCGTGAGGGGTGATGAATGAAGGTGCGTGAGGGGTGATGAATGAAGGTGCGTGAGGGGTGATGAATGAAGGTGCGTGAGGGGTGATGAATGAAGGTGCGTGAGGGGTGATGAATGAAGGTGCGTGAGGGGTGATGAATGAAGGTGCGTGAGGGGTGATGAATGAAGGTGCGTGAGGGGTGATGAATGAAGGTGCGTGAGGGGTGATGAATGAAGGTGCGTGAGGGGTGATGAATGAAGGTGCGTGAGGGGTGATGAATGAAGGTGCGTGAGGGGTGATGAATGAAGGTGCGTGAGGGGTGATGAATGAAGGTGCGTGAGGGGTGATGAATGAAGGTGCGTGAGGGGTGATGAATGAAGGTGCGTGAGGGGTGATGAATGAAGGTGCGTGAGGGGTGATGAATGAAGGTGCGTGAGGGGTGATGAATGAAGGTGCGTGAGGGGTGATGAATGAAGGTGCGTGAGGGGTGATGAATGAAGGTGCGTGAGGGGTGATGAATGAAGGTGCGTGAGGGGTGATGAATGAAGGTGCGTGAGGGGTGATGAATGAAGGTGCGTGAGGGGTGATGAATGAAGGTGCGTGAGGGGTGATGAATGAAGGTGCGTGAGGGGTGATGAATGAAGGTGCGTGAGGGGTGATGAATGAAGGTGCGTGAGGGGTGATGAATGAAGGTGCGTGAGGGGTGATGAATGAAGGTGCGTGAGGGGTGATGAATGAAGGTGCGTGAGGGGTGATGAATGAAGGTGCGTGAGGGGTGATGAATGAAGGTGCGTGAGGGGTGATGAATGAAGGTGCGTGAGGGGTGATGAATGAAGGTGCGTGAGGGGTGATGAATGAAGGTGCGTGAGGGGTGATGAATGAAGGTGCGTGAGGGGTGATGAATGAAGGTGCGTGAGGGGTGATGAATGAAGGTGCGTGAGGGGTGATGAATGAAGGTGCGTGAGGGGTGATGAATGAAGGTGCGTGAGGGGTGATGAATGAAGGTGCGTGAGGGGTGATGAATGAAGGTGCGTGAGGGGTGATGAATGAAGGTGCGTGAGGGGTGATGAATGAAGGTGCGTGAGGGGTGATGAATGAAGGTGCGTGAGGGGTGATGAATGAAGGTGCGTGAGGGGTGATGAATGAAGGTGCGTGAGGGGTGATGAATGAAGGTGCGTGAGGGGTGATGAATGAAGGTGCGTGAGGGGTGATGAATGAAGGTGCGTGAGGGGTGATGAATGAAGGTGCGTGAGGGGTGATGAATGAAGGTGCGTGAGGGGTGATGAATGAAGGTGCGTGAGGGGTGATGAATGAAGGTGCGTGAGGGGTGATGAATGAAGGTGCGTGAGGGGTGATGAATGAAGGTGCGTGAGGGGTGATGAATGAAGGTGCGTGAGGGGTGATGAATGAAGGTGCGTGAGGGGTGATGAATGAAGGTGCGTGAGGGGTGATGAATGAAGGTGCGTGAGGGGTGATGAATGAAGGTGCGTGAGGGGTGATGAATGAAGGTGCGTGAGGGGTGATGAATGAAGGTGCGTGAGGGGTGATGAATGAAGGTGCGTGAGGGGTGATGAATGAAGGTGCGTGAGGGGTGATGAATGAAGGTGCGTGAGGGGTGATGAATGAAGGTGCGTGAGGGGTGATGAATGAAGGTGCGTGAGGGGTGATGAATGAAGGTGCGTGAGGGGTGATGAATGAAGGTGCGTGAGGGGTGATGAATGAAGGTGCGTGAGGGGTGATGAATGAAGGTGCGTGAGGGGTGATGAATGAAGGTGCGTGAGGGGTGATGAATGAAGGTGCGTGAGGGGTGATGAATGAAGGTGCGTGAGGGGTGATGAATGAAGGTGCGTGAGGGGTGATGAATGAAGGTGCGTGAGGGGTGATGAATGAAGGTGCGTGAGGGGTGATGAATGAAGGTGCGTGAGGGGTGATGAATGAAGGTGCGTGAGGGGTGATGAATGAAGGTGCGTGAGGGGTGATGAATGAAGGTGCGTGAGGGGTGATGAATGAAGGTGCGTGAGGGGTGATGAATGAAGGTGCGTGAGGGGTGATGAATGAAGGTGCGTGAGGGGTGATGAATGAAGGTGCGTGAGGGGTGATGAATGAAGGTGCGTGAGGGGTGATGAATGAAGGTGCGTGAGGGGTGATGAATGAAGGTGCGTGAGGGGTGATGAATGAAGGTGCGTGAGGGGTGATGAATGAAGGTGCGTGAGGGGTGATGAATGAAGGTGCGTGAGGGGTGATGAATGAAGGTGCGTGAGGGGTGATGAATGAAGGTGCGTGAGGGGTGATGAATGAAGGTGCGTGAGGGGTGATGAATGAAGGTGCGTGAGGGGTGATGAATGAAGGTGCGTGAGGGGTGATGAATGAAGGTGCGTGAGGGGTGATGAATGAAGGTGCGTGAGGGGTGATGAATGAAGGTGCGTGAGGGGTGATGAATGAAGGTGCGTGAGGGGTGATGAATGAAGGTGCGTGAGGGGTGATGAATGAAGGTGCGTGAGGGGTGATGAATGAAGGTGCGTGAGGGGTGATGAATGAAGGTGCGTGAGGGGTGATGAATGAAGGTGCGTGAGGGGTGATGAATGAAGGTGCGTGAGGGGTGATGAATGAAGGTGCGTGAGGGGTGATGAATGAAGGTGCGTGAGGGGTGATGAATGAAGGTGCGTGAGGGGTGATGAATGAAGGTGCGTGAGGGGTGATGAATGAAGGTGCGTGAGGGGTGATGAATGAAGGTGCGTGAGGGGTGATGAATGAAGGTGCGTGAGGGGTGATGAATGAAGGTGCGTGAGGGGTGACGAATGAAGGTGCGTGAGTGGTGACGAATGAAGGTGCGTGAGTGGTGACGAATGAAGGTGCGTGAGTGGTGACGAATGAAGGTGCGTGAGTGGTGACGAATGAAGGTGCGTGAGGGGTGACGAATGAAGGTGCGTGAGTGGTGACGAATGAAGGTGTGTGAGTGGTGACGAATGAAGGTGCGTGAGTGGTGACGAATGAAGGTGCGTGAGTGGTGACGAATGAAGGTGCGTGAGTGGTGATGAATGAAGGTGCGTGAGTGGTGATGGTGATGAATGAAGGTGTGTGAGCGAGGGTATATCACATACCCTCGCTCACCATTCGGTTAGTGGGGTGCTCACCATTTCGACAGAGGACTCATGATCTCAGGATGGTGACAGATGAAGGTTGGGTTGATACACTGCACCTCTAGGAAGTCCCCTACCAACTGCATCACATACAAGAAAGTCAGTCGTCAGATTGACATGTACGGGATGAGGACAGGGAGGAAGAGAGAGTTTCTGCACTGGAGGGGAGAGGGAGGGGGAGGGGGTGGGGGATAGCGACTACTTACACAATTCCAAACACATGATATTTCAAGCTGCATCTATAGCAGGACACTATCCATAGCTGCATGCATGTATAGCAGGACATTATCCAGAGCTTTACTATCCATGAATAGGTAGGACTAAGAGATGGGTGTGGCTTCCACTGCATGCTCGAGGACTAAGAGATGGGTGTGGCTTCCACTGCATGCTCGACTATTCCTCACGATCTGTGAATATTAGTACCCCCAAAAATACGAAACCATCCTCTCTCATGGACCCAATAGCAGCTGCTCTGAGCGCTATGTAACATGATGGCTGACCTGGTGGCATGATCCATGCTCTGGCTTTGTTTGTTCTAGTAGACACCTAGTGCTAGATATAGCTAGATATAAAGACATGATGGCTGGCCTTAATTCTGTGGCATGAACCATGTTCTGGCTTTGTTTGTTCTAGTAGACACCTAGTGCTAGATATAGCTACATATAAAGACATGATGGCTGACCTGGTGGCATGAACCATGTTCTGGCTTTGTTTGTTCTAGTAGACACCTAGTGATAGATATAGCTACATATAAAGGGAACCCTCAAAAATAGTCCTCTGGCTTTATAAATAGTAACATGCCTAGATACCTAGTTCAATCAAGGTTTAGATGCAGTTGCAAGCTTCATGCACTCGCCATAGTGAAGGCTATAACTAGCACATTAGGAGTAGAGCTTCTGAGCCGTCCTACTCAGCACACCTGTGGATCTAGACACTGTGGATCTAGACCCTGTGGATCTAGACCCTGGATAACTAATCATATCAGCACAGAGTGGCTACTTGTGGATCTAGATAACTAATCATAACCACAGAGTGCCTAATTTTGGGCAAGGGATATAAAACAGCTTCCCATGGGGGTTACCTAGGTTACTGCAAGTCTAGTACAACTTTTCAAGCCAAAATCGATTACCATATTCACTCGAACAGAAGCTACTATTTAGTTCACCTCAG
The DNA here is from genome assembly GCA_028752905.1 of Cladorhizidae sp. MBARI D1340-BT2. NCBI lineage: Eukaryota > Metazoa > Porifera > Demospongiae > Poecilosclerida > Cladorhizidae > Cladorhizidae sp. MBARI D1340-BT2. Next base: position 38,785,394 of record JAQNBH010000018.1, on the reverse strand, counting down.
GCAACTACACTGCCACACTAGTGCTGTGAGTACAGCAACTACACTGCCACACTAGTGCTGTGAGTACAGCAACTACACTGCCACACTAGTGCTGTGAGTACAGCAACTACACTGCCACACTAGTGCTGTGAGTACAGCAACTACACTGCCACACTAGTGCTGGGAGTACAGCAACTACACTGCCACACTAGTGCTGTGAGTACAGCAACTACACTGCCACACTAGTGCTGTGAGTACAGCAACTACACTGCCACACTAGTGCTGTGAGTACAGCAACTACACTGCCACACTAGTGCCGTGAGTACAGCAACTACACTGCCACACTAGTGCTGTGTGTACAGCAACTACACTGCCACACTAGTGCTGTGAGTACAGCAACTACACTGCCACACTAGTGCTGTGAGTACAGCAACTACACTGCCACACTAGTGCCGTGAGTACAGCAACTACACTGCCACACTAGTGCCGTGAGTACAGCAACTACACTGCCACACTAGTGCTGTGAGTACAGCAACTACACTGCCACACTAGTGCTGTGTGTACAGCAACTACACTGCCACACTAGTGCTGTGAGTACAGCAACTACACTGCCACACTAGTGCTGGGAGTACAGCAACTACACTGCCACACTAGTGCTGGGAGTACAGCAACTACACTGCCACACTAGTGCTGTGAGTACAGCAACTACACTGCCACACTAGTGCTGTGAGTACAGCAACTACACTGCCACACTAGTGCCGTGACCACACTAGTGCTGTGAGTACAGCAACTACACTGCCACACTAGTGCCGTGAGTACAGCAACTACACTGCCACACTAGTGCCGTGAGTACAGCAACTACACTGCCACACTAGTGCTAGGAGTATAGCAACTACACTGCCACACTAGTGCTGTGAGTACAGCAACTACACTGCCACACTAGTGCTGTGAGTACAGCAACTACACTGCCACACTAGTGCTGTGAGTACAGCAACTACACTGCCACACTAGTGCTGTGAGTACAGCAACCACACTGCCACACTAGTGCTGTGAGTACAGCAACTACACTGCCACACTAGTGCTGTGAGTACAGCAACTACACTGCCACACTAGTGCTGTGAGTACAGCAACTACACTGCCACACTAGTGCTGGGAGTACAGCAACTACACTGCCACACTAGTGCTGTGAGTACAGCAACTACACTGCCACACTAGTGCTGTGAGTACAGCAACTACACTGCCACACTAGTGCTGGGAGTACAGCAACTACACTGCCACACTAGTGCTGTGACTACACTGCCACACTAGTGCTGGGAGTACAGCAACTACACTGCCACACTAGTGCTGTGAGTACAGCAACTACACTGCCACACTAGTGCTGTGAGTACAGCAACTACACTGCCACACTAGTGCTGTGAGTACAGCAACTACACTGCCACACTAGTGCTGTGAGTACAGCAACTACACTGCCACACTAGTGCTGTGAGTACAGCAACTACACTGCCACACTAGTGCTGTGAGTACAGCAACTACACTGCCACACTAGTGCTGGGAGTACAGCAACTACACTGCCACACTAGTGCTGTGAGTACAGCAACTACACTGCCACACTAGTGCTGGGAGTACAGCAACTACACTGCCACACTAGTGCTGTGAGTACAGCAACTACACTGCCACACTAGTGCTGTGAGTACAGCAACTACACTGCCACACTAGTGCTGGGAGTACAGCAACTACACTGCCACACTAGTGCCGTGAGTACAGCAACTACACTGCCACACTAGTGCTGTGAGTACAGCAACTACACTGCCATACTAGTGCTGTGAGTACATCAACTACACTGCCACACTAGTGCTGTGAGTACAGCAACTACACTGCCACACTAGTGCCGTGAGTACAGCAACTACACTGCCACACTAGTGCCGTGAGTACAGCAACTACACTGCCATACTAGTGCTGGGAGTACAGCAACTACACTGCCACACTTGTGCTGTGAGTACAGCAACTACACTGCCACACTAGTGCTGGGAGTACAGCAACTACACTGCCACACTAGTGCTGTGAGTACAGCAACTACACTGCCACACTAGTGCTGTGAGCACAGCAACTACACTGCCACACTAGTGCTGTGGGTACAGCAACTACACTGCCACACTAGTGCTGTGAGTACAGCAACTACACTGCCACACTAGTGCTGTGAATACAGCAACTACACTGCCACACTAGTGCTGTGAGTACAGCAACTACACTGCCACACTAGTGCTGTGAGTACAGCAACTACACTGCCACACTAGTGCTGTGAGTACAGCAACTACACTGCCACACTAGTGCTGTGTGTGTACAGCAACTACACTGCCACACTAGTGCTGGGAGTACAGCAACTACACTGCCACACTAGTGCTGTGTGTACAGCAACTACACTGCCACACTAGTGCCGTGAGTACAGCAACTACACTGCCACACTAGTGCTGTGAGTACAGCAACTACACTGCCACACTAGTGCCGTGAGTACAGCAACTACACTGCCACACTAGTGCTGTGAGTACAGCAACTACACTGCCACACTAGTGCTGTGAGTACAGCAACTACACTGCCACACTAGTGCTGGGAGTACAGCAACTACACTGCCACACTAGTGCTGTGAGTACAGCAACTACACTGCCACACTAGTGCTGTGAGTACAGCAACTACACTGCCACACTAGTGCTGTGAGTACAGCAACTACACTGCCACACTAGTGCTGTGTGTACAGCAACTACACTGCCACACTAGTGCTGTGAGTACAGCAACTACACTGCCACACTAGTGCTGTGAGTACAGCAACTACACTGCCACACTAGTGCTGTGAGTACAGCAACTACACTGCCACACTAGTGCTGTGAGTACAGCAACTACACTGCCACACTAGTGCTGGGAGTACAGCAACTACACTGCCACACTAGTGCTGTGAGTACAGCAACTACACTGCCACACTAGTGCCGTGAGTACAGCAACTACACTGCCACACTAGTGCCGTGAGTACAGCAACTACACTACCACACTAGTGCTAGGAGTACAGCAACTACACTGCCACACTAGTGCTGTGAGTACAGCAACTACACTGCCACACTAGTGCTGTGAGTACAGCAACTACACTGCCACACTAGTGCTGTGTGTACAGCAACTACACTGCCACACTAGTGCTGTGAGTACAGCAACTACACTGCCACACTAGTGCTGGGAGTACAGCAACTACACTGCCACACTAGTGCTGTGAGTACAGCAACTACACTGCCACACTAGTGCTGGGAGTACAGCAACTACACTGCCACACCAGTGCTGTGAGTACAGCAACTACACTGCCACACCAGTGCTGTGAGTACAGCAACTACACTGCCACACTAGTGCTGGGAGTACAGCAACTACACTGCCACACTAGTGCTGGGAGTACAGCAACTACACTGCCACACTAGTGCTGTGAGTACAGCAACTACACTGCCACACTAGTGCTGTGAGTACAGCAACTACACTGCCACACTAGTGCTGTGAGTACAGCAATTACACTGCCACACTAGTGCTGTGAGTACAGCAACTACACTGCCACACTAGTGCTGTGAGTACAGCAACTACACTGCCACACTAGTGCTGGGAGTACAGCAACTACACTGCCACACTAGTGCTGTGAGTACAGCAACTACACTGCCACACTAGTGCTGTGAGTACAGCAACTACACTGCCACACTAGTGCTGTGAGTACAGCAACTACACTGCCACACTAGTGCTGTGAGTACAGCAACTACACTGCCACACTAGTGCTGTGAGTACAGCAACTACACTGCCACACTAGTGCTGTGAGTACAGCAACTACACTGCCACACTAGTGCTGTGAGTACAGCAACTACACTGCCACACTAGTGCTGGGAGTACAGCAACTACACTGCCACACTAGTGCTGGGAGTACAGCAACTACACTGCCACACTAGTGCTGTGAGTACAGCAACTACACTGCCACACTAGTGCTGGGAGTACAGCAACTACACTGCCACACTAGTGCTGGGAGTACAGCAACTACACTGCCACACTAGTGCTGTGAGTACAGCAACTACACTGCCACACTAGTGCTGTGAGTACAGCAACTACACTGTCACACTAGTGCTGTGAGTACAGCAACTACACTGCCACACTAGTGCTGTGAGTACAGCAACTACACTGCCACACTAGTGCTGTGAGTACAGCAACTACACTGCCACACTAGTGCTGGGAGTACAGCAACTACACTGCCACACTAGTGCTGTGAGTACAGCAACTACACTGCCACACTAGTGCTGGGAGTACAGCAACTACACTGTCACACTAGTGCTGTGAGTACAGCAACTACACTGCCACACTAGTGCTGGGAGTACAGCAACTACACTGCCACACTAGTGCTGTGAGTACAGCAACTACACTGCCACACTAGTGCTGTGAGTACAGCAACTACACTGCCACACTAGTGCTGTGAGTACAGCAACTACACTGCCACACTAGTGCTGTGAGTACAGCAACTACACTGCCACACTAGTGCTGTGAGTACAGCAACTACACTGCCACACTAGTGCTGTGTGTACAGCAACTACACTGCCACACTAGTGCTGTGAGTACAGCAACTACACTGCCACACCAGTGCTGTGAGTACAGCAACTACACTGCCACACTAGTGCTGTGAGTACAGCAACTACACTGCCACACTAGCTTCAGCAATGGCTAGAGCAGCTTAAAGCTGCTACTCTATAAGTCACCAACACAGTTACCTGCCATATGTTTGCAAGTCACTGCAGCTCTAGGAAGGACCTGCTGGCTGCCGCTGCAACTTCAACTTCGCCTCATCCAAGCCTGCAAATAGATTGGCTCCACTTTCCTTCCTATCAGCTTTGCATAAAGATCAGTTTGCTGATCACTTACACTGCCTAATCCTCTAGTTGTTAAGAGCATAGCTCATGCTTGCTACATGGAGGAGTTTATTAATATTCTACACAATACATAACTTATGAACACATCCACTTCACAAATGACACCAGGAACTCACATGTACAGGACCTCCACTCTGGTGACACCAGGAACTAGAGACAGGTCACATGCACAGGACCTCCACTCTGGTGGACACCAGGAACTAGAGACAGGTCACATGCACAGGACCTCCACTCTGGTGGACACCAGGAACTAGAGACAGGTCACATGCACAGGACCTCCACTCTGGTGGACACCAGGAACTAGAGACAGGTCACATGCACAGGACCTCCACTCTGGTGACACCAGGAACTAGAGACAGGTCACATGCACAGGACCTCCACTCTGGTGACACCAGGAACTAGAGACAGGTCACATGCACAGGATCTCCACTCTGGTGGCACCAGGAACTAGAGACAGGTCACATGTACAGGACCTCCACTCTGGTGACACCAGGAACTAGAGACAGGTCACATGCACAGGACCTCCACTCTGGTGGACACCAGGAACTAGAGACAGGTCACATGCACAGGACCTCCACTCTGGTGGACACCAGGAACTAGAGACAGGTCACATGCACAGGACCTCCACTCTGGTGGACACCAGGAACTAGAGACAGGTCACATGCACAGGACCTCCACTCTGGTGACACCAGGAACTAGAGACAGGTCACATGCACAGGACCTCCACTCTGGTGACACCAGGAACTAGAGACAGGTCACATGCACAGGACCTCCACTCTGGTGACACCAGGAACTAGAGACAGGTCACATGTACAGGACCTCCACTCTGGTGGCACCAGGAACTAGAGACAGGTCACATGCACAGGAACTCCACTCTGGTGACACCAGGAACTAGAGACAGGTCACATGTACAGGACCTCCACTCTGGTGACACCAGGAACTAGAGACAGGTCACATGTACAGGACCTCCAATCTGGTGGACACCAGGAACTAGAGACAGGTCACATGTACAGGACCTCCACTCTGGTGGCACCAAGAACTAGAGACATGTCACATGCACAGGACCTCCACTCTGGTGGACACCAGGAACTAGAGACAGGTCACATGCACAGGACCTCCACTCTGGTGACACCAGGAACCAGAGACAGGTCACAGCACAGGACCTCCACTCTGGTGGACACCAGGAACTAGAGGTAGGTCACATGCACAGGACCTCCACTCTGGTGGACACCAGGAACTAGAGACAGGTCACATGTACAGGACCTCCACTCTGGTGACACCAGGAACTAGAGACAGGTCACATGCACAGGACCTCCACTCTGGTGGACACCAGGAACTAGAGACAGGTCACATGTACAGGACCTCCACTCTGGTGGACACCAGGAACTAGAGACAGGTCACATGTACAGGACCTCCACTCTGGTGGACACCAGGAACTAGAGGTAGGTCACATGTACAGGACCTCCACTCTGGTGACACCAGGAACTAGAGACATGTCACATGCACAGGACCTCCACTCTGGTGACACCAGGAACTAGAGACAGGTCACATGCACAAGACCTCCACTCTGGTGGCACCAGGAACTAGAGACAGGTCACATGCACAGGACCTCCACTCTGGTGACACCAGGAACTAGAAACAGGTCACATGCACAGGACCTCCACTCTGGTGGACACCAGGAACTAGAGACAGGTCACATGTACAGGACCTCCACTCTGGTGACACCAGGAACTAGAGGTAGGTCACATGTACAGGACCTCCACTCTGGTGGACACCAGGAACTAGAGACAGGTCACATGTACAGGACCTCCACTCTGGTGACACCAGGAACTAGAGACAGGTCACATGCACAGGACCTCCACTCTGGTGGCACCAGGAACTAGAGACAGGTCACATGCACAGGACCTCCACTCTGGTGGACACCAGGAACTAGAGACAGGTCACATGTACAGGACCTCCACTCTGGTGACACCAGGAACTAGAGACAGGTCACATGCACAGGACCTCCACTCTGGTGACACAGGAACTAGAGGCAGGTCACATGCACAGGACCTCCACTCTGGTGGACACGAGGAACTAGAGACAGGTCACATGTACAGGACCTCCACTCTGGTGACACCAGGAACTAGAGACAGGTCACATGTACAGGACCTCCACTCTGGTGACACCAGGAACTAGAGACAGGTCACATGCACAGGACCTCCACTCTGGTGACACCAGGAACTAGAGACAGGTCACATGTACAGGACCTCCACTCTGGTGACACCAGGAACTAGAGACAGGTCACATGTACAGGACCTCCACTCTGGTGACACCAGGAACTAGAGACAGGTCACATGCACAGGACCTCCACTCTGGTGACACCAGGAACTAGAGACAGGTCACATGCACAGGACCTCCACTCTGGTGGACACCAGGAACTAGAGACAGGTCACATGCACAGGACCTCCACTCTGGTGACACCAGGAACTAGAGACAGGTCACATGCACAGGACCTCCACTCTGGTGGACACCAGGAACTAGAGACAGGTCACATGCACAGGACCTCCACTCTGGTGGACACCAGGCACTAGAGACAGGTCACATGCACAAGACCTCCACTCTGGTGACACCAGGAACTAGAGACAGGTCACATGCACAGGACCGCCACTCTGGTGGACACCAGGAACTAGAGACAGGTCACATGCACAGGACCGCCACTCTGGTGGACACCAGGAACTAGAGACAGGTCACATGCACAGGACCCCCACTCTGGTGGCACCAGGAACTAGAGACAGGTCACATGCACAGGACCTCCACTCTGGTGACACCAGGAACTAGAGACAGGTCACATGCACAGGACATCCACTCTGGTGGACACCAGGAACTAGAGACAGGTCACATGCACAGGACATCCACTCTGGTGACACCAGGAACTAGAGACAGGTCACATGCACAGGACCGCCACTCTGGTGACACCAGGAACTAGAGACAGGTCACATGCACAAGACCTCCACTCTGGTGACACCAGGAACTAGAGACAGGTCACATGCACAGGACCTCCACTCTGGTGACACCAGGAACTAGAGACAGGTCACATGCACAGGACCTCCACTCTGGTGACACCAGGAACTAGAGACAGGTCACATGTACAGGACCTCCACTCTGGTGACACCAGGAACTAGAGACAGGTCACATGCACAGGACCTCCACTCTGGTGGACACCAGGAACTAGAGACAGGTCACATGCACAGGACCTCCACTCTGGTGGACACCAGGAACTAGAGACAGGTCACATGCACAGGACCTCCACTCTGGTGGACACCAGGAACTAGAGACAGGTCACATGCACAGGACCTCCACTCTGGTGACACCAGGAACTAGAGACAGGTCACATGCACAGGACCTCCACTCTGGTGACACCAGGAACTAGAGACAGGTCACATGCACAGGACCTCCACTCTGGTGACACCAGGAACTAGAGACAGGTCACATGTACAGGACCTCCACTCTGGTGGCACCAGGAACTAGAGACAGGTCACATGCACAGGAACTCCACTCTGGTGACACCAGGAACTAGAGACAGGTCACATGTACAGGACCTCCACTCTGGTGACACCAGGAACTAGAGACAGGTCACATGTACAGGACCTCCACTCTGGTGGACACCAGGAACTAGAGACAGGTCACATGTACAGGACCTCCACTCTGGTGGCACCAGGAACTAGAGACATGTCACATGCACAGGACCTCCACTCTGGTGGACACCAGGAACTAGAGACAGGTCACATGCACAGGACCTCCACTCTGGTGACACCAGGAACCAGAGACAGGTCACATGCACAGGACCTCCACTCTGGTGGACACCAGGAACTAGAGGTAGGTCACATGCACAGGACCTCCACTCTGGTGGACACCAGGAACTAGAGACAGGTCACATGTACAGGACCTCCACTCTGGTGACACCAGGAACTAGAGACAGGTCACATGTACAGGACCTCCACTCTGGTGGACACCAGGAACTAGAGACAGGTCACATGTACAGGACCTCCACTCTGGTGGACACCAGGAACTAGAGGTAGGTCACATGTACAGGACCTCCACTCTGGTGACACCAGGAACTAGAGACATGTCACATGCACAGGACCTCCACTCTGGTGACACCAGGAACTAGAGACAGGTCACATGCACAAGACCTCCACTCTGGTGGCACCAGGAACTAGAGACAGGTCACATGCACAGGACCTCCACTCTGGTGACACCAGGAACTAGAAACAGGTCACATGCACAGGACCTCCACTCTGGTGGACACCAGGAACTAGAGACAGGTCACATGTACAGGACCTCCACTCTGGTGACACCAGGAACTAGAGGTAGGTCACATGCACAGGACCTCCACTCTGGTGGACACCAGGAACTAGAGACAGGTCACATGTACAGGACCTCCACTCTGGTGACACCAGGAACTAGAGACAGGTCACATGCACAGGACCTCCACTCTGGTGGCACCAGGAACTAGAGACAGGTCACATGCACAGGACCTCCACTCTGGTGGACACCAGGAACTAGAGACAGGTCACATGTACAGGACCTCCACTCTGGTGACACCAGGAACTAGAGACAGGTCACATGCACAGGACCTCCACTCTGGTGACACAGGAACTAGAGGCAGGTCACATGCACAGGACCTCCACTCTGGTGGACACGAGGAACTAGAGACAGGTCACATGTACAGGACCTCCACTCTGGTGACACCAGGAACTAGAGACAGGTCACATGTACAGGACCTCCACTCTGGTGACACCAGGAACTAGAGACAGGTCACATGCACAGGACCTCCACTCTGGTGACACCAGGAACTAGAGACAGGTCACATGTACAGGACCTCCACTCTGGTGACACCAGGAACTAGAGACAGGTCACATGTACAGGACCTCCACTCTGGTGACACCAGGAACTAGAGACAGGTCACATGCACAGGACCTCCACTCTGGTGACACCAGGAACTAGAGACAGGTCACATGCACAGGACCTCCACTCTGGTGGACACCAGGAACTAGAGACAGGTCACATGCACAGGACCTCCACTCTGGTGACACCAGGAACTAGAGACAGGTCACATGCACAGGACCTCCACTCTGGTGGACACCAGGAACTAGAGACAGGTCACATGCACAGGACCTCCACTCTGGTGGACACCAGGCACTAGAGACAGTTCACATGCACAAGACCTCCACTCTGGTGACACCAGGAACTAGAGACAGGTCACATGCACAGGACCGCCACTCTGGTGGACACCAGGAACTAGAGACAGGTCACATGCACAGGACCGCCACTCTGGTGGACACCAGGAACTAGAGACAGGTCACATGCACAGGACCCCCACTCTGGTGGCACCAGGAACTAGAGACAGGTCACATGCACAGGACCTCCACTCTGGTGACACCAGGAACTAGAGACAGGTCACATGCACAGGACATCCACTCTGGTGGACACCAGGAACTAGAGACAGGTCACATGCACAGGACATCCACTCTGGTGACACCAGGAACTAGAGACAGGTCACATGCACAGGACCTCCACTCTGGTGACACCAGGAACTAGAGACAGGTCACATGCACAGGACCTCCACTCTGGTGACACCAGGAACTAGAGACAGGTCACATGTACAGGACCTCCACTCTGGTGACACCAGGAACTAGAGACAGGTCACATGTACAGGACCTCCACTCTGGTGACACCAGGAACTAGAGACAGGTCACATGCACAGGACCTCCACTCTGGTGGACACCAGGAACTAGAGACAGGTCACATGTACAGGACCTCCACTCTGGTGACACCAGGAACTAGAGACAGGTCACATGCACAGGAACTCCACTCTGGTGACACCAGGAACTAGAGACAGGTCACATGTACAGGACCTCCACTCTGGTGACACCAGGAACTAGAGACAGGTCACATGTACAGGACCTCCACTCTGGTGGACACCAGGAACTAGAGACAGGTCACATGTACAGGACCTCCACTCTGGTGGCACCAGGAACTAGAGACATGTCACATGCACAGGACCTCCACTCTGGTGGACACCAGGAACTAGAGACAGGTCACATGCACAGGACCTCCACTCTGGTGACACCAGGAACCAGAGACAGGTCACATGCACAGGACCTCCACTCTGGTGGACACCAGGAACTAGAGGTAGGTCACATGCACAGGACCTCCACTCTGGTGGACACCAGGAACTAGAGACAGGTCACATGTACAGGACCTCCACTCTGGTGACACCAGGAACTAGAGACAGGTCACATGCACAGGACCTCCACTCTGGTGGACACCAGGAACTAGAGACAGGTCACATGTACAGGACCTCCACTCTGGTGGACACCAGGAACTAGAGACAGGTCACATGTACAGGACCTCCACTCTGGTGGACACCAGGAACTAGAGGTAGGTCACATGTACAGGACCTCCACTCTGGTGGACACCAGGAACTAGAGGTAGGTCACATGTACAGGACCTCCACTCTGGTGACACCAGGAACTAGAGACATGTCACATGCACAGGACCTCCACTCTGGTGACACCAGGAACTAGAGACAGGTCACATGCACAAGACCTCCACTCTGGTGGCACCAGGAACTAGAGACAGGTCACATGCACAGGACCTCCACTCTGGTGACACCAGGAACTAGAAACAGGTCACATGCACAGGACCTCCACTCTGGTGGACACCAGGAACTAGAGACAGGTCACATGTACAGGACCTCCACTCTGGTGACACCAGGAACTAGAGGTAGGTCACATGTATAGGACCTCCACTCTGGTGGACACCAGGAACTAGAGACAGGTCACATGTACAGGACCTCCACTCTGGTGACACCAGGAACTAGAGACAGGTCACATGCACAGGACCTCCACTCTGGTGGCACCAGGAACTAGAGACAGGTCACATGCACAGGACCTCCACTCTGGTGGACACCAGGAACTAGAGACAGGTCACATGTACAGGACCTCCACTCTGGTGACACCAGGAACTAGAGACAGGTCACATGCACAGGACCTCCACTCTGGTGACACAGGAACTAGAGGCAGGTCACATGCACAGGACCTCCACTCTGGTGGACACGAGGAACTAGAGACAGGTCACATGTACAGGACCTCCACTCTGGTGACACCAGGAACTAGAGACAGGTCACATGTACAGGACCTCCACTCTGGTGACACCAGGAACTAGAGACAGGTCACATGCACAGGACCTCCACTCTGGTGACACCAGGAACTAGAGACAGGTCACATGTACAGGACCTCCACTCTGGTGACACCAGGAACTAGAGACAGGTCACATGTACAGGACCTCCACTCTGGTGACACCAGGAACTAGAGACAGGTCACATGCACAGGACCTCCACTCTGGTGACACCAGGAACTAGAGACAGGTCACATGCACAGGACCTCCACTCTGGTGGACACCAGGAACTAGAGACAGGTCACATGCACAGGACCTCCACTCTGGTGACACCAGGAACTAGAGACAGGTCACATGCACAGGACCTCCACTCTGGTGGACACCAGGAACTAGAGACAGGTCACATGCACAGGACCTCCACTCTGGTGGACACCAGGCACTAGAGACAGGTCACATGCACAAGACCTCCACTCTGGTGACACCAGGAACTAGAGACAGGTCACATGCACAGGACCGCCACTCTGGTGGACACCAGGAACTAGAGACAGGTCACATGCACAGGACCGCCACTCTGGTGGACACCAGGAACTAGAGACAGGTCACATGCACAGGACCCCCACTCTGGTGGCACCAGGAACTAGAGACAGGTCACATGCACAGGACCTCCACTCTGGTGACACCAGGAACTAGAGACAGGTCACATGCACAGGACATCCACTCTGGTGGACACCAGGAACTAGAGACAGGTCACATGCACAGGACATCCACTCTGGTGACACCAGGAACTAGAGACAGGTCACATGCACAGGACCGCCACTCTGGTGACACCAGGAACTAGAGACAGGTCACATGCACAAGACCTCCACTCTGGTGACACCAGGAACTAGAGACAGGTCACATGCACAGGACCTCCACTCTGGTGACACCAGGAACTAGAGACAGGTCACATGCACAGGACCTCCACTCTGGTGACACCAGGAACTAGAGACAGGTCACATGTACAGGACCTCCACTCTGGTGACACCAGGAACTAGAGACAGGTCACATGCACAGGACCTCCACTCTGGTGGACACCAGGAACTAGAGACAGGTCACATGCACAGGACCTCCACTCTGGTGGACACCAGGAACTAGAGACAGGTCACATGCACAGGACCTCCACTCTGGTGACACCAGGAACTAGAGACAGGTCACATGCACAGGACCTCCACTCTGGTGACACCAGGAACTAGAGACAGGTCACATGCACAGGACCTCCACTCTGGTGACACCAGGAACTAGAGACAGGTCACATGTACAGGACCTCCACTCTGGTGGCACCAGGAACTAGAGACAGGTCACATGCACAGGAACTCCACTCTGGTGACACCAGGAACTAGAGACAGGTCACATGTACAGGACCTCCACTCTGGTGACACCAGGAACTAGAGACAGGTCACATGTACAGGACCTCCACTCTGGTGGACACCAGGAACTAGAGACAGGTCACATGTACAGGACCTCCACTCTGGTGGCACCAGGAACTAGAGACATGTCACATGCACAGGACCTCCACTCTGGTGGACACCAGGAACTAGAGACAGGTCACATGCACAGGACCTCCACTCTGGTGACACCAGGAACCAGAGACAGGTCACATGCACAGGACCTCCACTCTGGTGGACACCAGGAACTAGAGGTAGGTCACATGCACAGGACCTCCACTCTGGTGGACACCAGGAACTAGAGACAGGTCACATGTACAGGACCTCCACTCTGGTGACACCAGGAACTAGAGACAGGTCACATGTACAGGACCTCCACTCTGGTGGACACCAGGAACTAGAGACAGGTCACATGTACAGGACCTCCACTCTGGTGGACACCAGGAACTAGAGGTAGGTCACATGTACAGGACCTCCACTCTGGTGACACCAGGAACTAGAGACATGTCACATGCACAGGACCTCCACTCTGGTGACACCAGGAACTAGAGACAGGTCACATGCACAAGACCTCCACTCTGGTGGCACCAGGAACTAGAGACAGGTCACATGCACAGGACCTCCACTCTGGTGACACCAGGAACTAGAAACAGGTCACATGCACAGGACCTCCACTCTGGTGGACACCAGGAACTAGAGACAGGTCACATGTACAGGACCTCCACTCTGGTGACACCAGGAACTAGAGGTAGGTCACATGCACAGGACCTCCACTCTGGTGGACACCAGGAACTAGAGACAGGTCACATGTACAGGACCTCCACTCTGGTGACACCAGGAACTAGAGACAGGTCACATGCACAGGACCTCCACTCTGGTGGCACCAGGAACTAGAGACAGGTCACATGCACAGGACCTCCACTCTGGTGGACACCAGGAACTAGAGACAGGTCACATGTACAGGACCTCCACTCTGGTGACACCAGGAACTAGAGACAGGTCACATGCACAGGACCTCCACTCTGGTGACACAGGAACTAGAGGCAGGTCACATGCACAGGACCTCCACTCTGGTGGACACGAGGAACTAGAGACAGGTCACATGTACAGGACCTCCACTCTGGTGACACCAGGAACTAGAGACAGGTCACATGTACAGGACCTCCACTCTGGTGACACCAGGAACTAGAGACAGGTCACATGCACAGGACCTCCACTCTGGTGACACCAGGAACTAGAGACAGGTCACATGTACAGGACCTCCACTCTGGTGACACCAGGAACTAGAGACAGGTCACATGTACAGGACCTCCACTCTGGTGACACCAGGAACTAGAGACAGGTCACATGCACAGGACCTCCACTCTGGTGACACCAGGAACTAGAGACAGGTCACATGCACAGGACCTCCACTCTGGTGGACACCAGGAACTAGAGACAGGTCACATGCACAGGACCTCCACTCTGGTGACACCAGGAACTAGAGACAGGTCACATGCACAGGACCTCCACTCTGGTGGACACCAGGAACTAGAGACAGGTCACATGCACAGGACCTCCACTCTGGTGGACACCAGGCACTAGAGACAGGTCACATGCACAAGACCTCCACTCTGGTGACACCAGGAACTAGAGACAGGTCACATGCACAGGACCTCCACTCTGGTGACACCAGGAACTAGAGACAGGTCACATGCACAGGACATCCACTCTGGTGGACACCAGGAACTAGAGACAGGTCACATGCACAGGACATCCACTCTGGTGACACCAGGAACTAGAGACAGGTCACATGCACAGGACCGCCACTCTGGTGACACCAGGAACTAGAGACAGGTCACATGCACAGGACCTCCACTCTGGTGACACCAGGAACTAGAGACAGGTCACATGCATAGGACCTCCACTCTGGTGACACCAGGAACTAGAGATACTGTAGGTCACATGCACAGGACCTCCACTCTGGTGGACACCAGGAACTAGAGACAGGTCACATGTACAGGACCTCCACTCTGATGACACCAGGAACTAGAGACAGGTCACATGCACAGGACCTCCACTCTGGTGACACCAGGAACTAGAGACAGGTCACATGCACAGGACCTCCACTCTGGTGACACCAGGAACTAGAGACAGGTCACATGCACAGGACCTCCACTCTGGTGGACACCAGGAACTAGAGACAGGTCACATGCATAGGACCTCCACTCTGGTGGCACCAGGAACTAGAGACAGGTCACATGCACAGGACCTCCACTCTGGTGGCACCAGGAACTAGAGACAGACCTGTCACATGCACAGGACCTCCACTCTGGTGACACCAGGAACTAGAGACAGGTCACATGCAAAGGACCTCCACTCTGGTGGACACCAGGAACTAGAGACAGGTCACATGCACAGGACCTCCACTCTGGTGACACCAGGAACTAGAGACAGGTCACATGTACAGGACCTCCACTCTGGTGACACCAGGAACTAGAGGTAGGTCACATGAACAGGACCTCCACTCTGGTGGACACCAGGAACTAGAGACAGGTCACATGCACAGGACCTCCACTCTGGTGACACCAGGAACTAGAGACAGGTCACATGCACAGGACCTCCACTCTGGTGGACACAAGGAACTAGAGACAGGTCACATGCACAGGACCTCCACTCTGGTGGACACCAGGAACTAGAGACAGGTCACATGCACAGGACCTCCACTCTGGTGGACACCAGGAACTAGAGACAGGTCACATGCACAGGACCTCCACTCTGGTGACACCAGGAACTAGAGACAGGTCACATGTACAGGACCTCCACTCTGGTGGACACCAGGAACTAGAGACAGGTCACATGCACAGGACCTCCACTCTGGTGACACCAGGAACTAGAGACAGGTCACATGCACAGGACCTCCACTCTGGTGGACACCAGGAACTAGAGACAGGTCACATGCACAGGACCTCCACTCTGGTGACACCAGGAACTAGAGACAGGTCACATGCACAGGACCTCCACTCTGGTGGACACCAGGAACTAGAGACAGGTCACATGCACAGGACCTCCACTCTGGTGACACCAGGAACTAGAGGTAGGTCACATGCACAGGACCTCCACTCTGGTGGCACCAGGAACTAGAGACAGGTCACATGCACAGGACCTCCACTCTGGTGGACACCAGGAACTAGAGACAGGTCACATGCACAGGACCTCCACTCTGGTGGCACCAGGAACTAGAGACAGGTCACATGCACAGGACCTCCACTCTGGTGGACACCAGGAACTAGAGACAGGTCACATGCACAGGACCTCCACTCTGGTGACACCAGGAACTAGAGACAGGTCACATGTACAGGACCTCCACTCTGGTGACACCAGGAACTAGAGACAGGTCACATGCACAGGACCTCCACTCTGGTGGACACCAGGAACTAGAGACAGGTCACATGCACAGGACCTCCACTCTGGTGGCACCAGGAACTAGAGACAGGTCACATGCACAGGACCTCCACTCTGGTGGACACCAGGAACTAGAGACAGGTCACATGCACAGGACCTCCACTCTGGTGACACCAGGAACTAGAGACAGGTCACATGCACAGGACCTCCACTCTGGTGACACCAGGAACTAGAGACAGGTCACATGCACAGGATCTCCACTCTGGTGGACACCAGGAACTAGAGACAGGTCACATGCACAGGACCTCCACTCTGGTGGCACCAGGAACTAGAGACGGGTCACATGCACAGGACCTCCACTCTGGTGGACACCAGGAACTAGAGACAGGTCACATGCACAGGCCCTCCACTCTGGTGACACCAGGAACTAGAGGTAGGTCACATGCACAGGACCTCCACTCTGGTGGACACCAGGAACTAGAGACAGGTCACATGCACAGGACCTCCACTCTGGTGACACCAGGAACTAGAGACAGGTCACATGCACAGGACCTCCACTCTGGTGGACACCAGGAACTAGAGACAGGTCACATGCACAGGACCTCCACTCTGGTGACACCAGGAACTAGAGACAGGTCACATGCACAGGACCTCCACTCTGGTGGACACCAGGAACTAGAGACAGGTCACATGCACAGGACCTCCACTCTGGTGACACCAGGAACTAGAGACAGGTCACATGCACAGGACCTCCACTCTGGTGGCACCAGGAACTAGAGACAGGTCACATGCACAGGACCTCCACTCTGGTGACACCAGGAACTAGAGATAGGTCACATGCACAGGACCTACACTCTGGTGACACCAGGAACTAGAGACAGGTCACATGCACAGGACCTCCACTCTGATGACACCAGGAACTAGAGACAGGTCACATGCACAGGACCTCCACTCTGGTGGACACCAGGAACTAGAGACAGGTCACATGTACAGGACCTCCACTCTGGTGACACCAGGAACTAGAGACAGGTCACATACACAGGACCTCCACTCTGGTGGCACCAGGAACTAGAGACAGGTCACATGCACAGGACCTCCACTCTGGTGGCACCAGGAACTAGAGACAGGTCACATGCACAGGATCTCCACTCTGGTGGACACCAGGAACTAGAGACAGGTCACATGCACTGGACCTCCACTCTGGTGACACCAGGAACTAGAGACAGGTCACATACACAGGACCTCCACTCTGGTGACACCAGGAACTAGAGACAGGTCACATGCACAGGACCTCCACTCTGGTGACACCAGGAACTAGAGACAGGTCACATGCACAGGACCTCCACTCTGGTGGCACCAGGAACTAGAGACAGGTCACATGCACAGGACCTCCACTCTGGTGACACCAGGAACTAGAGACAGGTCACATGCACAGGAACTCCACTCTGGTGACACCAGGAACTAGAGACAGGTCACATGTACAGGACCTCCACTCTGGTGACACCAGGAACTAGAGACAGGTCACATGTACAGGACCTCCACTCTGGTGGACACCAGGAACTAGAGACAGGTCACATGTACAGGACCTCCACTCTGGTGGCACCAGGAACTAGAGACATGTCACATGCACAGGACCTCCACTCTGGTGGACACCAGGAACTAGAGACAGGTCACATGCACAGGACCTCCACTCTGGTGACACCAGGAACCAGAGACAGGTCACATGCACAGGACCTCCACTCTGGTGGACACCAGGAACTAGAGGTAGGTCACATGCACAGGACCTCCACTCTGGTGGACACCAGGAACTAGAGACAGGTCACATGTACAGGACCTCCACTCTGGTGACACCAGGAACTAGAGACAGGTCACATGCACAGGACCTCCACTCTGGTGGACACCAGGAACTAGAGACAGGTCACATGTACAGGACCTCCACTCTGGTGGACACCAGGAACTAGAGACAGGTCACATGTACAGGACCTCCACTCTGGTGGACACCAGGAACTAGAGGTAGGTCACATGTACAGGACCTCCACTCTGGTGACACCAGGAACTAGAGACATGTCACATGCACAGGACCTCCACTCTGGTGACACCAGGAACTAGAGACAGGTCACATGCACAAGACCTCCACTCTGGTGGCACCAGGAACTAGAGACAGGTCACATGCACAGGACCTCCACTCTGGTGACACCAGGAACTAGAAACAGGTCACATGCACAGGACCTCCACTCTGGTGGACACCAGGAACTAGAGACAGGTCACATGTACAGGACCTCCACTCTGGTGACACCAGGAACTAGAGGTAGGTCACATGTACAGGACCTCCACTCTGGTGGACACCAGGAACTAGAGACAGGTCACATGTACAGGACCTCCACTCTGGTGACACCAGGAACTAGAGACAGGTCACATGCACAGGACCTCCACTCTGGTGGCACCAGGAACTAGAGACAGGTCACATGCACAGGACCTCCACTCTGGTGGACACCAGGAACTAGAGACAGGTCACATGTACAGGACCTCCACTCTGGTGACACCAGGAACTAGAGACAGGTCACATGCACAGGACCTCCACTCTGGTGACACAGGAACTAGAGGCAGGTCACATGCACAGGACCTCCACTCTGGTGGACACGAGGAACTAGAGACAGGTCACATGTACAGGACCTCCACTCTGGTGACACCAGGAACTAGAGACAGGTCACATGTACAGGACCTCCACTCTGGTGACACCAGGAACTAGAGACAGGTCACATGCACAGGACCTCCACTCTGGTGACACCAGGAACTAGAGACAGGTCACATGTACAGGACCTCCACTCTGGTGACACCAGGAACTAGAGACAGGTCACATGTACAGGACCTCCACTCTGGTGACACCAGGAACTAGAGACAGGTCACATGCACAGGACCTCCACTCTGGTGACACCAGGAACTAGAGACAGGTCACATGCACAGGACCTCCACTCTGGTGGACACCAGGAACTAGAGACAGGTCACATGCACAGGACCTCCACTCTGGTGACACCAGGAACTAGAGACAGGTCACATGCACAGGACCTCCACTCTGGTGGACACCAGGAACTAGAGACAGGTCACATGCACAGGACCTCCACTCTGGTGGACACCAGGCACTAGAGACAGGTCACATGCACAAGACCTCCACTCTGGTGACACCAGGAACTAGAGACAGGTCACATGCACAGGACCGCCACTCTGGTGGACACCAGGAACTAGAGACAGGTCACATGCACAGGACCGCCACTCTGGTGGACACCAGGAACTAGAGACAGGTCACATGCACAGGACCCCCACTCTGGTGGCACCAGGAACTAGAGACAGGTCACATGCACAGGACCTCCACTCTGGTGACACCAGGAACTAGAGACAGGTCACATGCACAGGACCTCCACTCTGGTGACACCAGGAACTAGAGACAGGTCACATGTACAGGACCTCCACTCTGGTGACACCAGGAACTAGAGACAGGTCACATGCACAGGACCTCCACTCTGGTGGACACCAGGAACTAGAGACAGGTCACATGCACAGGACCTCCACTCTGGTGGACACCAGGAACTAGAGACAGGTCACATGCACAGGACCTCCACTCTGGTGGACACCAGGAACTAGAGACAGGTCACATGCACAGGACCTCCACTCTGGTGACACCAGGAACTAGAGACAGGTCACATGCACAGGACCTCCACTCTGGTGACACCAGGAACTAGAGACAGGTCACATGCACAGGACCTCCACTCTGGTGACACCAGGAACTAGAGACAGGTCACATGTACAGGACCTCCACTCTGGTGGCACCAGGAACTAGAGACAGGTCACATGCACAGGAACTCCACTCTGGTGACACCAGGAACTAGAGACAGGTCACATGTACAGGACCTCCACTCTGGTGACACCAGGAACTAGAGACAGGTCACATGTACAGGACCTCCACTCTGGTGGACACCAGGAACTAGAGACAGGTCACATGTACAGGACCTCCACTCTGGTGGCACCAGGAACTAGAGACAGGTCACATGCACAGGACCTCCACTCTGGTGGACACCAGGAACTAGAGACAGGTCACATGCACAGGACCTCCACTCTGGTGGACACCAGGAACTAGAGACAGGTCACATGCACAGGACCTCCACTCTGGTGGACACCAGGAACTAGAGACAGGTCACATGCACAGGACCTCCACTCTGGTGACACCAGGAACTAGAGACAGGTCACATGCACAGGACCTCCACTCTGGTGACACCAGGAACTAGAGACAGGTCACATGTACAGGACCTCCACTCTGGTGACACCAGGAACTAGAGACAGGTCACATGCACAGGACCTCCACTCTGGTGGACACCAGGAACTAGAGACAGGTCACATGCACAGGACCTCCACTCTGGTGGACACCAGGAACTAGAGACAGGTCACATGCACAGGACCTCCACTCTGGTGGACACCAGGAACTAGAGACAGGTCACATGCACAGGACCTCCACTCTGGTGACACCAGGAACTAGAGACAGGTCACATGCACAGGACCTCCACTCTGGTGACACCAGGAACTAGAGACAGGTCACATGCACAGGACCTCCACTCTGGTGACACCAGGAACTAGAGACAGGTCACATGTACAGGACCTCCACTCTGGTGGCACCAGGAACTAGAGACAGGTCACATGCACAGGAACTCCACTCTGGTGACACCAGGAACTAGAGACAGGTCACATGTACAGGACCTCCACTCTGGTGACACCAGGAACTAGAGACAGGTCACATGTACAGGACCTCCACTCTGGTGGACACCAGGAACTAGAGACAGGTCACATGTACAGGACCTCCACTCTGGTGGCACCAGGAACTAGAGACATGTCACATGCACAGGACCTCCACTCTGGTGGACACCAGGAACCAGAGACAGGTCACATGCACAGGACCTCCACTCTGGTGACACCAGGAACCAGAGACAGGTCACATGCACAGGACCTCCACTCTGGTGGACACCAGGAACTAGAGGTAGGTCACATGCACAGGACCTCCACTCTGGTGGACACCAGGAACTAGAGACAGGTCACATGTACAGGACCTCCACTCTGGTGACACCAGGAACTAGAGACAGGTCACATGCACAGGACCTCCACTCTGGTGGACACCAGGAACTAGAGACAGGTCACATGTACAGGACCTCCACTCTGGTGGACACCAGGAACTAGAGACAGGTCACATGTACAGGACCTCCACTCTGGTGGACACCAGGAACTAGAGGTAGGTCACATGTACAGGACCTCCACTCTGGTGACACCAGGAACTAGAGACATGTCACATGCACAGGACCTCCACTCTGGTGACACCAGGAACTAGAGACAGGTCACATGCACAAGACCTCCACTCTGGTGGCACCAGGAACTAGAGACAGGTCACATGCACAGGACCTCCACTCTGGTGACACCAGGAACTAGAAACAGGTCACATGCACAGGACCTCCACTCTGGTGGACACCAGGAACTAGAGACAGGTCACATGTACAGGACCTCCACTCTGGTGACACCAGGAACTAGAGGTAGGTCACATGTACAGGACCTCCACTCTGGTGGACACCAGGAACTAGAGACAGGTCACATGTACAGGACCTCCACTCTGGTGACACCAGGAACTAGAGACAGGTCACATGCACAGGACCTCCACTCTGGTGGCACCAGGAACTAGAGACAGGTCACATGCACAGGACCTCCACTCTGGTGGACACCAGGAACTAGAGACAGGTCACATGTACAGGACCTCCACTCTGGTGACACCAGGAACTAGAGACAGGTCACATGCACAGGACCTCCACTCTGGTGACACAGGAACTAGAGGCAGGTCACATGCACAGGACCTCCACTCTGGTGGACACGAGGAACTAGAGACAGGTCACATGTACAGGACCTCCACTCTGGTGACACCAGGAACTAGAGACAGGTCACATGTACAGGACCTCCACTCTGGTGACACCAGGAACTAGAGACAGGTCACATGCACAGGACCTCCACTCTGGTGACACCAGGAACTAGAGACAGGTCACATGTACAGGACCTCCACTCTGGTGACACCAGGAACTAGAGACAGGTCACATGTACAGGACCTCCACTCTGGTGACACCAGGAACTAGAGACAGGTCACATGCACAGGACCTCCACTCTGGTGACACCAGGAACTAGAGACAGGTCACATGCACAGGACCTCCACTCTGGTGGACACCAGGAACTAGAGACAGGTCACATGCACAGGACCTCCACTCTGGTGGACACCAGGAACTAGAGACAGGTCACATGCACAGGACCTCCACTCTGGTGGACACCAGGAACTAGAGACAGGTCACATGCACAGGACCTCCACTCTGGTGGACACCAGGCACTAGAGACAGGTCACATGCACAAGACCTCCACTCTGGTGACACCAGGAACTAGAGACAGGTCACATGCACAGGACCGCCACTCTGGTGGACACCAGGAACTAGAGACAGGTCACATGCACAGGACCGCCACTCTGGTGGACACCAGGAACTAGAGACAGGTCACATGCACAGGACCCCCACTCTGGTGGCACCAGGAACTAGAGACAGGTCACATGCACAGGACCTCCACTCTGGTGACACCAGGAACTAGAGACAGGTCACATGCACAGGACATCCACTCTGGTGGACACCAGGAACTAGAGACAGGTCACATGCACAGGACATCCACTCTGGTGACACCAGGAACTAGAGACAGGTCACATGCACAGGACCGCCACTCTGGTGACACCAGGAACTAGAGACAGGTCACATGCACAAGACCTCCACTCTGGTGACACCAGGAACTAGAGACAGGTCACATGCACAGGACCTCCACTCTGGTGACACCAGGAACTAGAGACAGGTCACATGCACAGGACCTCCACTCTGGTGACACCAGGAACTAGAGACAGGTCACATGTACAGGACCTCCACTCTGGTGACACCAGGAACTAGAGACAGGTCACATGCACAGGACCTCCACTCTGGTGGACACCAGGAACTAGAGACAGGTCACATGCACAGGACCTCCACTCTGGTGGACACCAGGAACTAGAGACAGGTCACATGCACAGGACCTCCACTCTGGTGGACACCAGGAACTAGAGACAGGTCACATGCACAGGACCTCCACTCTGGTGACACCAGGAACTAGAGACAGGTCACATGCACAGGACCTCCACTCTGGTGACACCAGGAACTAGAGACAGGTCACATGCACAGGACCTCCACTCTGGTGACACCAGGAACTAGAGACAGGTCACATGTACAGGACCTCCACTCTGGTGGCACCAGGAACTAGAGACAGGTCACATGCACAGGAACTCCACTCTGGTGACACCAGGAACTAGAGACAGGTCACATGTACAGGACCTCCACTCTGGTGACACCAGGAACTAGAGACAGGTCACATGTACAGGACCTCCACTCTGGTGGACACCAGGAACTAGAGACAGGTCACATGTACAGGACCTCCACTCTGGTGGCACCAGGAACTAGAGACAGGTCACATGCACAGGACCTCCACTCTGGTGGACACCAGGAACTAGAGACAGGTCACATGCACAGGACCTCCACTCTGGTGGACACCAGGAACTAGAGACAGGTCACATGCACAGGACCTCCACTCTGGTGGACACCAGGAACTAGAGACAGGTCACATGCACAGGACCTCCACTCTGGTGACACCAGGAACTAGAGACAGGTCACATGCACAGGACCTCCACTCTGGTGACACCAGGAACTAGAGACAGGTCACATGTACAGGACCTCCACTCTGGTGACACCAGGAACTAGAGACAGGTCACATGCACAGGACCTCCACTCTGGTGGACACCAGGAACTAGAGACAGGTCACATGCACAGGACCTCCACTCTGGTGGACACCAGGAACTAGAGACAGGTCACATGCACAGGACCTCCACTCTGGTGACACCAGGAACTAGAGACAGGTCACATGCACAGGACCTCCACTCTGGTGGCACCAGGAACTAGAGACAGGTCACATGCACAGGATCTCCACTCTGGTGGACACCAGGAACTAGAGACAGGTCACATGTACAGGACCTCCACTCTGGTGACACCAGGAACTAGAGACAGGTCACATGCACAGGACCTCCACTCTGGTGACACAGGAACTAGAGGCAGGTCACATGCACAGGACCTCCACTCTGGTGGACACGAGGAACTAGAGACAGGTCACATGTACAGGACCTCCACTCTGGTGACACCAGGAACTAGAGACAGGTCACATGTACAGGACCTCCACTCTGGTGACACCAGGAACTAGAGACAGGTCACATGCACAGGACCTCCACTCTGGTGACACCAGGAACTAGAGACAGGTCACATGTACAGGACCTCCACTCTGGTGACACCAGGAACTAGAGACAGGTCACATGTACAGGACCTCCACTCTGGTGACACCTGGAACTAGAGACAGGTCACATGCACAGGACCTCCACTCTGGTGACACCAGGAACTAGAGACAGGTCACATGCACAGGACCTCCACTCTGGTGGACACCAGGAACTAGAGACAGGTCACATGCACAGGACCTCCACTCTGGTGACACCAGGAACTAGAGACAGGTCACATGCACAGGACCTCCACTCTGGTGGACACCAGGAACTAGAGACAGGTCACATGCACAGGACCTCCACTCTGGTGGACACCAGGCACTAGAGACAGGTCACATGCACAAGACCTCCACTCTGGTGACACCAGGAACTAGAGACAGGTCACATGCACAGGACCGCCACTCTGGTGGACACCAGGAACTAGAGACAGGTCACATGCACAGGACCGCCACTCTGGTGGACACCAGGAACTAGAGACAGGTCACATGCACAGGACCCCCACTCTGGTGGCACCAGGAACTAGAGACAGGTCACATGCACAGGACCTCCACTCTGGTGACACCAGGAACTAGAGACAGGTCACATGCACAGGACATCCACTCTGGTGGACACCAGGAACTAGAGACAGGTCACATGCACAGGACATCCACTCTGGTGACACCAGGAACTAGAGACAGGTCACATGCACAGGACCGCCACTCTGGTGACACCAGGAACTAGAGACAGGTCACATGCACAGGACCTCCACTCTGGTGACACCAGGAACTAGAGACAGGTCACATGCATAGGACCTCCACTCTGGTGACACCAGGAACTAGAGATACTGTAGGTCACATGCACAGGACCTCCACTCTGGTGGACACCAGGAACTAGAGACAGGTCACATGTACAGGACCTCCACTCTGATGACACCAGGAACTAGAGACAGGTCACATGCACAGGACCTCCACTCTGGTGACACCAGGAACTAGAGACAGGTCACATGCACAGGACCTCCACTCTGGTGACACCAGGAACTAGAGACAGGTCACATGCACAGGACCTCCACTCTGGTGGACACCAGGAACTAGAGACAGGTCACATGCATAGGACCTCCACTCTGGTGGCACCAGGAACTAGAGACAGGTCACATGCACAGGACCTCCACTCTGGTGGCACCAGGAACTAGAGACAGACCTGTCACATGCACAGGACCTCCACTCTGGTGACACCAGGAACTAGAGACAGGTCACATGCAAAGGACCTCCACTCTGGTGGACACCAGGAACTAGAGACAGGTCACATGCACAGGACCTCCACTCTGGTGACACCAGGAACTAGAGACAGGTCACATGTACAGGACCTCCACTCTGGTGACACCAGGAACTAGAGGTAGGTCACATGAACAGGACCTCCACTCTGGTGGACACCAGGAACTAGAGACAGGTCACATGCACAGGACCTCCACTCTGGTGACACCAGGAACTAGAGACAGGTCACATGCACAGGACCTCCACTCTGGTGGACACCAGGAACTAGAGACAGGTCACATGCACAGGACCTCCACTCTGGTGGACACCAGGAACTAGAGACAGGTCACATGCACAGGACCTCCACTCTGGTGGACACCAGGAACTAGAGACAGGTCACATGCACAGGACCTCCACTCTGGTGACACCAGGAACTAGAGACAGGTCACATGTACAGGACCTCCACTCTGGTGGACACCAGGAACTAGAGACAGGTCACATGCACAGGACCTCCACTCTGGTGACACCAGGAACTAGAGACAGGTCACATGCACAGGACCTCCACTCTGGTGGACACCAGGAACTAGAGACAGGTCACATGCACAGGACCTCCACTCTGGTGACACCAGGAACTAGAGACAGGTCACATGCACAGGACCTCCACTCTGGTGGACACCAGGAACTAGAGACAGGTCACATGCACAGGACCTCCACTCTGGTGACACCAGGAACTAGAGGTAGGTCACATGCACAGGACCTCCACTCTGGTGGCACCAGGAACTAGAGACAGGTCACATGCACAGGACCTCCACTCTGGTGGACACCAGGAACTAGAGACAGGTCACATGCACAGGACCTCCACTCTGGTGGCACCAGGAACTAGAGACAGGTCACATGCACAGGACCTCCACTCTGGTGGACACCAGGAACTAGAGACAGGTCACATGCACAGGACCTCCACTCTGGTGACACCAGGAACTAGAGACAGGTCACATGTACAGGACCTCCACTCTGGTGACACCAGGAACTAGAGACAGGTCACATGCACAGGACCTCCACTCTGGTGGACACCAGGAACTAGAGACAGGTCACATGCACAGGACCTCCACTCTGGTGGCACCAGGAACTAGAGACAGGTCACATGCACAGGACCTCCACTCTGGTGGACACCAGGAACTAGAGACAGGTCACATGCACAGGACCTCCACTCTGGTGACACCAGGAACTAGAGACAGGTCACATGCACAGGACCTCCACTCTGGTGACACCAGGAACTAGAGACAGGTCACATGCACAGGATCTCCACTCTGGTGGACACCAGGAACTAGAGACAGGTCACATGCACAGGACCTCCACTCTGGTGGCACCAGGAACTAGAGACGGGTCACATGCACAGGACCTCCACTCTGGTGGACACCAGGAACTAGAGACAGGTCACATGCACAGGCCCTCCACTCTGGTGACACCAGGAACTAGAGGTAGGTCACATGCACAGGACCTCCACTCTGGTGGACACCAGGAACTAGAGACAGGTCACATGCACAGGACCTCCACTCTGGTGACACCAGGAACTAGAGACAGGTCACATGCACAGGACCTCCACTCTGGTGGACACCAGGAACTAGAGACAGGTCACATGCACAGGACCTCCACTCTGGTGGACACCAGGAACTAGAGACAGGTCACATGCACAGGACCTCCACTCTGGTGACACCAGGAACTAGAGACAGGTCACATGCACAGGACCTCCACTCTGGTGGACACCAGGAACTAGAGACAGGTCACATGCACAGGACCTCCACTCTGGTGACACCAGGAACTAGAGACAGGTCACATGCACAGGACCTCCACTCTGGTGGCACCAGGAACTAGAGACAGGTCACATGCACAGGACCTCCACTCTGGTGACACCAGGAACTAGAGATAGGTCACATGCACAGGACCTACACTCTGGTGACACCAGGAACTAGAGACAGGTCACATGCACAGGACCTCCACTCTGGTGACACCAGGAACTAGAGACAGGTCACATGCACAGGACCTCCACTCTGGTGGCACCAGGAACTAGAGACAGGTCACATGCACAGGACCTCCACTCTGGTGGACACCAGGAACTAGAGACAGGTCACATGCACAGGACCTCCACTCTGATGACACCAGGAACTAGAGACAGGTCACATGTACAGGACCTCCACTCTGGTGACACCAGGAACTAGAGGTAGGTCACATGCACAGGACCTCCACTCTGGTGGACACCAGGAACTAGAGACAGGTCACATGTACAGGACCTCCACTCTGGTGACACCAGGAACTAGAGACAGGTCACATACACAGGACCTCCACTCTGGTGACACCAGGAACTAGAGACAGGTCACATGTACAGGACCTCCACTCTGGTGGCACCAGGAACTAGAGACAGGTCACATGCACAGGACCTCCACTCTGGTGGACACCAGGAACTAGAGACAGGTCACATGCACAGGACCTCCACTCTGATGACACCAGGAACTAGAGACAGGTCACATGCACAGGACCTCCACTCTGGTGGACACCAGGAACTAGAGACAGGTCACATGTACAGGACCTCCACTCTGGTGACACCAGGAACTAGAGACAGGTCACATACACAGGACCTCCACTCTGGTGGCACC
Organism: Cladorhizidae sp. MBARI D1340-BT2; assembly: GCA_028752905.1. Taxonomy (NCBI): domain Eukaryota; kingdom Metazoa; phylum Porifera; class Demospongiae; order Poecilosclerida; family Cladorhizidae; species Cladorhizidae sp. MBARI D1340-BT2. The sequence continues at coordinate 38,756,237 of JAQNBH010000018.1, read as the reverse complement.
AGGAACTAGAGACAGGTCACATGCACAGGACCTCCACTCTGGTGGCACCAGGAACTAGAGACAGGTCACATGCACAGGATCTCCACTCTGGTGGACACCAGGAACTAGAGACAGGTCACATGCACAGGACCTCCACTCTGGTGACACCAGGAACTAGAGACAGGTCACATACACAGGACCTCCACTCTGGTGACACCAGGAACTAGAGACAGGTCACATGCACAGGACCTCCACTCTGGTGACACCAGGAACTAGAGACAGGTCACATGCACAGGACCTCCACTCTGGTGGCACCAGGAACTAGAGACAGGTCACATGCACAGGACCTCCACTCTGGTGGCACCAGGAACTAGAGACAGGTCACATGCACAGGACCTCCACTCTGGTGGACACCAGGAACTAGAGACAGGTCACATGCACAGGACCTCCACTCTGGTGGCACCAGGAACTAGAGACAGGTCACATGCACAGGACCTCCACTCTGGTGGACACCAGGAACTAGAGACAGGTCACATGCACAGGACCTCCACTCTGGTGGACACCAGGAACTAGAGACAGGTCACATGCACAGGACCTCCACTCTGGTGGCACCAGGAACTAGAGACAGGTCACATGCACAGGACCTCCACTCTGGTGGACACCAGGAACTAGAGACAGGTCACATGCACAGGACCTCCACTCTGGTGGACACCAGGAACTAGAGACAGGTCACATGCACAGGACCTCCACTCTGGTGACACCAGGAACTAGAGACAGGTCACATGCACAGGACCTCCACTCTGGTGACACCAGGAACTAGAGACAGGTCACATGCACAGGACCTCCACTCTGATGACAACAGGAACTAGAGACAGGTCACATGCACAGGACCTCCACTCTGGTGGACACCAGGAACTAGAGACAGGTCACATGCACAGGACCTCCACTCTGGTGGCACCAGGAACTAGAGACAGGTCACATGCACAGGACCTCCACTCTGGTGGACACCAGGAACTAGAGACAGGTCACATGCACAGGACCTCCACTCTGGTGACACCAGGAACTAGAGACAGGTCACATGCACAGGACCTCCACTCTGGTGGACACCAGGAACTAGAGACAGGTCACATGCACAGGACCTCCACTCTGGTGACACCAGGAACTAGAGGTAGGTCACATGCACAGGACCTCCACTCTGGTGGCACCAGGAACTAGAGACAGGTCACATGCACAGGACCTCCACTCTGGTGGACACCAGGAACTAGAGACAGGTCACATGCACAGGACCTCCACTCTGGTGGACACCAGGAACTAGAGACAGGTCACATGCACAGGACCTCCACTCTGGTGGACACCAGGAACTAGAGACAGGTCACATGCACAGGACCTCCACTCTGGTGGACACCAGGAACTAGAGACAGGTCACATGCACAGGACCTCCACTCTGGTGGACACCAGGAACTAGAGACAGGTCACATGCACAGGACCTCCACTCTGGTGACACCAGGAACTAGAGACAGGTCACATGCACAGGACCTCCACTCTGGTGACACCAGGAACTAGAGACAGGTCACATGTACAGGACCTCCACTCTGGTGACACCAGGAACTAGAGACAGGTCACATGTACAGGACCTCCACTCTGGTGACACCAGGAACTAGAGACAGGTCACATGCACAGGACCTCCACTCTGGTGGACACCAGGAACTAGAGACAGGTCACATGTACAGGACCTCCACTCTGGTGACACCAGGAACTAGAGACAGGTCACATGCACAGGAACTCCACTCTGGTGACACCAGGAACTAGAGACAGGTCACATGTACAGGACCTCCACTCTGGTGACACCAGGAACTAGAGACAGGTCACATGTACAGGACCTCCACTCTGGTGGACACCAGGAACTAGAGACAGGTCACATGTACAGGACCTCCACTCTGGTGGCACCAGGAACTAGAGACATGTCACATGCACAGGACCTCCACTCTGGTGGACACCAGGAACTAGAGACAGGTCACATGCACAGGACCTCCACTCTGGTGACACCAGGAACCAGAGACAGGTCACATGCACAGGACCTCCACTCTGGTGGACACCAGGAACTAGAGGTAGGTCACATGCACAGGACCTCCACTCTGGTGGACACCAGGAACTAGAGACAGGTCACATGTACAGGACCTCCACTCTGGTGACACCAGGAACTAGAGACAGGTCACATGCACAGGACCTCCACTCTGGTGGACACCAGGAACTAGAGACAGGTCACATGTACAGGACCTCCACTCTGGTGGACACCAGGAACTAGAGACAGGTCACATGTACAGGACCTCCACTCTGGTGGACACCAGGAACTAGAGGTAGGTCACATGTACAGGACCTCCACTCTGGTGGACACCAGGAACTAGAGGTAGGTCACATGTACAGGACCTCCACTCTGGTGACACCAGGAACTAGAGACATGTCACATGCACAGGACCTCCACTCTGGTGACACCAGGAACTAGAGACAGGTCACATGCACAAGACCTCCACTCTGGTGGCACCAGGAACTAGAGACAGGTCACATGCACAGGACCTCCACTCTGGTGACACCAGGAACTAGAAACAGGTCACATGCACAGGACCTCCACTCTGGTGGACACCAGGAACTAGAGACAGGTCACATGTACAGGACCTCCACTCTGGTGACACCAGGAACTAGAGGTAGGTCACATGTATAGGACCTCCACTCTGGTGGACACCAGGAACTAGAGACAGGTCACATGTACAGGACCTCCACTCTGGTGACACCAGGAACTAGAGACAGGTCACATGCACAGGACCTCCACTCTGGTGGCACCAGGAACTAGAGACAGGTCACATGCACAGGACCTCCACTCTGGTGGACACCAGGAACTAGAGACAGGTCACATGTACAGGACCTCCACTCTGGTGACACCAGGAACTAGAGACAGGTCACATGCACAGGACCTCCACTCTGGTGACACAGGAACTAGAGGCAGGTCACATGCACAGGACCTCCACTCTGGTGGACACGAGGAACTAGAGACAGGTCACATGTACAGGACCTCCACTCTGGTGACACCAGGAACTAGAGACAGGTCACATGTACAGGACCTCCACTCTGGTGACACCAGGAACTAGAGACAGGTCACATGCACAGGACCTCCACTCTGGTGACACCAGGAACTAGAGACAGGTCACATGTACAGGACCTCCACTCTGGTGACACCAGGAACTAGAGACAGGTCACATGTACAGGACCTCCACTCTGGTGACACCAGGAACTAGAGACAGGTCACATGCACAGGACCTCCACTCTGGTGACACCAGGAACTAGAGACAGGTCACATGCACAGGACCTCCACTCTGGTGGACACCAGGAACTAGAGACAGGTCACATGCACAGGACCTCCACTCTGGTGACACCAGGAACTAGAGACAGGTCACATGCACAGGACCTCCACTCTGGTGGACACCAGGAACTAGAGACAGGTCACATGCACAGGACCTCCACTCTGGTGGACACCAGGCACTAGAGACAGGTCACATGCACAAGACCTCCACTCTGGTGACACCAGGAACTAGAGACAGGTCACATGCACAGGACCGCCACTCTGGTGGACACCAGGAACTAGAGACAGGTCACATGCACAGGACCGCCACTCTGGTGGACACCAGGAACTAGAGACAGGTCACATGCACAGGACCCCCACTCTGGTGGCACCAGGAACTAGAGACAGGTCACATGCACAGGACCTCCACTCTGGTGACACCAGGAACTAGAGACAGGTCACATGTACAGGACCTCCACTCTGGTGACACCAGGAACTAGAGACAGGTCACATGCACAGGACCTCCACTCTGGTGACACAGGAACTAGAGGCAGGTCACATGCACAGGACCTCCACTCTGGTGGACACGAGGAACTAGAGACAGGTCACATGTACAGGACCTCCACTCTGGTGACACCAGGAACTAGAGACAGGTCACATGTACAGGACCTCCACTCTGGTGACACCAGGAACTAGAGACAGGTCACATGCACAGGACCTCCACTCTGGTGACACCAGGAACTAGAGACAGGTCACATGTACAGGACCTCCACTCTGGTGACACCAGGAACTAGAGACAGGTCACATGTACAGGACCTCCACTCTGGTGACACCAGGAACTAGAGACAGGTCACATGCACAGGACCTCCACTCTGGTGACACCAGGAACTAGAGACAGGTCACATGCACAGGACCTCCACTCTGGTGGACACCAGGAACTAGAGACAGGTCACATGCACAGGACCTCCACTCTGGTGACACCAGGAACTAGAGACAGGTCACATGCACAGGACCTCCACTCTGGTGGACACCAGGAACTAGAGACAGGTCACATGCACAGGACCTCCACTCTGGTGGACACCAGGCACTAGAGACAGGTCACATGCACAAGACCTCCACTCTGGTGACACCAGGAACTAGAGACAGGTCACATGCACAGGACCTCCACTCTGGTGGACACCAGGAACTAGAGACAGGTCACATGCACAGGACCTCCACTCTGGTGGACACCAGGAACTAGAGACAGGTCACATGCACAGGACCTCCACTCTGGTGGACACCAGGAACTAGAGGTAGGTCACATGCACAGGACCTCCACTCTGGTGGACACCAGGAACTAGAGACAGGTCACATGTACAGGACCTCCACTCTGGTGGACACCAGGAACTAGAGACAGGTCACATGTACAGGACCTCCACTCTGGTGGACACCAGGAACTAGAGACAGGTCACATGTACAGGACCTCCACTCTGGTGGACACCAGGAACTAGAGGTAGGTCACATGTACAGGACCTCCACTCTGGTGACACCAGGAACTAGAGACATGTCACATGCACAGGACCTCCACTCTGGTGACACCAGGAACTAGAGACAGGTCACATGCACAAGACCTCCACTCTGGTGGCACCAGGAACTAGAGACAGGTCACATGCACAGGACCTCCACTCTGGTGACACCAGGAACTAGAAACAGGTCACATGCACAGGACCTCCACTCTGGTGGACACCAGGAACTAGAGACAGGTCACATGTACAGGACCTCCACTCTGGTGACACCAGGAACTAGAGGTAGGTCACATGCACAGGACCTCCACTCTGGTGGACACCAGGAACTAGAGACAGGTCACATGTACAGGACCTCCACTCTGGTGACACCAGGAACTAGAGACAGGTCACATGCACAGGACCTCCACTCTGGTGGCACCAGGAACTAGAGACAGGTCACATGCACAGGACCTCCACTCTGGTGGACACCAGGAACTAGAGACAGGTCACATGTACAGGACCTCCACTCTGGTGACACCAGGAACTAGAGACAGGTCACATGCACAGGACCTCCACTCTGGTGACACAGGAACTAGAGGCAGGTCACATGCACAGGACCTCCACTCTGGTGGACACGAGGAACTAGAGACAGGTCACATGTACAGGACCTCCACTCTGGTGACACCAGGAACTAGAGACAGGTCACATGTACAGGACCTCCACTCTGGTGACACCAGGAACTAGAGACAGGTCACATGCACAGGACCTCCACTCTGGTGACACCAGGAACTAGAGACAGGTCACATGTACAGGACCTCCACTCTGGTGACACCAGGAACTAGAGACAGGTCACATGTACAGGACCTCCACTCTGGTGACACCTGGAACTAGAGACAGGTCACATGCACAGGACCTCCACTCTGGTGACACCAGGAACTAGAGACAGGTCACATGCACAGGACCTCCACTCTGGTGGACACCAGGAACTAGAGACAGGTCACATGCACAGGACCTCCACTCTGGTGACACCAGGAACTAGAGACAGGTCACATGCACAGGACCTCCACTCTGGTGGACACCAGGAACTAGAGACAGGTCACATGCACAGGACCTCCACTCTGGTGGACACCAGGCACTAGAGACAGGTCACATGCACAAGACCTCCACTCTGGTGACACCAGGAACTAGAGACAGGTCACATGCACAGGACCGCCACTCTGGTGGACACCAGGAACTAGAGACAGGTCACATGCACAGGACCGCCACTCTGGTGGACACCAGGAACTAGAGACAGGTCACATGCACAGGACCCCCACTCTGGTGGCACCAGGAACTAGAGACAGGTCACATGCACAGGACCTCCACTCTGGTGACACCAGGAACTAGAGACAGGTCACATGCACAGGACATCCACTCTGGTGGACACCAGGAACTAGAGACAGGTCACATGCACAGGACATCCACTCTGGTGACACCAGGAACTAGAGACAGGTCACATGCACAGGACCGCCACTCTGGTGACACCAGGAACTAGAGACAGGTCACATGCACAGGACCTCCACTCTGGTGACACCAGGAACTAGAGACAGGTCACATGCATAGGACCTCCACTCTGGTGACACCAGGAACTAGAGATACTGTAGGTCACATGCACAGGACCTCCACTCTGGTGGACACCAGGAACTAGAGACAGGTCACATGTACAGGACCTCCACTCTGATGACACCAGGAACTAGAGACAGGTCACATGCACAGGACCTCCACTCTGGTGACACCAGGAACTAGAGACAGGTCACATGCACAGGACCTCCACTCTGGTGACACCAGGAACTAGAGACAGGTCACATGCACAGGACCTCCACTCTGGTGGACACCAGGAACTAGAGACAGGTCACATGCATAGGACCTCCACTCTGGTGGCACCAGGAACTAGAGACAGGTCACATGCACAGGACCTCCACTCTGGTGGCACCAGGAACTAGAGACAGACCTGTCACATGCACAGGACCTCCACTCTGGTGACACCAGGAACTAGAGACAGGTCACATGCACAGGACCTCCACTCTGATGACACCAGGAACTAGAGACAGGTCACATGCACAGGACCTCCACTCTGGTGGACACCAGGAACTAGAGACAGGTCACATGTACAGGACCTCCACTCTGGTGACACCAGGAACTAGAGACAGGTCACATACACAGGACCTCCACTCTGGTGGCACCAGGAACTAGAGACAGGTCACATGCACAGGACCTCCACTCTGGTGGCACCAGGAACTAGAGACAGGTCACATGCACAGGATCTCCACTCTGGTGGACACCAGGAACTAGAGACAGGTCACATGCACAGGACCTCCACTCTGGTGACACCAGGAACTAGAGACAGGTCACATACACAGGACCTCCACTCTGGTGACACCAGGAACTAGAGACAGGTCACATGCACAGGACCTCCACTCTGGTGACACCAGGAACTAGAGACAGGTCACATGCACAGGACCTCCACTCTGGTGGCACCAGGAACTAGAGACAGGTCACATGCACAGGACCTCCACTCTGGTGGCACCAGGAACTAGAGACAGGTCACATGCACAGGACCTCCACTCTGGTGGACACCAGGAACTAGAGACAGGTCACATGCACAGGACCTCCACTCTGGTGGACACCAGGAACTAGAGACAGGTCACATGCACAGGACCTCCACTCTGGTGGCACCAGGAACTAGAGACAGGTCACATGCACAGGACCTCCACTCTGGTGGACACCAGGAACTAGAGACAGGTCACATGCACAGGACCTCCACTCTGGTGGACACCAGGAACTAGAGACAGGTCACATGCACAGGACCTCCACTCTGGTGGCACCAGGAACTAGAGACAGGTCACATGCACAGGACCTCCACTCTGGTGGACACCAGGAACTAGAGACAGGTCACATGCACAGGACCTCCACTCTGGTGGACACCAGGAACTAGAGACAGGTCACATGCACAGGACCTCCACTCTGGTGACACCAGGAACTAGAGACAGGTCACATGCACAGGACCTCCACTCTGGTGACACCAGGAACTAGAGACAGGTCACATGCACAGGACCTCCACTCTGATGACAACAGGAACTAGAGACAGGTCACATGCACAGGACCTCCACTCTGGTGGACACCAGGAACTAGAGACAGGTCACATGCACAGGACCTCCACTCTGGTGGCACCAGGAACTAGAGACAGGTCACATGCACAGGACCTCCACTCTGGTGGACACCAGGAACTAGAGACAGGTCACATGCACAGGACCTCCACTCTGGTGACACCAGGAACTAGAGACAGGTCACATGCACAGGACCTCCACTCTGGTGGACACCAGGAACTAGAGACAGGTCACATGCACAGGACCTCCACTCTGGTGACACCAGGAACTAGAGGTAGGTCACATGCACAGGACCTCCACTCTGGTGGCACCAGGAACTAGAGACAGGTCACATGCACAGGACCTCCACTCTGGTGGACACCAGGAACTAGAGACAGGTCACATGCACAGGACCTCCACTCTGGTGGACACCAGGAACTAGAGACAGGTCACATGCACAGGACCTCCACTCTGGTGGACACCAGGAACTAGAGACAGGTCACATGCACAGGACCTCCACTCTGGTGACACCAGGAACTAGAGACAGGTCACATGCACAGGACCTCCACTCTGGTGACACCAGGAACTAGAGACAGGTCACATGTACAGGACCTCCACTCTGGTGACACCAGGAACTAGAGACAGGTCACATGCACAGGACCTCCACTCTGGTGGACACCAGGAACTAGAGACAGGTCACATGCACAGGACCTCCACTCTGGTGGACACCAGGAACTAGAGACAGGTCACATGCACAGGACCTCCACTCTGGTGGACACCAGGAACTAGAGACAGGTCACATGCACAGGACCTCCACTCTGGTGGACACCAGGAACTAGAGACAGGTCACATGCACAGGACCTCCACTCTGGTGACACCAGGAACTAGAGACAGGTCACATGCACAGGACCTCCACTCTGGTGACACCAGGAACTAGAGACAGGTCACATGTACAGGACCTCCACTCTGGTGACACCAGGAACTAGAGACAGGTCACATGTACAGGACCTCCACTCTGGTGACACCAGGAACTAGAGACAGGTCACATGCACAGGACCTCCACTCTGGTGGACACCAGGAACTAGAGACAGGTCACATGTACAGGACCTCCACTCTGGTGACACCAGGAACTAGAGACAGGTCACATGCACAGGAACTCCACTCTGGTGACACCAGGAACTAGAGACAGGTCACATGTACAGGACCTCCACTCTGGTGACACCAGGAACTAGAGACAGGTCACATGTACAGGACCTCCACTCTGGTGGACACCAGGAACTAGAGACAGGTCACATGTACAGGACCTCCACTCTGGTGGCACCAGGAACTAGAGACATGTCACATGCACAGGACCTCCACTCTGGTGGACACCAGGAACTAGAGACAGGTCACATGCACAGGACCTCCACTCTGGTGACACCAGGAACCAGAGACAGGTCACATGCACAGGACCTCCACTCTGGTGGACACCAGGAACTAGAGGTAGGTCACATGCACAGGACCTCCACTCTGGTGGACACCAGGAACTAGAGACAGGTCACATGTACAGGACCTCCACTCTGGTGACACCAGGAACTAGAGACAGGTCACATGCACAGGACCTCCACTCTGGTGGACACCAGGAACTAGAGACAGGTCACATGTACAGGACCTCCACTCTGGTGGACACCAGGAACTAGAGACAGGTCACATGTACAGGACCTCCACTCTGGTGGACACCAGGAACTAGAGGTAGGTCACATGTACAGGACCTCCACTCTGGTGGACACCAGGAACTAGAGGTAGGTCACATGTACAGGACCTCCACTCTGGTGACACCAGGAACTAGAGACATGTCACATGCACAGGACCTCCACTCTGGTGACACCAGGAACTAGAGACAGGTCACATGCACAAGACCTCCACTCTGGTGGCACCAGGAACTAGAGACAGGTCACATGCACAGGACCTCCACTCTGGTGACACCAGGAACTAGAAACAGGTCACATGCACAGGACCTCCACTCTGGTGGACACCAGGAACTAGAGACAGGTCACATGTACAGGACCTCCACTCTGGTGACACCAGGAACTAGAGGTAGGTCACATGTATAGGACCTCCACTCTGGTGGACACCAGGAACTAGAGACAGGTCACATGTACAGGACCTCCACTCTGGTGACACCAGGAACTAGAGACAGGTCACATGCACAGGACCTCCACTCTGGTGGCACCAGGAACTAGAGACAGGTCACATGCACAGGACCTCCACTCTGGTGGACACCAGGAACTAGAGACAGGTCACATGTACAGGACCTCCACTCTGGTGACACCAGGAACTAGAGACAGGTCACATGCACAGGACCTCCACTCTGGTGACACAGGAACTAGAGGCAGGTCACATGCACAGGACCTCCACTCTGGTGGACACGAGGAACTAGAGACAGGTCACATGTACAGGACCTCCACTCTGGTGACACCAGGAACTAGAGACAGGTCACATGTACAGGACCTCCACTCTGGTGACACCAGGAACTAGAGACAGGTCACATGCACAGGACCTCCACTCTGGTGACACCAGGAACTAGAGACAGGTCACATGTACAGGACCTCCACTCTGGTGACACCAGGAACTAGAGACAGGTCACATGTACAGGACCTCCACTCTGGTGACACCAGGAACTAGAGACAGGTCACATGCACAGGACCTCCACTCTGGTGACACCAGGAACTAGAGACAGGTCACATGCACAGGACCTCCACTCTGGTGGACACCAGGAACTAGAGACAGGTCACATGCACAGGACCTCCACTCTGGTGACACCAGGAACTAGAGACAGGTCACATGCACAGGACCTCCACTCTGGTGGACACCAGGAACTAGAGACAGGTCACATGCACAGGACCTCCACTCTGGTGGACACCAGGCACTAGAGACAGGTCACATGCACAAGACCTCCACTCTGGTGACACCAGGAACTAGAGACAGGTCACATGCACAGGACCGCCACTCTGGTGGACACCAGGAACTAGAGACAGGTCACATGCACAGGACCGCCACTCTGGTGGACACCAGGAACTAGAGACAGGTCACATGCACAGGACCCCCACTCTGGTGGCACCAGGAACTAGAGACAGGTCACATGCACAGGACCTCCACTCTGGTGACACCAGGAACTAGAGACAGGTCACATGCACAGGACATCCACTCTGGTGGACACCAGGAACTAGAGACAGGTCACATGCACAGGACATCCACTCTGGTGACACCAGGAACTAGAGACAGGTCACATGCACAGGACCGCCACTCTGGTGACACCAGGAACTAGAGACAGGTCACATGCACAAGACCTCCACTCTGGTGACACCAGGAACTAGAGACAGGTCACATGCACAGGACCTCCACTCTGGTGACACCAGGAACTAGAGACAGGTCACATGCACAGGACCTCCACTCTGGTGACACCAGGAACTAGAGACAGGTCACATGTACAGGACCTCCACTCTGGTGACACCAGGAACTAGAGACAGGTCACATGCACAGGACCTCCACTCTGGTGGACACCAGGAACTAGAGACAGGTCACATGCACAGGACCTCCACTCTGGTGGACACCAGGAACTAGAGACAGGTCACATGCACAGGACCTCCACTCTGGTGACACCAGGAACTAGAGACAGGTCACATGCACAGGACCTCCACTCTGGTGACACCAGGAACTAGAGACAGGTCACATGCACAGGACCTCCACTCTGGTGACACCAGGAACTAGAGACAGGTCACATGTACAGGACCTCCACTCTGGTGGCACCAGGAACTAGAGACAGGTCACATGCACAGGAACTCCACTCTGGTGACACCAGGAACTAGAGACAGGTCACATGTACAGGACCTCCACTCTGGTGACACCAGGAACTAGAGACAGGTCACATGTACAGGACCTCCACTCTGGTGGACACCAGGAACTAGAGACAGGTCACATGTACAGGACCTCCACTCTGGTGGCACCAGGAACTAGAGACATGTCACATGCACAGGACCTCCACTCTGGTGGACACCAGGAACTAGAGACAGGTCACATGCACAGGACCTCCACTCTGGTGACACCAGGAACCAGAGACAGGTCACATGCACAGGACCTCCACTCTGGTGGACACCAGGAACTAGAGGTAGGTCACATGCACAGGACCTCCACTCTGGTGGACACCAGGAACTAGAGACAGGTCACATGTACAGGACCTCCACTCTGGTGACACCAGGAACTAGAGACAGGTCACATGTACAGGACCTCCACTCTGGTGGACACCAGGAACTAGAGACAGGTCACATGTACAGGACCTCCACTCTGGTGGACACCAGGAACTAGAGGTAGGTCACATGTACAGGACCTCCACTCTGGTGACACCAGGAACTAGAGACATGTCACATGCACAGGACCTCCACTCTGGTGACACCAGGAACTAGAGACAGGTCACATGCACAAGACCTCCACTCTGGTGGCACCAGGAACTAGAGACAGGTCACATGCACAGGACCTCCACTCTGGTGACACCAGGAACTAGAAACAGGTCACATGCACAGGACCTCCACTCTGGTGGACACCAGGAACTAGAGACAGGTCACATGTACAGGACCTCCACTCTGGTGACACCAGGAACTAGAGGTAGGTCACATGCACAGGACCTCCACTCTGGTGGACACCAGGAACTAGAGACAGGTCACATGTACAGGACCTCCACTCTGGTGACACCAGGAACTAGAGACAGGTCACATGCACAGGACCTCCACTCTGGTGGCACCAGGAACTAGAGACAGGTCACATGCACAGGACCTCCACTCTGGTGGACACCAGGAACTAGAGACAGGTCACATGTACAGGACCTCCACTCTGGTGACACCAGGAACTAGAGACAGGTCACATGCACAGGACCTCCACTCTGGTGACACAGGAACTAGAGGCAGGTCACATGCACAGGACCTCCACTCTGGTGGACACGAGGAACTAGAGACAGGTCACATGTACAGGACCTCCACTCTGGTGACACCAGGAACTAGAGACAGGTCACATGTACAGGACCTCCACTCTGGTGACACCAGGAACTAGAGACAGGTCACATGCACAGGACCTCCACTCTGGTGACACCAGGAACTAGAGACAGGTCACATGTACAGGACCTCCACTCTGGTGACACCAGGAACTAGAGACAGGTCACATGTACAGGACCTCCACTCTGGTGACACCAGGAACTAGAGACAGGTCACATGCACAGGACCTCCACTCTGGTGACACCAGGAACTAGAGACAGGTCACATGCACAGGACCTCCACTCTGGTGGACACCAGGAACTAGAGACAGGTCACATGCACAGGACCTCCACTCTGGTGACACCAGGAACTAGAGACAGGTCACATGCACAGGACCTCCACTCTGGTGGACACCAGGAACTAGAGACAGGTCACATGCACAGGACCTCCACTCTGGTGGACACCAGGCACTAGAGACAGGTCACATGCACAAGACCTCCACTCTGGTGACACCAGGAACTAGAGACAGGTCACATGCACAGGACCTCCACTCTGGTGACACCAGGAACTAGAGACAGGTCACATGCACAGGACATCCACTCTGGTGGACACCAGGAACTAGAGACAGGTCACATGCACAGGACATCCACTCTGGTGACACCAGGAACTAGAGACAGGTCACATGCACAGGACCGCCACTCTGGTGACACCAGGAACTAGAGACAGGTCACATGCACAGGACCTCCACTCTGGTGACACCAGGAACTAGAGACAGGTCACATGCATAGGACCTCCACTCTGGTGACACCAGGAACTAGAGATACTGTAGGTCACATGCACAGGACCTCCACTCTGGTGGACACCAGGAACTAGAGACAGGTCACATGTACAGGACCTCCACTCTGATGACACCAGGAACTAGAGACAGGTCACATGCACAGGACCTCCACTCTGGTGACACCAGGAACTAGAGACAGGTCACATGCACAGGACCTCCACTCTGGTGGACACCAGGAACTAGAGACAGGTCACATGCACAGGACCTCCACTCTGGTGGACACCAGGAACTAGAGACAGGTCACATGCATAGGACCTCCACTCTGGTGGCACCAGGAACTAGAGACAGGTCACATGCACAGGACCTCCACTCTGGTGGCACCAGGAACTAGAGACAGACCTGTCACATGCACAGGACCTCCACTCTGGTGACACCAGGAACTAGAGACAGGTCACATGCAAAGGACCTCCACTCTGGTGGACACAGGAACTAGAGACAGGTCACATGCACAGGACCTCCACTCTGGTGACACCAGGAACTAGAGACAGGTCACATGTACAGGACCTCCACTCTGGTGACACCAGGAACTAGAGGTAGGTCACATGAACAGGACCTCCACTCTGGTGGACACCAGGAACTAGAGACAGGTCACATGCACAGGACCTCCACTCTGGTGACACCAGGAACTAGAGACAGGTCACATGCACAGGACCTCCACTCTGGTGGACACAAGGAACTAGAGACAGGTCACATGCACAGGACCTCCACTCTGGTGGACACCAGGAACTAGAGACAGGTCACATGCACAGGACCTCCACTCTGGTGGACACCAGGAACTAGAGACAGGTCACATGCACAGGACCTCCACTCTGGTGACACCAGGAACTAGAGACAGGTCACATGTACAGGACCTCCACTCTGGTGGACACCAGGAACTAGAGACAGGTCACATGCACAGGACCTCCACTCTGGTGACACCAGGAACTAGAGACAGGTCACATGCACAGGACCTCCACTCTGGTGGACACCAGGAACTAGAGACAGGTCACATGCACAGGACCTCCACTCTGGTGACACCAGGAACTAGAGACAGGTCACATGCACAGGACCTCCACTCTGGTGGACACCAGGAACTAGAGACAGGTCACATGCACAGGACCTCCACTCTGGTGACACCAGGAACTAGAGGTAGGTCACATGCACAGGACCTCCACTCTGGTGGCACCAGGAACTAGAGACAGGTCACATGCACAGGACCTCCACTCTGGTGGACACCAGGAACTAGAGACAGGTCACATGCACAGGACCTCCACTCTGGTGGCACCAGGAACTAGAGACAGGTCACATGCACAGGACCTCCACTCTGGTGGACACCAGGAACTAGAGACAGGTCACATGCACAGGACCTCCACTCTGGTGACACCAGGAACTAGAGACAGGTCACATGTACAGGACCTCCACTCTGGTGACACCAGGAACTAGAGACAGGTCACATGCACAGGACCTCCACTCTGGTGGACACCAGGAACTAGAGACAGGTCACATGCACAGGACCCCCACTCTGGTGGCACCAGGAACTAGAGACAGGTCACATGCACAGGACCTCCACTCTGGTGACACCAGGAACTAGAGACAGGTCACATGCACAGGACATCCACTCTGGTGGACACCAGGAACTAGAGACAGGTCACATGCACAGGACATCCACTCTGGTGACACCAGGAACTAGAGACAGGTCACATGCACAGGACCGCCACTCTGGTGACACCAGGAACTAGAGACAGGTCACATGCACAGGACCTCCACTCTGGTGACACCAGGAACTAGAGACAGGTCACATGCATAGGACCTCCACTCTGGTGACACCAGGAACTAGAGATACTGTAGGTCACATGCACAGGACCTCCACTCTGGTGGACACCAGGAACTAGAGACAGGTCACATGTACAGGACCTCCACTCTGATGACACCAGGAACTAGAGACAGGTCACATGCACAGGACCTCCACTCTGGTGACACCAGGAACTAGAGACAGGTCACATGCACAGGACCTCCACTCTGGTGACACCAGGAACTAGAGACAGGTCACATGCACAGGACCTCCACTCTGGTGGACACCAGGAACTAGAGACAGGTCACATGCATAGGACCTCCACTCTGGTGGCACCAGGAACTAGAGACAGGTCACATGCACAGGACCTCCACTCTGGTGGCACCAGGAACTAGAGACAGACCTGTCACATGCACAGGACCTCCACTCTGGTGACACCAGGAACTAGAGACAGGTCACATGCAAAGGACCTCCACTCTGGTGGACACCAGGAACTAGAGACAGGTCACATGCACAGGACCTCCACTCTGGTGACACCAGGAACTAGAGACAGGTCACATGTACAGGACCTCCACTCTGGTGACACCAGGAACTAGAGGTAGGTCACATGAACAGGACCTCCACTCTGGTGGACACCAGGAACTAGAGACAGGTCACATGCACAGGACCTCCACTCTGGTGACACCAGGAACTAGAGACAGGTCACATGCACAGGACCTCCACTCTGGTGGACACCAGGAACTAGAGACAGGTCACATGCACAGGACCTCCACTCTGGTGGACACCAGGAACTAGAGACAGGTCACATGCACAGGACCTCCACTCTGGTGGACACCAGGAACTAGAGACAGGTCACATGCACAGGACCTCCACTCTGGTGACACCAGGAACTAGAGACAGGTCACATGTACAGGACCTCCACTCTGGTGGACACCAGGAACTAGAGACAGGTCACATGCACAGGACCTCCACTCTGGTGACACCAGGAACTAGAGACAGGTCACATGCACAGGACCTCCACTCTGGTGGACACCAGGAACTAGAGACAGGTCACATGCACAGGACCTCCACTCTGGTGACACCAGGAACTAGAGACAGGTCACATGCACAGGACCTCCACTCTGGTGGACACCAGGAACTAGAGACAGGTCACATGCACAGGACCTCCACTCTGGTGACACCAGGAACTAGAGGTAGGTCACATGCACAGGACCTCCACTCTGGTGGCACCAGGAACTAGAGACAGGTCACATGCACAGGACCTCCACTCTGGTGGACACCAGGAACTAGAGACAGGTCACATGCACAGGACCTCCACTCTGGTGGCACCAGGAACTAGAGACAGGTCACATGCACAGGACCTCCACTCTGGTGGACACCAGGAACTAGAGACAGGTCACATGCACAGGACCTCCACTCTGGTGACACCAGGAACTAGAGACAGGTCACATGTACAGGACCTCCACTCTGGTGACACCAGGAACTAGAGACAGGTCACATGCACAGGACCTCCACTCTGGTGGACACCAGGAACTAGAGACAGGTCACATGCACAGGACCTCCACTCTGGTGGCACCAGGAACTAGAGACAGGTCACATGCACAGGACCTCCACTCTGGTGGACACCAGGAACTAGAGACAGGTCACATGCACAGGACCTCCACTCTGGTGACACCAGGAACTAGAGACAGGTCACATGCACAGGACCTCCACTCTGGTGACACCAGGAACTAGAGACAGGTCACATGCACAGGATCTCCACTCTGGTGGACACCAGGAACTAGAGACAGGTCACATGCACAGGACCTCCACTCTGGTGGCACCAGGAACTAGAGACGGGTCACATGCACAGGACCTCCACTCTGGTGGACACCAGGAACTAGAGACAGGTCACATGCACAGGCCCTCCACTCTGGTGACACCAGGAACTAGAGGTAGGTCACATGCACAGGACCTCCACTCTGGTGGACACCAGGAACTAGAGACAGGTCACATGCACAGGACCTCCACTCTGGTGACACCAGGAACTAGAGACAGGTCACATGCACAGGACCTCCACTCTGGTGGACACCAGGAACTAGAGACAGGTCACATGCACAGGACCTCCACTCTGGTGGACACCAGGAACTAGAGACAGGTCACATGCACAGGACCTCCACTCTGGTGACACCAGGAACTAGAGACAGGTCACATGCACAGGACCTCCACTCTGGTGGACACCAGGAACTAGAGACAGGTCACATGCACAGGACCTCCACTCTGGTGACACCAGGAACTAGAGACAGGTCACATGCACAGGACCTCCACTCTGGTGGCACCAGGAACTAGAGACAGGTCACATGCACAGGACCTCCACTCTGGTGACACCAGGAACTAGAGATAGGTCACATGCACAGGACCTACACTCTGGTGACACCAGGAACTAGAGACAGGTCACATGCACAGGACCTCCACTCTGGTGACACCAGGAACTAGAGACAGGTCACATGCACAGGACCTCCACTCTGGTGGCACCAGGAACTAGAGACAGGTCACATGCACAGGACCTCCACTCTGGTGGACACCAGGAACTAGAGACAGGTCACATGCACAGGACCTCCACTCTGATGACACCAGGAACTAGAGACAGGTCACATGTACAGGACCTCCACTCTGGTGACACCAGGAACTAGAGGTAGGTCACATGCACAGGACCTCCACTCTGGTGGACACCAGGAACTAGAGACAGGTCACATGTACAGGACCTCCACTCTGGTGACACCAGGAACTAGAGACAGGTCACATACACAGGACCTCCACTCTGGTGACACCAGGAACTAGAGACAGGTCACATGTACAGGACCTCCACTCTGGTGGCACCAGGAACTAGAGACAGGTCACATGCACAGGACCTCCACTCTGGTGGACACCAGGAACTAGAGACAGGTCACATGCACAGGACCTCCACTCTGATGACACCAGGAACTAGAGACAGGTCACATGCACAGGACCTCCACTCTGGTGGACACCAGGAACTAGAGACAGGTCACATGTACAGGACCTCCACTCTGGTGACACCAGGAACTAGAGACAGGTCACATACACAGGACCTCCACTCTGGTGGCACCAGGAACTAGAGACAGGTCACATGCACAGGACCTCCACTCTGGTGGCACCAGGAACTAGAGACAGGTCACATGCACAGGATCTCCACTCTGGTGGACACCAGGAACTAGAGACAGGTCACATGCACAGGACCTCCACTCTGGTGACACCAGGAACTAGAGACAGGTCACATACACAGGACCTCCACTCTGGTGACACCAGGAACTAGAGACAGGTCACATGCACAGGACCTCCACTCTGGTGACACCAGGAACTAGAGACAGGTCACATGCACAGGACCTCCACTCTGGTGGCACCAGGAACTAGAGACAGGTCACATGCACAGGACCTCCACTCTGGTGGCACCAGGAACTAGAGACAGGTCACATGCACAGGACCTCCACTCTGGTGGACACCAGGAACTAGAGACAGGTCACATGCACAGGACCTCCACTCTGGTGGCACCAGGAACTAGAGACAGGTCACATGCACAGGACCTCCACTCTGGTGGACACCAGGAACTAGAGACAGGTCACATGCACAGGACCTCCACTCTGGTGGACACCAGGAACTAGAGACAGGTCACATGCACAGGACCTCCACTCTGGTGGCACCAGGAACTAGAGACAGGTCACATGCACAGGACCTCCACTCTGGTGGACACCAGGAACTAGAGACAGGTCACATGCACAGGACCTCCACTCTGGTGGACACCAGGAACTAGAGACAGGTCACATGCACAGGACCTCCACTCTGGTGACACCAGGAACTAGAGACAGGTCACATGCACAGGACCTCCACTCTGGTGACACCAGGAACTAGAGACAGGTCACATGCACAGGACCTCCACTCTGATGACAACAGGAACTAGAGACAGGTCACATGCACAGGACCTCCACTCTGGTGGACACCAGGAACTAGAGACAGGTCACATGCACAGGACCTCCACTCTGGTGGCACCAGGAACTAGAGACAGGTCACATGCACAGGACCTCCACTCTGGTGGACACCAGGAACTAGAGACAGGTCACATGCACAGGACCTCCACTCTGGTGACACCAGGAACTAGAGACAGGTCACATGCACAGGACCTCCACTCTGGTGGACACCAGGAACTAGAGACAGGTCACATGCACAGGACCTCCACTCTGGTGACACCAGGAACTAGAGGTAGGTCACATGCACAGGACCTCCACTCTGGTGGCACCAGGAACTAGAGACAGGTCACATGCACAGGACCTCCACTCTGGTGGACACCAGGAACTAGAGACAGGTCACATGCACAGGACCTCCACTCTGGTGGACACCAGGAACTAGAGACAGGTCACATGCACAGGACCTCCACTCTGGTGGACACCAGGAACTAGAGACAGGTCACATGCACAGGACCTCCACTCTGGTGACACCAGGAACTAGAGACAGGTCACATGCACAGGACCTCCACTCTGGTGACACCAGGAACTAGAGACAGGTCACATGTACAGGACCTCCACTCTGGTGACACCAGGAACTAGAGACAGGTCACATGCACAGGACCTCCACTCTGGTGGACACCAGGAACTAGAGACAGGTCACATGCACAGGACCTCCACTCTGGTGGACACCAGGAACTAGAGACAGGTCACATGCACAGGACCTCCACTCTGGTGGACACCAGGAACTAGAGACAGGTCACATGCACAGGACCTCCACTCTGGTGGACACCAGGAACTAGAGACAGGTCACATGCACAGGACCTCCACTCTGGTGACACCAGGAACTAGAGACAGGTCACATGCACAGGACCTCCACTCTGGTGACACCAGGAACTAGAGACAGGTCACATGTACAGGACCTCCACTCTGGTGACACCAGGAACTAGAGACAGGTCACATGTACAGGACCTCCACTCTGGTGACACCAGGAACTAGAGACAGGTCACATGCACAGGACCTCCACTCTGGTGGACACCAGGAACTAGAGACAGGTCACATGTACAGGACCTCCACTCTGGTGACACCAGGAACTAGAGACAGGTCACATGCACAGGAACTCCACTCTGGTGACACCAGGAACTAGAGACAGGTCACATGTACAGGACCTCCACTCTGGTGACACCAGGAACTAGAGACAGGTCACATGTACAGGACCTCCACTCTGGTGGACACCAGGAACTAGAGACAGGTCACATGTACAGGACCTCCACTCTGGTGGCACCAGGAACTAGAGACATGTCACA
This sequence comes from Cladorhizidae sp. MBARI D1340-BT2, assembly GCA_028752905.1. Classification (NCBI taxonomy): domain Eukaryota; kingdom Metazoa; phylum Porifera; class Demospongiae; order Poecilosclerida; family Cladorhizidae; species Cladorhizidae sp. MBARI D1340-BT2. The sequence goes on along the minus strand of JAQNBH010000018.1, from coordinate 38,735,401 downwards.
TGCACAGGACCTCCACTCTGGTGGACACCAGGAACTAGAGACAGGTCACATGCACAGGACCTCCACTCTGGTGACACCAGGAACCAGAGACAGGTCACATGCACAGGACCTCCACTCTGGTGGACACCAGGAACTAGAGGTAGGTCACATGCACAGGACCTCCACTCTGGTGGACACCAGGAACTAGAGACAGGTCACATGTACAGGACCTCCACTCTGGTGACACCAGGAACTAGAGACAGGTCACATGCACAGGACCTCCACTCTGGTGGACACCAGGAACTAGAGACAGGTCACATGTACAGGACCTCCACTCTGGTGGACACCAGGAACTAGAGACAGGTCACATGTACAGGACCTCCACTCTGGTGGACACCAGGAACTAGAGGTAGGTCACATGTACAGGACCTCCACTCTGGTGGACACCAGGAACTAGAGGTAGGTCACATGTACAGGACCTCCACTCTGGTGACACCAGGAACTAGAGACATGTCACATGCACAGGACCTCCACTCTGGTGACACCAGGAACTAGAGACAGGTCACATGCACAAGACCTCCACTCTGGTGGCACCAGGAACTAGAGACAGGTCACATGCACAGGACCTCCACTCTGGTGACACCAGGAACTAGAAACAGGTCACATGCACAGGACCTCCACTCTGGTGGACACCAGGAACTAGAGACAGGTCACATGTACAGGACCTCCACTCTGGTGACACCAGGAACTAGAGGTAGGTCACATGTATAGGACCTCCACTCTGGTGGACACCAGGAACTAGAGACAGGTCACATGTACAGGACCTCCACTCTGGTGACACCAGGAACTAGAGACAGGTCACATGCACAGGACCTCCACTCTGGTGGCACCAGGAACTAGAGACAGGTCACATGCACAGGACCTCCACTCTGGTGGACACCAGGAACTAGAGACAGGTCACATGTACAGGACCTCCACTCTGGTGACACCAGGAACTAGAGACAGGTCACATGCACAGGACCTCCACTCTGGTGACACAGGAACTAGAGGCAGGTCACATGCACAGGACCTCCACTCTGGTGGACACGAGGAACTAGAGACAGGTCACATGTACAGGACCTCCACTCTGGTGACACCAGGAACTAGAGACAGGTCACATGTACAGGACCTCCACTCTGGTGACACCAGGAACTAGAGACAGGTCACATGCACAGGACCTCCACTCTGGTGACACCAGGAACTAGAGACAGGTCACATGTACAGGACCTCCACTCTGGTGACACCAGGAACTAGAGACAGGTCACATGTACAGGACCTCCACTCTGGTGACACCAGGAACTAGAGACAGGTCACATGCACAGGACCTCCACTCTGGTGACACCAGGAACTAGAGACAGGTCACATGCACAGGACCTCCACTCTGGTGGACACCAGGAACTAGAGACAGGTCACATGCACAGGACCTCCACTCTGGTGACACCAGGAACTAGAGACAGGTCACATGCACAGGACCTCCACTCTGGTGGACACCAGGAACTAGAGACAGGTCACATGCACAGGACCTCCACTCTGGTGGACACCAGGCACTAGAGACAGGTCACATGCACAAGACCTCCACTCTGGTGACACCAGGAACTAGAGACAGGTCACATGCACAGGACCGCCACTCTGGTGGACACCAGGAACTAGAGACAGGTCACATGCACAGGACCGCCACTCTGGTGGACACCAGGAACTAGAGACAGGTCACATGCACAGGACCCCCACTCTGGTGGCACCAGGAACTAGAGACAGGTCACATGCACAGGACCTCCACTCTGGTGACACCAGGAACTAGAGACAGGTCACATGTACAGGACCTCCACTCTGGTGACACCAGGAACTAGAGACAGGTCACATGCACAGGACCTCCACTCTGGTGACACAGGAACTAGAGGCAGGTCACATGCACAGGACCTCCACTCTGGTGGACACGAGGAACTAGAGACAGGTCACATGTACAGGACCTCCACTCTGGTGACACCAGGAACTAGAGACAGGTCACATGTACAGGACCTCCACTCTGGTGACACCAGGAACTAGAGACAGGTCACATGCACAGGACCTCCACTCTGGTGACACCAGGAACTAGAGACAGGTCACATGTACAGGACCTCCACTCTGGTGACACCAGGAACTAGAGACAGGTCACATGTACAGGACCTCCACTCTGGTGACACCAGGAACTAGAGACAGGTCACATGCACAGGACCTCCACTCTGGTGACACCAGGAACTAGAGACAGGTCACATGCACAGGACCTCCACTCTGGTGGACACCAGGAACTAGAGACAGGTCACATGCACAGGACCTCCACTCTGGTGACACCAGGAACTAGAGACAGGTCACATGCACAGGACCTCCACTCTGGTGGACACCAGGAACTAGAGACAGGTCACATGCACAGGACCTCCACTCTGGTGGACACCAGGCACTAGAGACAGGTCACATGCACAAGACCTCCACTCTGGTGACACCAGGAACTAGAGACAGGTCACATGCACAGGACCTCCACTCTGGTGGACACCAGGAACTAGAGACAGGTCACATGCACAGGACCTCCACTCTGGTGGACACCAGGAACTAGAGACAGGTCACATGCACAGGACCTCCACTCTGGTGGACACCAGGAACTAGAGGTAGGTCACATGCACAGGACCTCCACTCTGGTGGACACCAGGAACTAGAGACAGGTCACATGTACAGGACCTCCACTCTGGTGGACACCAGGAACTAGAGACAGGTCACATGTACAGGACCTCCACTCTGGTGGACACCAGGAACTAGAGACAGGTCACATGTACAGGACCTCCACTCTGGTGGACACCAGGAACTAGAGGTAGGTCACATGTACAGGACCTCCACTCTGGTGACACCAGGAACTAGAGACATGTCACATGCACAGGACCTCCACTCTGGTGACACCAGGAACTAGAGACAGGTCACATGCACAAGACCTCCACTCTGGTGGCACCAGGAACTAGAGACAGGTCACATGCACAGGACCTCCACTCTGGTGACACCAGGAACTAGAAACAGGTCACATGCACAGGACCTCCACTCTGGTGGACACCAGGAACTAGAGACAGGTCACATGTACAGGACCTCCACTCTGGTGACACCAGGAACTAGAGGTAGGTCACATGCACAGGACCTCCACTCTGGTGGACACCAGGAACTAGAGACAGGTCACATGTACAGGACCTCCACTCTGGTGACACCAGGAACTAGAGACAGGTCACATGCACAGGACCTCCACTCTGGTGGCACCAGGAACTAGAGACAGGTCACATGCACAGGACCTCCACTCTGGTGGACACCAGGAACTAGAGACAGGTCACATGTACAGGACCTCCACTCTGGTGACACCAGGAACTAGAGACAGGTCACATGCACAGGACCTCCACTCTGGTGACACAGGAACTAGAGGCAGGTCACATGCACAGGACCTCCACTCTGGTGGACACGAGGAACTAGAGACAGGTCACATGTACAGGACCTCCACTCTGGTGACACCAGGAACTAGAGACAGGTCACATGTACAGGACCTCCACTCTGGTGACACCAGGAACTAGAGACAGGTCACATGCACAGGACCTCCACTCTGGTGACACCAGGAACTAGAGACAGGTCACATGTACAGGACCTCCACTCTGGTGACACCAGGAACTAGAGACAGGTCACATGTACAGGACCTCCACTCTGGTGACACCAGGAACTAGAGACAGGTCACATGCACAGGACCTCCACTCTGGTGGACACCAGGAACTAGAGACAGGTCACATGCACAGGACCTCCACTCTGGTGACACCAGGAACTAGAGACAGGTCACATGCACAGGACCTCCACTCTGGTGGACACCAGGAACTAGAGACAGGTCACATGCACAGGACCTCCACTCTGGTGGACACCAGGCACTAGAGACAGGTCACATGCACAAGACCTCCACTCTGGTGACACCAGGAACTAGAGACAGGTCACATGCACAGGACCGCCACTCTGGTGGACACCAGGAACTAGAGACAGGTCACATGCACAGGACCGCCACTCTGGTGGACACCAGGAACTAGAGACAGGTCACATGCACAGGACCCCCACTCTGGTGGCACCAGGAACTAGAGACAGGTCACATGCACAGGACCTCCACTCTGGTGACACCAGGAACTAGAGACAGGTCACATGCACAGGACATCCACTCTGGTGGACACCAGGAACTAGAGACAGGTCACATGCACAGGACATCCACTCTGGTGACACCAGGAACTAGAGACAGGTCACATGCACAGGACCGCCACTCTGGTGACACCAGGAACTAGAGACAGGTCACATGCACAGGACCTCCACTCTGGTGACACCAGGAACTAGAGACAGGTCACATGCATAGGACCTCCACTCTGGTGACACCAGGAACTAGAGATACTGTAGGTCACATGCACAGGACCTCCACTCTGGTGGACACCAGGAACTAGAGACAGGTCACATGTACAGGACCTCCACTCTGATGACACCAGGAACTAGAGACAGGTCACATGCACAGGACCTCCACTCTGGTGACACCAGGAACTAGAGACAGGTCACATGCACAGGACCTCCACTCTGGTGACACCAGGAACTAGAGACAGGTCACATGCACAGGACCTCCACTCTGGTGGACACCAGGAACTAGAGACAGGTCACATGCATAGGACCTCCACTCTGGTGGCACCAGGAACTAGAGACAGGTCACATGCACAGGACCTCCACTCTGGTGGCACCAGGAACTAGAGACAGACCTGTCACATGCACAGGACCTCCACTCTGGTGACACCAGGAACTAGAGACAGGTCACATGCACAGGACCTCCACTCTGATGACACCAGGAACTAGAGACAGGTCACATGCACAGGACCTCCACTCTGGTGGACACCAGGAACTAGAGACAGGTCACATGTACAGGACCTCCACTCTGGTGACACCAGGAACTAGAGACAGGTCACATACACAGGACCTCCACTCTGGTGGCACCAGGAACTAGAGACAGGTCACATGCACAGGACCTCCACTCTGGTGGCACCAGGAACTAGAGACAGGTCACATGCACAGGATCTCCACTCTGGTGGACACCAGGAACTAGAGACAGGTCACATGCACAGGACCTCCACTCTGGTGACACCAGGAACTAGAGACAGGTCACATACACAGGACCTCCACTCTGGTGACACCAGGAACTAGAGACAGGTCACATGCACAGGACCTCCACTCTGGTGACACCAGGAACTAGAGACAGGTCACATGCACAGGACCTCCACTCTGGTGGCACCAGGAACTAGAGACAGGTCACATGCACAGGACCTCCACTCTGGTGGCACCAGGAACTAGAGACAGGTCACATGCACAGGACCTCCACTCTGGTGGACACCAGGAACTAGAGACAGGTCACATGCACAGGACCTCCACTCTGGTGGACACCAGGAACTAGAGACAGGTCACATGCACAGGACCTCCACTCTGGTGGCACCAGGAACTAGAGACAGGTCACATGCACAGGACCTCCACTCTGGTGGACACCAGGAACTAGAGACAGGTCACATGCACAGGACCTCCACTCTGGTGGACACCAGGAACTAGAGACAGGTCACATGCACAGGACCTCCACTCTGGTGGCACCAGGAACTAGAGACAGGTCACATGCACAGGACCTCCACTCTGGTGGACACCAGGAACTAGAGACAGGTCACATGCACAGGACCTCCACTCTGGTGGACACCAGGAACTAGAGACAGGTCACATGCACAGGACCTCCACTCTGGTGACACCAGGAACTAGAGACAGGTCACATGCACAGGACCTCCACTCTGGTGACACCAGGAACTAGAGACAGGTCACATGCACAGGACCTCCACTCTGATGACAACAGGAACTAGAGACAGGTCACATGCACAGGACCTCCACTCTGGTGGACACCAGGAACTAGAGACAGGTCACATGCACAGGACCTCCACTCTGGTGGCACCAGGAACTAGAGACAGGTCACATGCACAGGACCTCCACTCTGGTGGACACCAGGAACTAGAGACAGGTCACATGCACAGGACCTCCACTCTGGTGACACCAGGAACTAGAGACAGGTCACATGCACAGGACCTCCACTCTGGTGGACACCAGGAACTAGAGACAGGTCACATGCACAGGACCTCCACTCTGGTGACACCAGGAACTAGAGGTAGGTCACATGCACAGGACCTCCACTCTGGTGGCACCAGGAACTAGAGACAGGTCACATGCACAGGACCTCCACTCTGGTGGACACCAGGAACTAGAGACAGGTCACATGCACAGGACCTCCACTCTGGTGGACACCAGGAACTAGAGACAGGTCACATGCACAGGACCTCCACTCTGGTGGACACCAGGAACTAGAGACAGGTCACATGCACAGGACCTCCACTCTGGTGACACCAGGAACTAGAGACAGGTCACATGCACAGGACCTCCACTCTGGTGACACCAGGAACTAGAGACAGGTCACATGTACAGGACCTCCACTCTGGTGACACCAGGAACTAGAGACAGGTCACATGCACAGGACCTCCACTCTGGTGGACACCAGGAACTAGAGACAGGTCACATGCACAGGACCTCCACTCTGGTGGACACCAGGAACTAGAGACAGGTCACATGCACAGGACCTCCACTCTGGTGGACACCAGGAACTAGAGACAGGTCACATGCACAGGACCTCCACTCTGGTGGACACCAGGAACTAGAGACAGGTCACATGCACAGGACCTCCACTCTGGTGACACCAGGAACTAGAGACAGGTCACATGCACAGGACCTCCACTCTGGTGACACCAGGAACTAGAGACAGGTCACATGTACAGGACCTCCACTCTGGTGACACCAGGAACTAGAGACAGGTCACATGTACAGGACCTCCACTCTGGTGACACCAGGAACTAGAGACAGGTCACATGCACAGGACCTCCACTCTGGTGGACACCAGGAACTAGAGACAGGTCACATGTACAGGACCTCCACTCTGGTGACACCAGGAACTAGAGACAGGTCACATGCACAGGAACTCCACTCTGGTGACACCAGGAACTAGAGACAGGTCACATGTACAGGACCTCCACTCTGGTGACACCAGGAACTAGAGACAGGTCACATGTACAGGACCTCCACTCTGGTGGACACCAGGAACTAGAGACAGGTCACATGTACAGGACCTCCACTCTGGTGGCACCAGGAACTAGAGACATGTCACATGCACAGGACCTCCACTCTGGTGGACACCAGGAACTAGAGACAGGTCACATGCACAGGACCTCCACTCTGGTGACACCAGGAACCAGAGACAGGTCACATGCACAGGACCTCCACTCTGGTGGACACCAGGAACTAGAGGTAGGTCACATGCACAGGACCTCCACTCTGGTGGACACCAGGAACTAGAGACAGGTCACATGTACAGGACCTCCACTCTGGTGACACCAGGAACTAGAGACAGGTCACATGCACAGGACCTCCACTCTGGTGGACACCAGGAACTAGAGACAGGTCACATGTACAGGACCTCCACTCTGGTGGACACCAGGAACTAGAGACAGGTCACATGTACAGGACCTCCACTCTGGTGGACACCAGGAACTAGAGGTAGGTCACATGTACAGGACCTCCACTCTGGTGGACACCAGGAACTAGAGGTAGGTCACATGTACAGGACCTCCACTCTGGTGACACCAGGAACTAGAGACATGTCACATGCACAGGACCTCCACTCTGGTGACACCAGGAACTAGAGACAGGTCACATGCACAAGACCTCCACTCTGGTGGCACCAGGAACTAGAGACAGGTCACATGCACAGGACCTCCACTCTGGTGACACCAGGAACTAGAAACAGGTCACATGCACAGGACCTCCACTCTGGTGGACACCAGGAACTAGAGACAGGTCACATGTACAGGACCTCCACTCTGGTGACACCAGGAACTAGAGGTAGGTCACATGTATAGGACCTCCACTCTGGTGGACACCAGGAACTAGAGACAGGTCACATGTACAGGACCTCCACTCTGGTGACACCAGGAACTAGAGACAGGTCACATGCACAGGACCTCCACTCTGGTGGCACCAGGAACTAGAGACAGGTCACATGCACAGGACCTCCACTCTGGTGGACACCAGGAACTAGAGACAGGTCACATGTACAGGACCTCCACTCTGGTGACACCAGGAACTAGAGACAGGTCACATGCACAGGACCTCCACTCTGGTGACACAGGAACTAGAGGCAGGTCACATGCACAGGACCTCCACTCTGGTGGACACGAGGAACTAGAGACAGGTCACATGTACAGGACCTCCACTCTGGTGACACCAGGAACTAGAGACAGGTCACATGTACAGGACCTCCACTCTGGTGACACCAGGAACTAGAGACAGGTCACATGCACAGGACCTCCACTCTGGTGACACCAGGAACTAGAGACAGGTCACATGTACAGGACCTCCACTCTGGTGACACCAGGAACTAGAGACAGGTCACATGTACAGGACCTCCACTCTGGTGACACCAGGAACTAGAGACAGGTCACATGCACAGGACCTCCACTCTGGTGACACCAGGAACTAGAGACAGGTCACATGCACAGGACCTCCACTCTGGTGGACACCAGGAACTAGAGACAGGTCACATGCACAGGACCTCCACTCTGGTGACACCAGGAACTAGAGACAGGTCACATGCACAGGACCTCCACTCTGGTGGACACCAGGAACTAGAGACAGGTCACATGCACAGGACCTCCACTCTGGTGGACACCAGGCACTAGAGACAGGTCACATGCACAGGACATCCACTCTGGTGGACACCAGGAACTAGAGACAGGTCACATGCACAGGACATCCACTCTGGTGACACCAGGAACTAGAGACAGGTCACATGCACAGGACCGCCACTCTGGTGACACCAGGAACTAGAGACAGGTCACATGCACAAGACCTCCACTCTGGTGACACCAGGAACTAGAGACAGGTCACATGCACAGGACCTCCACTCTGGTGACACCAGGAACTAGAGACAGGTCACATGCACAGGACCTCCACTCTGGTGACACCAGGAACTAGAGACAGGTCACATGTACAGGACCTCCACTCTGGTGACACCAGGAACTAGAGACAGGTCACATGCACAGGACCTCCACTCTGGTGGACACCAGGAACTAGAGACAGGTCACATGCACAGGACCTCCACTCTGGTGGACACCAGGAACTAGAGACAGGTCACATGCACAGGACCTCCACTCTGGTGACACCAGGAACTAGAGACAGGTCACATGCACAGGACCTCCACTCTGGTGACACCAGGAACTAGAGACAGGTCACATGCACAGGACCTCCACTCTGGTGACACCAGGAACTAGAGACAGGTCACATGTACAGGACCTCCACTCTGGTGGCACCAGGAACTAGAGACAGGTCACATGCACAGGAACTCCACTCTGGTGACACCAGGAACTAGAGACAGGTCACATGTACAGGACCTCCACTCTGGTGACACCAGGAACTAGAGACAGGTCACATGTACAGGACCTCCACTCTGGTGGACACCAGGAACTAGAGACAGGTCACATGTACAGGACCTCCACTCTGGTGGCACCAGGAACTAGAGACATGTCACATGCACAGGACCTCCACTCTGGTGGACACCAGGAACTAGAGACAGGTCACATGCACAGGACCTCCACTCTGGTGACACCAGGAACCAGAGACAGGTCACATGCACAGGACCTCCACTCTGGTGGACACCAGGAACTAGAGGTAGGTCACATGCACAGGACCTCCACTCTGGTGGACACCAGGAACTAGAGACAGGTCACATGTACAGGACCTCCACTCTGGTGACACCAGGAACTAGAGACAGGTCACATGTACAGGACCTCCACTCTGGTGGACACCAGGAACTAGAGACAGGTCACATGTACAGGACCTCCACTCTGGTGGACACCAGGAACTAGAGGTAGGTCACATGTACAGGACCTCCACTCTGGTGACACCAGGAACTAGAGACATGTCACATGCACAGGACCTCCACTCTGGTGACACCAGGAACTAGAGACAGGTCACATGCACAAGACCTCCACTCTGGTGGCACCAGGAACTAGAGACAGGTCACATGCACAGGACCTCCACTCTGGTGACACCAGGAACTAGAAACAGGTCACATGCACAGGACCTCCACTCTGGTGGACACCAGGAACTAGAGACAGGTCACATGTACAGGACCTCCACTCTGGTGACACCAGGAACTAGAGGTAGGTCACATGCACAGGACCTCCACTCTGGTGGACACCAGGAACTAGAGACAGGTCACATGTACAGGACCTCCACTCTGGTGACACCAGGAACTAGAGACAGGTCACATGCACAGGACCTCCACTCTGGTGGCACCAGGAACTAGAGACAGGTCACATGCACAGGACCTCCACTCTGGTGGACACCAGGAACTAGAGACAGGTCACATGTACAGGACCTCCACTCTGGTGACACCAGGAACTAGAGACAGGTCACATGCACAGGACCTCCACTCTGGTGACACAGGAACTAGAGGCAGGTCACATGCACAGGACCTCCACTCTGGTGGACACGAGGAACTAGAGACAGGTCACATGTACAGGACCTCCACTCTGGTGACACCAGGAACTAGAGACAGGTCACATGTACAGGACCTCCACTCTGGTGACACCAGGAACTAGAGACAGGTCACATGCACAGGACCTCCACTCTGGTGACACCAGGAACTAGAGACAGGTCACATGTACAGGACCTCCACTCTGGTGACACCAGGAACTAGAGACAGGTCACATGTACAGGACCTCCACTCTGGTGACACCAGGAACTAGAGACAGGTCACATGCACAGGACCTCCACTCTGGTGACACCAGGAACTAGAGACAGGTCACATGCACAGGACCTCCACTCTGGTGGACACCAGGAACTAGAGACAGGTCACATGCACAGGACCTCCACTCTGGTGACACCAGGAACTAGAGACAGGTCACATGCACAGGACCTCCACTCTGGTGGACACCAGGAACTAGAGACAGGTCACATGCACAGGACCTCCACTCTGGTGGACACCAGGCACTAGAGACAGGTCACATGCACAAGACCTCCACTCTGGTGACACCAGGAACTAGAGACAGGTCACATGCACAGGACCTCCACTCTGGTGACACCAGGAACTAGAGACAGGTCACATGCACAGGACATCCACTCTGGTGGACACCAGGAACTAGAGACAGGTCACATGCACAGGACATCCACTCTGGTGACACCAGGAACTAGAGACAGGTCACATGCACAGGACCGCCACTCTGGTGACACCAGGAACTAGAGACAGGTCACATGCACAGGACCTCCACTCTGGTGACACCAGGAACTAGAGACAGGTCACATGCATAGGACCTCCACTCTGGTGACACCAGGAACTAGAGATACTGTAGGTCACATGCACAGGACCTCCACTCTGGTGGACACCAGGAACTAGAGACAGGTCACATGTACAGGACCTCCACTCTGATGACACCAGGAACTAGAGACAGGTCACATGCACAGGACCTCCACTCTGGTGACACCAGGAACTAGAGACAGGTCACATGCACAGGACCTCCACTCTGGTGACACCAGGAACTAGAGACAGGTCACATGCACAGGACCTCCACTCTGGTGGACACCAGGAACTAGAGACAGGTCACATGCATAGGACCTCCACTCTGGTGGCACCAGGAACTAGAGACAGGTCACATGCACAGGACCTCCACTCTGGTGGCACCAGGAACTAGAGACAGACCTGTCACATGCACAGGACCTCCACTCTGGTGACACCAGGAACTAGAGACAGGTCACATGCAAAGGACCTCCACTCTGGTGGACACCAGGAACTAGAGACAGGTCACATGCACAGGACCTCCACTCTGGTGACACCAGGAACTAGAGACAGGTCACATGTACAGGACCTCCACTCTGGTGACACCAGGAACTAGAGGTAGGTCACATGAACAGGACCTCCACTCTGGTGGACACCAGGAACTAGAGACAGGTCACATGCACAGGACCTCCACTCTGGTGACACCAGGAACTAGAGACAGGTCACATGCACAGGACCTCCACTCTGGTGGACACAAGGAACTAGAGACAGGTCACATGCACAGGACCTCCACTCTGGTGGACACCAGGAACTAGAGACAGGTCACATGCACAGGACCTCCACTCTGGTGGACACCAGGAACTAGAGACAGGTCACATGCACAGGACCTCCACTCTGGTGACACCAGGAACTAGAGACAGGTCACATGTACAGGACCTCCACTCTGGTGGACACCAGGAACTAGAGACAGGTCACATGCACAGGACCTCCACTCTGGTGACACCAGGAACTAGAGACAGGTCACATGCACAGGACCTCCACTCTGGTGGACACCAGGAACTAGAGACAGGTCACATGCACAGGACCTCCACTCTGGTGACACCAGGAACTAGAGACAGGTCACATGCACAGGACCTCCACTCTGGTGGACACCAGGAACTAGAGACAGGTCACATGCACAGGACCTCCACTCTGGTGACACCAGGAACTAGAGGTAGGTCACATGCACAGGACCTCCACTCTGGTGGCACCAGGAACTAGAGACAGGTCACATGCACAGGACCTCCACTCTGGTGGACACCAGGAACTAGAGACAGGTCACATGCACAGGACCTCCACTCTGGTGGCACCAGGAACTAGAGACAGGTCACATGCACAGGACCTCCACTCTGGTGGACACCAGGAACTAGAGACAGGTCACATGCACAGGACCTCCACTCTGGTGACACCAGGAACTAGAGACAGGTCACATGTACAGGACCTCCACTCTGGTGACACCAGGAACTAGAGACAGGTCACATGCACAGGACCTCCACTCTGGTGGACACCAGGAACTAGAGACAGGTCACATGCACAGGACCTCCACTCTGGTGGCACCAGGAACTAGAGACAGGTCACATGCACAGGACCTCCACTCTGGTGGACACCAGGAACTAGAGACAGGTCACATGCACAGGACCTCCACTCTGGTGACACCAGGAACTAGAGACAGGTCACATGCACAGGACCTCCACTCTGGTGACACCAGGAACTAGAGACAGGTCACATGCACAGGATCTCCACTCTGGTGGACACCAGGAACTAGAGACAGGTCACATGCACAGGACCTCCACTCTGGTGGCACCAGGAACTAGAGACGGGTCACATGCACAGGACCTCCACTCTGGTGGACACCAGGAACTAGAGACAGGTCACATGCACAGGCCCTCCACTCTGGTGACACCAGGAACTAGAGGTAGGTCACATGCACAGGACCTCCACTCTGGTGGACACCAGGAACTAGAGACAGGTCACATGCACAGGACCTCCACTCTGGTGACACCAGGAACTAGAGACAGGTCACATGCACAGGACCTCCACTCTGGTGGACACCAGGAACTAGAGACAGGTCACATGCACAGGACCTCCACTCTGGTGACACCAGGAACTAGAGACAGGTCACATGCACAGGACCTCCACTCTGGTGGACACCAGGAACTAGAGACAGGTCACATGCACAGGACCTCCACTCTGGTGACACCAGGAACTAGAGACAGGTCACATGCACAGGACCTCCACTCTGGTGGCACCAGGAACTAGAGACAGGTCACATGCACAGGACCTCCACTCTGGTGACACCAGGAACTAGAGATAGGTCACATGCACAGGACCTACACTCTGGTGACACCAGGAACTAGAGACAGGTCACATGCACAGGACCTCCACTCTGATGACACCAGGAACTAGAGACAGGTCACATGCACAGGACCTCCACTCTGGTGGACACCAGGAACTAGAGACAGGTCACATGTACAGGACCTCCACTCTGGTGACACCAGGAACTAGAGACAGGTCACATACACAGGACCTCCACTCTGGTGGCACCAGGAACTAGAGACAGGTCACATGCACAGGACCTCCACTCTGGTGGCACCAGGAACTAGAGACAGGTCACATGCACAGGATCTCCACTCTGGTGGACACCAGGAACTAGAGACAGGTCACATGCACAGGACCTCCACTCTGGTGACACCAGGAACTAGAGACAGGTCACATACACAGGACCTCCACTCTGGTGACACCAGGAACTAGAGACAGGTCACATGCACAGGACCTCCACTCTGGTGACACCAGGAACTAGAGACAGGTCACATGCACAGGACCTCCACTCTGGTGGCACCAGGAACTAGAGACAGGTCACATGCACAGGACCTCCACTCTGGTGACACCAGGAACTAGAGACAGGTCACATGCACAGGAACTCCACTCTGGTGACACCAGGAACTAGAGACAGGTCACATGTACAGGACCTCCACTCTGGTGACACCAGGAACTAGAGACAGGTCACATGTACAGGACCTCCACTCTGGTGGACACCAGGAACTAGAGACAGGTCACATGTACAGGACCTCCACTCTGGTGGCACCAGGAACTAGAGACATGTCACATGCACAGGACCTCCACTCTGGTGGACACCAGGAACTAGAGACAGGTCACATGCACAGGACCTCCACTCTGGTGACACCAGGAACCAGAGACAGGTCACATGCACAGGACCTCCACTCTGGTGGACACCAGGAACTAGAGGTAGGTCACATGCACAGGACCTCCACTCTGGTGGACACCAGGAACTAGAGACAGGTCACATGTACAGGACCTCCACTCTGGTGACACCAGGAACTAGAGACAGGTCACATGCACAGGACCTCCACTCTGGTGGACACCAGGAACTAGAGACAGGTCACATGTACAGGACCTCCACTCTGGTGGACACCAGGAACTAGAGACAGGTCACATGTACAGGACCTCCACTCTGGTGGACACCAGGAACTAGAGGTAGGTCACATGTACAGGACCTCCACTCTGGTGACACCAGGAACTAGAGACATGTCACATGCACAGGACCTCCACTCTGGTGACACCAGGAACTAGAGACAGGTCACATGCACAAGACCTCCACTCTGGTGGCACCAGGAACTAGAGACAGGTCACATGCACAGGACCTCCACTCTGGTGACACCAGGAACTAGAAACAGGTCACATGCACAGGACCTCCACTCTGGTGGACACCAGGAACTAGAGACAGGTCACATGTACAGGACCTCCACTCTGGTGACACCAGGAACTAGAGGTAGGTCACATGTACAGGACCTCCACTCTGGTGGACACCAGGAACTAGAGACAGGTCACATGTACAGGACCTCCACTCTGGTGACACCAGGAACTAGAGACAGGTCACATGCACAGGACCTCCACTCTGGTGGCACCAGGAACTAGAGACAGGTCACATGCACAGGACCTCCACTCTGGTGGACACCAGGAACTAGAGACAGGTCACATGTACAGGACCTCCACTCTGGTGACACCAGGAACTAGAGACAGGTCACATGCACAGGACCTCCACTCTGGTGACACAGGAACTAGAGGCAGGTCACATGCACAGGACCTCCACTCTGGTGGACACGAGGAACTAGAGACAGGTCACATGTACAGGACCTCCACTCTGGTGACACCAGGAACTAGAGACAGGTCACATGTACAGGACCTCCACTCTGGTGACACCAGGAACTAGAGACAGGTCACATGCACAGGACCTCCACTCTGGTGACACCAGGAACTAGAGACAGGTCACATGTACAGGACCTCCACTCTGGTGACACCAGGAACTAGAGACAGGTCACATGTACAGGACCTCCACTCTGGTGACACCAGGAACTAGAGACAGGTCACATGCACAGGACCTCCACTCTGGTGACACCAGGAACTAGAGACAGGTCACATGCACAGGACCTCCACTCTGGTGGACACCAGGAACTAGAGACAGGTCACATGCACAGGACCTCCACTCTGGTGACACCAGGAACTAGAGACAGGTCACATGCACAGGACCTCCACTCTGGTGGACACCAGGAACTAGAGACAGGTCACATGCACAGGACCTCCACTCTGGTGGACACCAGGCACTAGAGACAGGTCACATGCACAAGACCTCCACTCTGGTGACACCAGGAACTAGAGACAGGTCACATGCACAGGACCGCCACTCTGGTGGACACCAGGAACTAGAGACAGGTCACATGCACAGGACCGCCACTCTGGTGGACACCAGGAACTAGAGACAGGTCACATGCACAGGACCCCCACTCTGGTGGCACCAGGAACTAGAGACAGGTCACATGCACAGGACCTCCACTCTGGTGACACCAGGAACTAGAGACAGGTCACATGCACAGGACCTCCACTCTGGTGACACCAGGAACTAGAGACAGGTCACATGTACAGGACCTCCACTCTGGTGACACCAGGAACTAGAGACAGGTCACATGCACAGGACCTCCACTCTGGTGGACACCAGGAACTAGAGACAGGTCACATGCACAGGACCTCCACTCTGGTGGACACCAGGAACTAGAGACAGGTCACATGCACAGGACCTCCACTCTGGTGGACACCAGGAACTAGAGACAGGTCACATGCACAGGACCTCCACTCTGGTGACACCAGGAACTAGAGACAGGTCACATGCACAGGACCTCCACTCTGGTGACACCAGGAACTAGAGACAGGTCACATGCACAGGACCTCCACTCTGGTGACACCAGGAACTAGAGACAGGTCACATGCACAGGACCTCCACTCTGGTGACACCAGGAACTAGAGACAGGTCACATGTACAGGACCTCCACTCTGGTGGCACCAGGAACTAGAGACAGGTCACATGCACAGGAACTCCACTCTGGTGACACCAGGAACTAGAGACAGGTCACATGTACAGGACCTCCACTCTGGTGACACCAGGAACTAGAGACAGGTCACATGTACAGGACCTCCACTCTGGTGGACACCAGGAACTAGAGACAGGTCACATGTACAGGACCTCCACTCTGGTGGCACCAGGAACTAGAGACAGGTCACATGCACAGGACCTCCACTCTGGTGGACACCAGGAACTAGAGACAGGTCACATGCACAGGACCTCCACTCTGGTGGACACCAGGAACTAGAGACAGGTCACATGCACAGGACCTCCACTCTGGTGGACACCAGGAACTAGAGACAGGTCACATGCACAGGACCTCCACTCTGGTGACACCAGGAACTAGAGACAGGTCACATGCACAGGACCTCCACTCTGGTGACACCAGGAACTAGAGACAGGTCACATGTACAGGACCTCCACTCTGGTGACACCAGGAACTAGAGACAGGTCACATGCACAGGACCTCCACTCTGGTGGACACCAGGAACTAGAGACAGGTCACATGCACAGGACCTCCACTCTGGTGGACACCAGGAACTAGAGACAGGTCACATGCACAGGACCTCCACTCTGGTGGACACCAGGAACTAGAGACAGGTCACATGCACAGGACCTCCACTCTGGTGACACCAGGAACTAGAGACAGGTCACATGCACAGGACCTCCACTCTGGTGACACCAGGAACTAGAGACAGGTCACATGCACAGGACCTCCACTCTGGTGACACCAGGAACTAGAGACAGGTCACATGTACAGGACCTCCACTCTGGTGGCACCAGGAACTAGAGACAGGTCACATGCACAGGAACTCCACTCTGGTGACACCAGGAACTAGAGACAGGTCACATGTACAGGACCTCCACTCTGGTGACACCAGGAACTAGAGACAGGTCACATGTACAGGACCTCCACTCTGGTGGACACCAGGAACTAGAGACAGGTCACATGTACAGGACCTCCACTCTGGTGGCACCAGGAACTAGAGACATGTCACATGCACAGGACCTCCACTCTGGTGGACACCAGGAACCAGAGACAGGTCACATGCACAGGACCTCCACTCTGGTGACACCAGGAACCAGAGACAGGTCACATGCACAGGACCTCCACTCTGGTGGACACCAGGAACTAGAGGTAGGTCACATGCACAGGACCTCCACTCTGGTGGACACCAGGAACTAGAGACAGGTCACATGTACAGGACCTCCACTCTGGTGACACCAGGAACTAGAGACAGGTCACATGCACAGGACCTCCACTCTGGTGGACACCAGGAACTAGAGACAGGTCACATGTACAGGACCTCCACTCTGGTGGACACCAGGAACTAGAGACAGGTCACATGTACAGGACCTCCACTCTGGTGGACACCAGGAACTAGAGGTAGGTCACATGTACAGGACCTCCACTCTGGTGACACCAGGAACTAGAGACAGGTCACATGTACAGGACCTCCACTCTGGTGGACACCAGGAACTAGAGACAGGTCACATGTACAGGACCTCCACTCTGGTGACACCAGGAACTAGAGACATGTCACATGCACAGGACCTCCACTCTGGTGACACCAGGAACTAGAGACAGGTCACATGCACAAGACCTCCACTCTGGTGGCACCAGGAACTAGAGACAGGTCACATGCACAGGACCTCCACTCTGGTGACACCAGGAACTAGAAACAGGTCACATGCACAGGACCTCCACTCTGGTGGACACCAGGAACTAGAGACAGGTCACATGTACAGGACCTCCACTCTGGTGACACCAGGAACTAGAGGTAGGTCACATGTACAGGACCTCCACTCTGGTGGACACCAGGAACTAGAGACAGGTCACATGTACAGGACCTCCACTCTGGTGACACCAGGAACTAGAGACAGGTCACATGCACAGGACCTCCACTCTGGTGGCACCAGGAACTAGAGACAGGTCACATGCACAGGACCTCCACTCTGGTGGACACCAGGAACTAGAGACAGGTCACATGTACAGGACCTCCACTCTGGTGACACCAGGAACTAGAGACAGGTCACATGCACAGGACCTCCACTCTGGTGACACAGGAACTAGAGGCAGGTCACATGCACAGGACCTCCACTCTGGTGGACACGAGGAACTAGAGACAGGTCACATGTACAGGACCTCCACTCTGGTGACACCAGGAACTAGAGACAGGTCACATGTACAGGACCTCCACTCTGGTGACACCAGGAACTAGAGACAGGTCACATGCACAGGACCTCCACTCTGGTGACACCAGGAACTAGAGACAGGTCACATGTACAGGACCTCCACTCTGGTGACACCAGGAACTAGAGACAGGTCACATGTACAGGACCTCCACTCTGGTGACACCAGGAACTAGAGACAGGTCACATGCACAGGACCTCCACTCTGGTGACACCAGGAACTAGAGACAGGTCACATGCACAGGACCTCCACTCTGGTGGACACCAGGAACTAGAGACAGGTCACATGCACAGGACCTCCACTCTGGTGGACACCAGGAACTAGAGACAGGTCACATGCACAGGACCTCCACTCTGGTGGACACCAGGAACTAGAGACAGGTCACATGCACAGGACCTCCACTCTGGTGGACACCAGGCACTAGAGACAGGTCACATGCACAAGACCTCCACTCTGGTGACACCAGGAACTAGAGACAGGTCACATGCACAGGACCGCCACTCTGGTGGACACCAGGAACTAGAGACAGGTCACATGCACAGGACCGCCACTCTGGTGGACACCAGGAACTAGAGACAGGTCACATGCACAGGACCCCCACTCTGGTGGCACCAGGAACTAGAGACAGGTCACATGCACAGGACCTCCACTCTGGTGACACCAGGAACTAGAGACAGGTCACATGCACAGGACATCCACTCTGGTGGACACCAGGAACTAGAGACAGGTCACATGCACAGGACATCCACTCTGGTGACACCAGGAACTAGAGACAGGTCACATGCACAGGACCGCCACTCTGGTGACACCAGGAACTAGAGACAGGTCACATGCACAAGACCTCCACTCTGGTGACACCAGGAACTAGAGACAGGTCACATGCACAGGACCTCCACTCTGGTGACACCAGGAACTAGAGACAGGTCACATGCACAGGACCTCCACTCTGGTGACACCAGGAACTAGAGACAGGTCACATGTACAGGACCTCCACTCTGGTGACACCAGGAACTAGAGACAGGTCACATGCACAGGACCTCCACTCTGGTGGACACCAGGAACTAGAGACAGGTCACATGCACAGGACCTCCACTCTGGTGGACACCAGGAACTAGAGACAGGTCACATGCACAGGACCTCCACTCTGGTGGACACCAGGAACTAGAGACAGGTCACATGCACAGGACCTCCACTCTGGTGACACCAGGAACTAGAGACAGGTCACATGCACAGGACCTCCACTCTGGTGACACCAGGAACTAGAGACAGGTCACATGCACAGGACCTCCACTCTGGTGACACCAGGAACTAGAGACAGGTCACATGTACAGGACCTCCACTCTGGTGGCACCAGGAACTAGAGACAGGTCACATGCACAGGAACTCCACTCTGGTGACACCAGGAACTAGAGACAGGTCACATGTACAGGACCTCCACTCTGGTGACACCAGGAACTAGAGACAGGTCACATGTACAGGACCTCCACTCTGGTGGACACCAGGAACTAGAGACAGGTCACATGTACAGGACCTCCACTCTGGTGGCACCAGGAACTAGAGACAGGTCACATGCACAGGACCTCCACTCTGGTGGACACCAGGAACTAGAGACAGGTCACATGCACAGGACCTCCACTCTGGTGGACACCAGGAACTAGAGACAGGTCACATGCACAGGACCTCCACTCTGGTGGACACCAGGAACTAGAGACAGGTCACATGCACAGGACCTCCACTCTGGTGACACCAGGAACTAGAGACAGGTCACATGCACAGGACCTCCACTCTGGTGACACCAGGAACTAGAGACAGGTCACATGTACAGGACCTCCACTCTGGTGACACCAGGAACTAGAGACAGGTCACATGCACAGGACCTCCACTCTGGTGGACACCAGGAACTAGAGACAGGTCACATGCACAGGACCTCCACTCTGGTGGACACCAGGAACTAGAGACAGGTCACATGCACAGGACCTCCACTCTGGTGGACACCAGGAACTAGAGACAGGTCACATGCACAGGACCTCCACTCTGGTGACACCAGGAACTAGAGACAGGTCACATGCACAGGACCTCCACTCTGGTGACACCAGGAACTAGAGACAGGTCACATGCACAGGACCTCCACTCTGGTGACACCAGGAACTAGAGACAGGTCACATGTACAGGACCTCCACTCTGGTGGCACCAGGAACTAGAGACAGGTCACATGCACAGGAACTCCACTCTGGTGACACCAGGAACTAGAGACAGGTCACATGTACAGGACCTCCACTCTGGTGACACCAGGAACTAGAGACAGGTCACATGTACAGGACCTCCACTCTGGTGGACACCAGGAACTAGAGACAGGTCACATGTACAGGACCTCCACTCTGGTGGCACCAGGAACTAGAGACATGTCACATGCACAGGACCTCCACTCTGGTGGACACCAGGAACTAGAGACAGGTCACATGCACAGGACCTCCACTCTGGTGACACCAGGAACCAGAGACAGGTCACATGCACAGGACCTCCACTCTGGTGGACACCAGGAACTAGAGGTAGGTCACATGCACAGGACCTCCACTCTGGTGGACACCAGGAACTAGAGACAGGTCACATGTACAGGACCTCCACTCTGGTGACACCAGGAACTAGAGACAGGTCACATGCACAGGACCTCCACTCTGGTGGACACCAGGAACTAGAGACAGGTCACATGTACAGGACCTCCACTCTGGTGGACACCAGGAACTAGAGACAGGTCACATGTACAGGACCTCCACTCTGGTGGACACCAGGAACTAGAGGTAGGTCACATGTACAGGACCTCCACTCTGGTGACACCAGGAACTAGAGACATGTCACATGCACAGGACCTCCACTCTGGTGACACCAGGAACTAGAGACAGGTCACATGCACAAGACCTCCACTCTGGTGGCACCAGGAACTAGAGACAGGTCACATGCACAGGACCTCCACTCTGGTGACACCAGGAACTAGAAACAGGTCACATGCACAGGACCTCCACTCTGGTGGACACCAGGAACTAGAGACAGGTCACATGTACAGGACCTCCACTCTGGTGACACCAGGAACTAGAGGTAGGTCACATGTACAGGACCTCCACTCTGGTGGACACCAGGAACTAGAGACAGGTCACATGTACAGGACCTCCACTCTGGTGACACCAGGAACTAGAGACAGGTCACATGCACAGGACCTCCACTCTGGTGGCACCAGGAACTAGAGACAGGTCACATGCACAGGACCTCCACTCTGGTGGACACCAGGAACTAGAGACAGGTCACATGTACAGGACCTCCACTCTGGTGACACCAGGAACTAGAGACAGGTCACATGCACAGGACCTCCACTCTGGTGACACAGGAACTAGAGGCAGGTCACATGCACAGGACCTCCACTCTGGTGGACACGAGGAACTAGAGACAGGTCACATGTACAGGACCTCCACTCTGGTGACACCAGGAACTAGAGACAGGTCACATGTACAGGACCTCCACTCTGGTGACACCAGGAACTAGAGACAGGTCACATGCACAGGACCTCCACTCTGGTGACACCAGGAACTAGAGACAGGTCACATGTACAGGACCTCCACTCTGGTGACACCAGGAACTAGAGACAGGTCACATGTACAGGACCTCCACTCTGGTGACACCAGGAACTAGAGACAGGTCACATGCACAGGACCTCCACTCTGGTGACACCAGGAACTAGAGACAGGTCACATGCACAGGACCTCCACTCTGGTGGACACCAGGAACTAGAGACAGGTCACATGCACAGGACCTCCACTCTGGTGACACCAGGAACTAGAGACAGGTCACATGCACAGGACCTCCACTCTGGTGGACACCAGGAACTAGAGACAGGTCACATGCACAGGACCTCCACTCTGGTGGACACCAGGCACTAGAGACAGGTCACATGCACAAGACCTCCACTCTGGTGACACCAGGAACTAGAGACAGGTCACATGCACAGGACCTCCACTCTGGTGGACACCAGGAACTAGAGACAGGTCACATGCACAGGACCTCCACTCTGGTGGACACCAGGAACTAGAGACAGGTCACATGCACAGGACCTCCACTCTGGTGGACACCAGGAACTAGAGGTAGGTCACATGCACAGGACCTCCACTCTGGTGTACACCAGGAACTAGAGACAGGTCACATGTACAGGACCTCCACTCTGGTGGACACCAGGAACTAGAGACAGGTCACATGTACAGGACCTCCACTCTGGTGGACACCAGGAACTAGAGACAGGTCACATGTACAGGACCTCCACTCTGGTGGACACCAGGAACTAGAGGTAGGTCACATGTACAGGACCTCCACTCTGGTGACACCAGGAACTAGAGACATGTCACATGCACAGGACCTCCACTCTGGTGACACCAGGAACTAGAGACAGGTCACATGCACAAGACCTCCACTCTGGTGGCACCAGGAACTAGAGACAGGTCACATGCACAGGACCTCCACTCTGGTGACACCAGGAACTAGAAACAGGTCACATGCACAGGACCTCCACTCTGGTGGACACCAGGAACTAGAGACAGGTCACATGTACAGGACCTCCACTCTGGTGACACCAGGAACTAGAGGTAGGTCACATGCACAGGACCTCCACTCTGGTGGACACCAGGAACTAGAGACAGGTCACATGTACAGGACCTCCACTCTGGTGACACCAGGAACTAGAGACAGGTCACATGCACAGGACCTCCACTCTGGTGGCACCAGGAACTAGAGACAGGTCACATGCACAGGACCTCCACTCTGGTGGACACCAGGAACTAGAGACAGGTCACATGTACAGGACCTCCACTCTGGTGACACCAGGAACTAGAGACAGGTCACATGCACAGGACCTCCACTCTGGTGACACAGGAACTAGAGGCAGGTCACATGCACAGGACCTCCACTCTGGTGGACACGAGGAACTAGAGACAGGTCACATGTACAGGACCTCCACTCTGGTGACACCAGGAACTAGAGACAGGTCACATGTACAGGACCTCCACTCTGGTGACACCAGGAACTAGAGACAGGTCACATGCACAGGACCTCCACTCTGGTGACACCAGGAACTAGAGACAGGTCACATGTACAGGACCTCCACTCTGGTGACACCAGGAACTAGAGACAGGTCACATGTACAGGACCTCCACTCTGGTGACACCTGGAACTAGAGACAGGTCACATGCACAGGACCTCCACTCTGGTGACACCAGGAACTAGAGACAGGTCACATGCACAGGACCTCCACTCTGGTGGACACCAGGAACTAGAGACAGGTCACATGCACAGGACCTCCACTCTGGTGACACCAGGAACTAGAGACAGGTCACATGCACAGGACCTCCACTCTGGTGGACACCAGGAACTAGAGACAGGTCACATGCACAGGACCTCCACTCTGGTGGACACCAGGCACTAGAGACAGGTCACATGCACAAGACCTCCACTCTGGTGACACCAGGAACTAGAGACAGGTCACATGCACAGGACCGCCACTCTGGTGGACACCAGGAACTAGAGACAGGTCACATGCACAGGACCGCCACTCTGGTGGACACCAGGAACTAGAGACAGGTCACATGCACAGGACCCCCACTCTGGTGGCACCAGGAACTAGAGACAGGTCACATGCACAGGACCTCCACTCTGGTGACACCAGGAACTAGAGACAGGTCACATGCACAAGACCTCCACTCTGGTGGCACCAGGAACTAGAGACAGGTCACATGCACAGGACCTCCACTCTGGTGACACCAGGAACTAGAAACAGGTCACATGCACAGGACCTCCACTCTGGTGGACACCAGGAACTAGAGACAGGTCACATGTACAGGACCTCCACTCTGGTGACACCAGGAACTAGAGGTAGGTCACATGTACAGGACCTCCACTCTGGTGGACACCAGGAACTAGAGACAGGTCACATGTACAGGACCTCCACTCTGGTGACACCAGGAACTAGAGACAGGTCACATGCACAGGACCTCCACTCTGGTGGCACCAGGAACTAGAGACAGGTCACATGCACAGGACCTCCACTCTGGTGGACACCAGGAACTAGAGACAGGTCACATGTACAGGACCTCCACTCTGGTGACACCAGGAACTAGAGACAGGTCACATGCACAGGACCTCCACTCTGGTGACACAGGAACTAGAGGCAGGTCACATGCACAGGACCTCCACTCTGGTGGACACGAGGAACTAGAGACAGGTCACATGTACAGGACCTCCACTCTGGTGACACCAGGAACTAGAGACAGGTCACATGTACAGGACCTCCACTCTGGTGACACCAGGAACTAGAGACAGGTCACATGCACAGGACCTCCACTCTGGTGACACCAGGAACTAGAGACAGGTCACATGCACAGGACCTCCACTCTGGTGGACACCAGGAACTAGAGACAGGTCACATGTACAGGACCTCCACTCTGGTGACACCAGGAACTAGAGGTAGGTCACATGTACAGGACCTCCACTCTGGTGGACACCAGGAACTAGAGACAGGTCACATGTACAGGACCTCCACTCTGGTGACACCAGGAACTAGAGACAGGTCACATGCACAGGACCTCCACTCTGGTGGCACCAGGAACTAGAGACAGGTCACATGCACAGGACCTCCACTCTGGTGGACACCAGGAACTAGAGACAGGTCACATGCACAAGACCTCCACTCTGGTGGCACCAGGAACTAGAGACAGGTCACATGCACAGGACCTCCACTCTGGTGACACCAGGAACTAGAAACAGGTCACATGCACAGGACCTCCACTCTGGTGGACACCAGGAACTAGAGACAGGTCACATGTACAGGACCTCCACTCTGGTGACACCAGGAACTAGAGGTAGGTCACATGTACAGGACCTCCACTCTGGTGGACACCAGGAACTAGAGACAGGTCACATGTACAGGACCTCCACTCTGGTGACACCAGGAACTAGAGACAGGTCACATGCACAGGACCTCCACTCTGGTGGCACCAGGAACTAGAGACAGGTCACATGCACAGGACCTCCACTCTGGTGGACACCAGGAACTAGAGACAGGTCACATGTACAGGACCTCCACTCTGGTGACACCAGGAACTAGAGACAGGTCACATGCACAGGACCTCCACTCTGGTGACACAGGAACTAGAGGCAGGTCACATGCACAGGACCTCCACTCTGGTGGACACGAGGAACTAGAGACAGGTCACATGTACAGGACCTCCACTCTGGTGACACCAGGAACTAGAGACAGGTCACATGTACAGGACCTCCACTCTGGTGACACCAGGAACTAGAGACAGGTCACATGCACAGGACCTCCACTCTGGTGACACCAGGAACTAGAGACAGGTCACATGTACAGGACCTCCACTCTGGTGACACCAGGAACTAGAGACAGGTCACATGTACAGGACCTCCACTCTGGTGACACCAGGAACTAGAGACAGGTCACATGCACAGGACCTCCACTCTGGTGACACCAGGAACTAGAGACAGGTCACATGCACAGGACCTCCACTCTGGTGGACACCAGGAACTAGAGACAGGTCACATGCACAGGACCTCCACTCTGGTGACACCAGGAACTAGAGACAGGTCACATGCACAGGACCTCCACTCTGGTGGACACCAGGAACTAGAGACAGGTCACATGCACAGGACCTCCACTCTGGTGGACACCAGGCACTAGAGACAGGTCACATGCACAAGACCTCCACTCTGGTGACACCAGGAACTAGAGACAGGTCACATGCACAGGACCTCCACTCTGGTGGACACCAGGAACTAGAGACAGGTCACATGCACAGGACCTCCACTCTGGTGGACACCAGGAACTAGAGACAGGTCACATGCACAGGACCTCCACTCTGGTGGACACCAGGAACTAGAGGTAGGTCACATGCACAGGACCTCCACTCTGGTGGACACCAGGAACTAGAGACAGGTCACATGTACAGGACCTCCACTCTGGTGGACACCAGGAACTAGAGACAGGTCACATGTACAGGACCTCCACTCTGGTGGACACCAGGAACTAGAGACAGGTCACATGTACAGGACCTCCACTCTGGTGGACACCAGGAACTAGAGGTAGGTCACATGTACAGGACCTCCACTCTGGTGACACCAGGAACTAGAGACATGTCACATGCACAGGACCTCCACTCTGGTGACACCAGGAACTAGAGACAGGTCACATGCACAAGACCTCCACTCTGGTGGCACCAGGAACTAGAGACAGGTCACATGCACAGGACCTCCACTCTGGTGACACCAGGAACTAGAAACAGGTCACATGCACAGGACCTCCACTCTGGTGGACACCAGGAACTAGAGACAGGTCACATGTACAGGACCTCCACTCTGGTGACACCAGGAACTAGAGGTAGGTCACATGCACAGGACCTCCACTCTGGTGGACACCAGGAACTAGAGACAGGTCACATGTACAGGACCTCCACTCTGGTGACACCAGGAACTAGAGACAGGTCACATGCACAGGACCTCCACTCTGGTGGCACCAGGAACTAGAGACAGGTCACATGCACAGGACCTCCACTCTGGTGGACACCAGGAACTAGAGACAGGTCACATGTACAGGACCTCCACTCTGGTGACACCAGGAACTAGAGACAGGTCACATGCACAGGACCTCCACTCTGGTGACACAGGAACTAGAGGCAGGTCACATGCACAGGACCTCCACTCTGGTGGACACGAGGAACTAGAGACAGGTCACATGTACAGGACCTCCACTCTGGTGACACCAGGAACTAGAGACAGGTCACATGTACAGGACCTCCACTCTGGTGACACCAGGAACTAGAGACAGGTCACATGCACAGGACCTCCACTCTGGTGACACCAGGAACTAGAGACAGGTCACATGTACAGGACCTCCACTCTGGTGACACCAGGAACTAGAGACAGGTCACATGTACAGGACCTCCACTCTGGTGACACCTGGAACTAGAGACAGGTCACATGCACAGGACCTCCACTCTGGTGACACCAGGAACTAGAGACAGGTCACATGCACAGGACCTCCACTCTGGTGGACACCAGGAACTAGAGACAGGTCACATGCACAGGACCTCCACTCTGGTGACACCAGGAACTAGAGACAGGTCACATGCACAGGACCTCCACTCTGGTGGACACCAGGAACTAGAGACAGGTCACATGCACAGGACCTCCACTCTGGTGGACACCAGGCACTAGAGACAGGTCACATGCACAAGACCTCCACTCTGGTGACACCAGGAACTAGAGACAGGTCACATGCACAGGACCGCCACTCTGGTGGACACCAGGAACTAGAGACAGGTCACATGCACAGGACCGCCACTCTGGTGGACACCAGGAACTAGAGACAGGTCACATGCACAGGACCCCCACTCT
Source organism: Cladorhizidae sp. MBARI D1340-BT2 (assembly GCA_028752905.1). Taxonomy (NCBI): domain Eukaryota; kingdom Metazoa; phylum Porifera; class Demospongiae; order Poecilosclerida; family Cladorhizidae; species Cladorhizidae sp. MBARI D1340-BT2. Next base: position 38,706,877 of record JAQNBH010000018.1, on the reverse strand, counting down.
GGTGGCACCAGGAACTAGAGACAGGTCACATGCACAGGACCTCCACTCTGGTGACACCAGGAACTAGAGACAGGTCACATGCACAGGACATCCACTCTGGTGGACACCAGGAACTAGAGACAGGTCACATGCACAGGACATCCACTCTGGTGACACCAGGAACTAGAGACAGGTCACATGCACAGGACCGCCACTCTGGTGACACCAGGAACTAGAGACAGGTCACATGCACAGGACCTCCACTCTGGTGACACCAGGAACTAGAGACAGGTCACATGCATAGGACCTCCACTCTGGTGACACCAGGAACTAGAGATACTGTAGGTCACATGCACAGGACCTCCACTCTGGTGGACACCAGGAACTAGAGACAGGTCACATGTACAGGACCTCCACTCTGATGACACCAGGAACTAGAGACAGGTCACATGCACAGGACCTCCACTCTGGTGACACCAGGAACTAGAGACAGGTCACATGCACAGGACCTCCACTCTGGTGACACCAGGAACTAGAGACAGGTCACATGCACAGGACCTCCACTCTGGTGGACACCAGGAACTAGAGACAGGTCACATGCATAGGACCTCCACTCTGGTGGCACCAGGAACTAGAGACAGGTCACATGCACAGGACCTCCACTCTGGTGGCACCAGGAACTAGAGACAGACCTGTCACATGCACAGGACCTCCACTCTGGTGACACCAGGAACTAGAGACAGGTCACATGCAAAGGACCTCCACTCTGGTGGACACCAGGAACTAGAGACAGGTCACATGCACAGGACCTCCACTCTGGTGACACCAGGAACTAGAGACAGGTCACATGTACAGGACCTCCACTCTGGTGACACCAGGAACTAGAGGTAGGTCACATGAACAGGACCTCCACTCTGGTGGACACCAGGAACTAGAGACAGGTCACATGCACAGGACCTCCACTCTGGTGACACCAGGAACTAGAGACAGGTCACATGCACAGGACCTCCACTCTGGTGGACACCAGGAACTAGAGACAGGTCACATGCACAGGACCTCCACTCTGGTGGACACCAGGAACTAGAGACAGGTCACATGCACAGGACCTCCACTCTGGTGGACACCAGGAACTAGAGACAGGTCACATGCACAGGACCTCCACTCTGGTGACACCAGGAACTAGAGACAGGTCACATGTACAGGACCTCCACTCTGGTGGACACCAGGAACTAGAGACAGGTCACATGCACAGGACCTCCACTCTGGTGACACCAGGAACTAGAGACAGGTCACATGCACAGGACCTCCACTCTGGTGGACACCAGGAACTAGAGACAGGTCACATGCACAGGACCTCCACTCTGGTGACACCAGGAACTAGAGACAGGTCACATGCACAGGACCTCCACTCTGGTGGACACCAGGAACTAGAGACAGGTCACATGCACAGGACCTCCACTCTGGTGACACCAGGAACTAGAGGTAGGTCACATGCACAGGACCTCCACTCTGGTGGCACCAGGAACTAGAGACAGGTCACATGCACAGGACCTCCACTCTGGTGGACACCAGGAACTAGAGACAGGTCACATGCACAGGACCTCCACTCTGGTGGCACCAGGAACTAGAGACAGGTCACATGCACAGGACCTCCACTCTGGTGGACACCAGGAACTAGAGACAGGTCACATGCACAGGACCTCCACTCTGGTGACACCAGGAACTAGAGACAGGTCACATGTACAGGACCTCCACTCTGGTGACACCAGGAACTAGAGACAGGTCACATGCACAGGACCTCCACTCTGGTGGACACCAGGAACTAGAGACAGGTCACATGCACAGGACCTCCACTCTGGTGGCACCAGGAACTAGAGACAGGTCACATGCACAGGACCTCCACTCTGGTGGACACCAGGAACTAGAGACAGGTCACATGCACAGGACCTCCACTCTGGTGACACCAGGAACTAGAGACAGGTCACATGCACAGGACCTCCACTCTGGTGACACCAGGAACTAGAGACAGGTCACATGCACAGGATCTCCACTCTGGTGGACACCAGGAACTAGAGACAGGTCACATGCACAGGACCTCCACTCTGGTGGCACCAGGAACTAGAGACGGGTCACATGCACAGGACCTCCACTCTGGTGGACACCAGGAACTAGAGACAGGTCACATGCACAGGCCCTCCACTCTGGTGACACCAGGAACTAGAGGTAGGTCACATGCACAGGACCTCCACTCTGGTGGACACCAGGAACTAGAGACAGGTCACATGCACAGGACCTCCACTCTGGTGACACCAGGAACTAGAGACAGGTCACATGCACAGGACCTCCACTCTGGTGGACACCAGGAACTAGAGACAGGTCACATGCACAGGACCTCCACTCTGGTGGACACCAGGAACTAGAGACAGGTCACATGCACAGGACCTCCACTCTGGTGACACCAGGAACTAGAGACAGGTCACATGCACAGGACCTCCACTCTGGTGGACACCAGGAACTAGAGACAGGTCACATGCACAGGACCTCCACTCTGGTGACACCAGGAACTAGAGACAGGTCACATGCACAGGACCTCCACTCTGGTGGCACCAGGAACTAGAGACAGGTCACATGCACAGGACCTCCACTCTGGTGACACCAGGAACTAGAGATAGGTCACATGCACAGGACCTACACTCTGGTGACACCAGGAACTAGAGACAGGTCACATGCACAGGACCTCCACTCTGGTGACACCAGGAACTAGAGACAGGTCACATGCACAGGACCTCCACTCTGGTGGCACCAGGAACTAGAGACAGGTCACATGCACAGGACCTCCACTCTGGTGGACACCAGGAACTAGAGACAGGTCACATGCACAGGACCTCCACTCTGATGACACCAGGAACTAGAGACAGGTCACATGTACAGGACCTCCACTCTGGTGACACCAGGAACTAGAGGTAGGTCACATGCACAGGACCTCCACTCTGGTGGACACCAGGAACTAGAGACAGGTCACATGTACAGGACCTCCACTCTGGTGACACCAGGAACTAGAGACAGGTCACATACACAGGACCTCCACTCTGGTGACACCAGGAACTAGAGACAGGTCACATGTACAGGACCTCCACTCTGGTGGCACCAGGAACTAGAGACAGGTCACATGCACAGGACCTCCACTCTGGTGGACACCAGGAACTAGAGACAGGTCACATGCACAGGACCTCCACTCTGATGACACCAGGAACTAGAGACAGGTCACATGCACAGGACCTCCACTCTGGTGGACACCAGGAACTAGAGACAGGTCACATGTACAGGACCTCCACTCTGGTGACACCAGGAACTAGAGACAGGTCACATACACAGGACCTCCACTCTGGTGGCACCAGGAACTAGAGACAGGTCACATGCACAGGACCTCCACTCTGGTGGCACCAGGAACTAGAGACAGGTCACATGCACAGGATCTCCACTCTGGTGGACACCAGGAACTAGAGACAGGTCACATGCACAGGACCTCCACTCTGGTGACACCAGGAACTAGAGACAGGTCACATACACAGGACCTCCACTCTGGTGACACCAGGAACTAGAGACAGGTCACATGCACAGGACCTCCACTCTGGTGACACCAGGAACTAGAGACAGGTCACATGCACAGGACCTCCACTCTGGTGGCACCAGGAACTAGAGACAGGTCACATGCACAGGACCTCCACTCTGGTGGCACCAGGAACTAGAGACAGGTCACATGCACAGGACCTCCACTCTGGTGGACACCAGGAACTAGAGACAGGTCACATGCACAGGACCTCCACTCTGGTGGACACCAGGAACTAGAGACAGGTCACATGCACAGGACCTCCACTCTGGTGGCACCAGGAACTAGAGACAGGTCACATGCACAGGACCTCCACTCTGGTGGACACCAGGAACTAGAGACAGGTCACATGCACAGGACCTCCACTCTGGTGGACACCAGGAACTAGAGACAGGTCACATGCACAGGACCTCCACTCTGGTGGCACCAGGAACTAGAGACAGGTCACATGCACAGGACCTCCACTCTGGTGGACACCAGGAACTAGAGACAGGTCACATGCACAGGACCTCCACTCTGGTGGACACCAGGAACTAGAGACAGGTCACATGCACAGGACCTCCACTCTGGTGACACCAGGAACTAGAGACAGGTCACATGCACAGGACCTCCACTCTGGTGACACCAGGAACTAGAGACAGGTCACATGCACAGGACCTCCACTCTGATGACAACAGGAACTAGAGACAGGTCACATGCACAGGACCTCCACTCTGGTGGACACCAGGAACTAGAGACAGGTCACATGCACAGGACCTCCACTCTGGTGGCACCAGGAACTAGAGACAGGTCACATGCACAGGACCTCCACTCTGGTGACACCAGGAACTAGAGACAGGTCACATGCACAGGACCTCCACTCTGGTGACACCAGGAACTAGAGACAGGTCCCATGCACAGGACCTCCACTCTGGTGACACCAGGAACTAGAGACAGGTCACATGCACAGGACCTCCACTCTGGTGGACACCAGGAACTAGAGACAGGTCACATGTACAGGACCTCCACTCTGGTGACACCAGGAACTAGAGACAGGTCACATGCACAGGACCTCCACTCTGGTGGACACCAGGAACTAGAGACAGGTCACATGCACAGGACCTCCACTCTGGTGGACACCAGGAACTAGAGACAGGTCACATGCACAGGACCTCCACTCTGGTGGACACCAGGAACTAGAGACAGGTCACATGCACAGGACCTCCACTCTGGTGGCACCAGGAACTAGAGACAGGTCACATGCACAGGACCTCCACTCTGGTGACACCAGGAACTAGAGACAGGTCACATGCACAGGACCTCCACTCTGGTGACACCAGGAACTAGAGACAGGTCACATGCACAGGACCTCCACTCTGGTGGACACCAGGAACTAGAGACAGGTCACATGCACAGGACCTCCACTCTGGTGGACACCAGGAACTAGAGACAGGTCACATGCACAGGACCTCCACTCTGGTGGACACCAGGAACTAGAGACAGGTCACATGCACAGGACCTCCACTCTGGTGACACCAGGATCTAGAGACAGGTCACATGCACAGGACCTCCACTCTGGTGACACCAGGAACTAGAGACAGGTCACATGCACAGGACCTCCACTCTGGTGACACCAGGAACTAGAGACAGGTCACATGCACAGGACCTCCACTCTGGTGACACCAGGAACTAGAGGCAGGTCACATGTACAGGACCTCCACTCTGGTGGACACCAGGAACTAGAGACAGGTCCCATGCACAGGACCTCCACTCTGGTGGACACCAGGAACTAGAGACAGGTCACATGCACAGGACCTCCACTCTGGTGGACACCAGGAACTAGAGACAGGTCACATGCACAGGACCTCCACTCTGGTGACACCAGGAACTAGAGACAGGTCACATGCACAGGACCTCCACTCTGGTGGACACCAGGAACTAGAGACAGGTCACATGCACAGGACCTCCACTCTGGTGACACCAGGAACTAGAGACAGGTCACATGCACAGGACCTCCACTCTGGTGACACCAGGAACTAGAGGCAGGTCACATGTACAGGATCTCCACTCTGGTGACACCAGGAACTAGAGACAGGTCACATGCACAGGACCTCCACTCTGGTGGACACCAGGAACTAGAGACAGGTCACATGTACAGGACCTCCACTCTGGTGGCACCAGGAACTAGAGACAGGTCACATGCACAGGACCTCCACTCTGGTGACACCAGGAACTAGAGACAGGACACATGCACAGGACCTCCACTCTGGTGACACCAGGAACTAGAGACAGGTCACATGCACAGGACCTCCACTCTGGTGACACCAGGAACTAGAGACAGGTCACATGTACAGGACCTCCACTCTGGTGACACCAGGAACTAGAGACAGGTCACATGCACAGGACCTCCACTCTGGTGACACCAGGAACTAGAGACAGGTCACATGTACAGGACCTCCACTCTGGTGGACACCAGGAACTAGAGACAGGTCACATGCACAGGACCTCCACTCTGGTGGCACCAGGAACTAGAGACAGGTCACATGCACAGGACCTCCACTCTGGTGGACACCAGGAACTAGAGACAGGTCACATGCACAGGACCTCCACTCTGGTGGACACCAGGAACTAGAGACAGGTCACATGCACAGGACCTCCACTCTGATGACACCAGGAACTAGAGACAGGTCACATGCACAGGACCTCCACTCTGATGACACCAGGAACTAGAGACAGGTCACATGTACAGGACCTCCACTCTGGTGACACCAGGAACTAGAGAGGCAAATATAAGGAGCTCACCTTATCTAGCATGCGTGCTGCAGTTCTAGGATGACCACACTCCACACCATTCTTCTTCAACAACTCATCCAGAAACTTGACAAACTCTACCAAGAAGGGAGAGAAGAGGAGGAGGAAGGAAAAGAAACATAGAGACAATCGTGAGTAAGGGAAAGCCCCCTCAAGGATTTAAGGGCAACTAAAATGATTCGCACCATTTGAGACGAGTAGGCTAGCCAATGATCTTACAGTCGAGCCTCCACAAAAGAGTAGGTGGGAATAAGTAAAGACCAGCTGAAGGGCAGAGAGTTTAGATGTGAAACAGTTTGTGCAAGCTAGCAACTCTTGCTTGGTAACGGGCTTTAACCCTTTCACTGCGTATACCCGGTAGTACCGGGTAGAAAAAAATATCGTTGAATTGCGCGTACCCGGTACTACCGGGTATTTGAAAATAATCATTTTTTAAATTCCACGTGCACTGCACGTGCCAGCTATTTGGTTTTTTCTATGAACTAGAGATGATTTCCACTTGGAAAGTCGTGTTTTCCAGCGGTAGGCAGTGTAATGACGGGAGCGCGGCCTCAGCAGGCAACGAAGTTGTGGACCAGACAGCGTGGACAACTTTGATTTGGACGATACAGGAATTCGTTTCCAACAGTTGACTACGATAATGCCGACAGTGATTGGGAGTATTCCATGGACGAGACCGATGATTTGCTCGACTTGGGCGGCCCTGCACAGGGCCAAGGTGACAATGCCATGTCTGTAGATTGAAACGACATCAATGTGACCAAAATATATGGTTGCTAAGGGTTACAATGCCAGATAAATGTTCAAAACACATTAGAAAATATGCATGTGAACATGAAATACCTGCATTCCATGATCCCAGAAGGTTGTGTGGAGTATAAATGACTAATTGTTGGGGGAAACACTTGTTACAGTGATTTGTTTGGAAATTTCATGTTTTTTCATGACATTGATTTTTGAATAAAATTATGAAAATAATTCAATATTGATGTTTTTAGTCACTTCATGATTCTTCATCATTATCCAGTGGGGAAAAACGGCATCCCATAAGAATTTCTTGGAGAAAAAGTAGTTTTTATCACCGATTTGATGATAAAAGTGAAATCCAATATGGCCGCCATTAGGTCACATGACCACCTAATTATTCAAAATACCAAATTTCAATTTTTCCCCCATAGGCCAACCTCTTGCCCACCCAAACACACAAAAAGAATTTCAAAATAACCTCTTAGTCTTTTTTTGGCATTGATTTCAAAAAAAAATTCCTCAAAAAAAACCCCAGCACAGGGGGGGTATTTACCTGCAGCAGTGAAAGGGTTAATACTGAACTAATTGACGTGTGATAGAGGGTTAACACACTAACAGTATAGGAATGAGAGGGTTAACACACTAGTATTATATATAGGAATAAAGGGCAACCTAGTATTAGTAAAGGAAAGAGGGTTACTATACTACATGATTAGCACAACACACTATAAACATAATAATATCAATGAGAGGGGTCAATTACTAAATGTGATTAGCAATGGTATAGGAATGAGAGAGAAGGGGAGGCAGTTGCATTTTTAATTTTTACTTATGGTTACCTCTTTAGAGCTCCGTAGATTCTGCAAACTTCATGGTACTATGGTCTTGATATATAGCTCAAAAGATAGGTCTCTCTGTGTGCTGATACTAAAATATATAGGTATAACTATAGGCAAGTTACTAGACCTAAAGTAGAGGGACCTCAAAACCTGAAACCTCCACATAAATAACTCCAGATTGCTAAGTGCTAAAGATTTGAAATTAGCACAAGTGAGCCTCCTCTATTCAATGACTGTTTTCATTAGGTGTTAAAATGTTAAGTAATGCGGTCAGCGCGTGGGTAGAAAATGAATTTTTCCTCTAGCCACTGGTGCTAATTTCAAATCTTTAACACTTAGCAATCTGGAGTTATTTATGTGGAGGTTTCAGGCATTCAGGTTTTGAGGTCCCTCCACTTTAGGTCTAGTAACTTGCTATATGAAATATATTTTAGTATCAAAAGAGAGCACACAGAGAGACCTATCTTTTGAGCTATATATCAAGTCCATACCATGAAGTTTGCAAAATCTACGGAGCTCTAAAGTTGTAACCATAAGTAAAACTTAAAAAATATAAAAATGCAACTGTCCCCCCATTAATTAACCCACTTTAATACAGAAATGACATGGTCAAAGTAAAAGAATGCGTGTTAACACAATAACAGTATATAAACAAGTAAGTGTGATAAGGTCATTCCCTGGGGAGTTATGAAGGATTGCATTACCATATATGCACCTCTGCATGTATGTGATCACCCTACATGCACTGGCAACATGCACCTCTGCATGCATGTGTTCACCCTAGTGGAGTGCATGGAGCATGTTGGTAAGAGTGGAGTGCATGGAGTATGTTGGTAAGAGTGGAGTGCATGGAGTATGTTGGTAAGAGTGGAGTGCATGGAGCATGCTGGTAAGAGTGCATGGAGTATGTTGGTAAGAGTGGAGTGCATGGAGTATGTTGGTAAGAGTGGAGTGCATGGAGTATGTTGGTAAGAGTGCATGGAGTATGTTGGTAAGAGTGGAGTGCATGGAGTATGTTGGTAAGAGTGCATGGAGTATGTTGGTAAGAGTGGAGTGCATGGAGTATGTTGGTAAGAGTGGAGTGCATGGAGTATGTTGGTAAGAGTGGAGTGCATGGAGTATGTTAGTAAGAGTGGAGTGCATGGAGTATGTTAGTAAGAGTGGAGTGCATGGAGTATGTTGGTAAGAGTGGAGTGCATGGAGTATGTTGGTAAGAGTGGAGTGCATGGAGCATGTTAGTAAGAGTGCATGGAGTATGTTAGTAAGAGTGGAGTGCATGGAGTATGTTGGTAAGAGTGGAGTGCATGGAGTATGTTGGTAAGAGTGGAGTGCATGGAGCATGTTAGTAAGAGTGCATGGAGTATGTTGGTAAGAGTGGAGTGCATGGAGTATGTTGGTAAGAGTGGAGTGCATGGAGCATGTTGGTAAGAGTGGAGTGCATGGAGTATGTTAGTAAGAGTGCATGGAGTATGTTAGTAAGAGTGGAGTGCATGGAGTATGTTGGTAAGAGTGGAGTGCATGGAGTATGTTGGTAAGAGTGCATGGAGTATGTTGGTAAGAGTGGAGTGCATGGAGTATGTTGGTAAGAGTGGAGTGCATGGAGTATGTTGGTAAGAGTGGAGTGCATGGAGTATGTTGGTAAGAGTGGAGTGCATGGAGTATGTTGGTAAGAGTGGAGTGCATGGAGCATGCTGGTAAGAGTGGAGTGCAGCTCTCTATTTCTGTAGATATGAAAGCCTAGGGTGATCAAGAAGCATCAGCAGTGGCCATGTTTACTGGAGGTCTAGGGAGGAGTCGAGCAGGATACCCTGCTAACATAGATGGTGTGGCTAGGTCATTAAGAGGTCACTCGATTCTCATCAACTACTTTTCTAGTTACCGGCTACAGACAATGCAATAGCCTCAGGGTATCTTGCTATAATTGAATACCTGGCTTGTCAAACTCTGTAGGAGGAGGGAAAGTCGTTTTTAGCTCTTTCTCCAATCCCTCGATCATAGAGATGCGACGAAATGGCGGGGTCCAGTCTACCTCAAACACCTTGTCCTCCCCCTCGACAGGATGGTATGGCGTCAAATAGGACTTGTGGATCTCTTGCACCATCCCTACACCCACACCCACACCACACACACATTATACCCTCATTCCTCCCACACACCCTCTCCCTGTCACCTGACAAGAGTTCCTCTGTGATTGTCATGAGGTCGTAGTAGTCGGCATACGCCATGTAGAACTCGCACGTGGTAAACTCAGGGTTATGCGTCAAGTTAATGCCTGCAAGTCACATGCATGCAGTAAAAAACACGAGAATCTACACAATCCCACTCCAATGTATATCGCACAAGGCACATATTGACATTAACATCCAGACACATACTTTTAATTCCTCCATATCAGCACTCAGACACATGCTTTTAATTCCTCCTACCAGCACTCAGACACATACTTTTAATTCCTCGATACCAGCACTCAGACACATGCTTTTAATTCCTCCATACCAGCACTCAGACACATACTTTTAATTCCTCCTACCAGCACTCAGACACATGCTTTTAATTCCTCCCTACCAGCACTCAGACACATACTTTTAATTCCTCCTACCAGCACTCAGACACATGCTTTTAATTCCTCCCTACCAGCACTCAGACACATGCTTTTAATTCCTCCATACCAGTACACAGACACATGCTTTTAATTCCTCCTACCAGCACTCAGACACATGCTTTTAATTCCTCCATATCAGCACTCAGACACATGCTTTTAATTCCTCCTACCAGCACTCAGACACATGCTTTTAATTCCTCCCTACCAGCACTCAGACACATGCTTTTAATTCCTCCCTACCAGCACTCAGACACATGCTTTTAATTCCACCATACCAGCACTCAGACACATGCTTTTAATTCCTCCTACCAGCACTCAGACACATGCTTTTAATTCCTCCATACCAGCACCACTCAGACACATGCTTTTAATTCCTCCTACCAGCACTCAGACACATGCTTTTAATTCCTCCCTACCAGCACTCAGACACATGCTTTTAATTCCTCCTACCAGCACTCAGACACATGCTTTTAATTCCTCCATACCAGCACTCAGACACATGCTTTTAATTCCTCCCTACCAGCACTCAGACACATGCTTTTAATTCCTCCATACCAGCACTCAGACACATGCTTTTAATTCCTCCATACCAGCACTCAGACACATGCTTTTAATTCCTCCATACCAGCACTCAGACACATGCTTTTAATTCCTCCATACCAGCACTCAGACACATGCTTTTAATTCCTCCCTACCAGCACTCAGACACATGCTTTTAATTCCTCCATACCAGCACTCAGAGACATGCTTTTAATTCCTCAATACCAGCACTCAGACACATGCTTTCAATTCCTCCATACCAGCACTCAGACACATGCTTTTAATTCCTCCTACCAGCACTCAGACACATGCTTTTAATTCCACCATACCAGCACGCAGACACATGCTTTTAATTCCTCCCTACCAGCACTCAGACACATGCTTTTAATTCCTCCATACCAGCACTCAGACACATGCTTTTAATTCCTCCCTACCAGCACTCAGACACATGCTTTTAATTCCTCCCTACCAGCACTCGGACACATGCTTTTAATTCCACGATACCAGCACTCGGACACATGCATTTAATTCCTCCTTACCAGCACTCAGACACATGCTTTTAATTCCTCCTACCAGCACTCAGACACATGCTTTTAATTCCTCCTACCAGCACTCAGACACATGCTTTTAATTCCTCCTACCAGCACTCAGACACATGCTTTTAATTCCTCCTACCAGCACTCAGACACATGCTTTTAATTCCTCCTACCAGCACTGAGACACATGCTTTTAATTCCTCCCTACCAGTACTCAGACACATGCTTTTAATTCCTCCATACCAGCACTCAGACACATGCTTTTAATTCCTCCATACCAGCACTCAGACACATGCTTTTAATTCCTCCTACCAGCACTCAGACACATGCTTTTAATTCCTCCTATCAGCACTCAGACACATGCTTTTAATTCCTCCCTACCAGCACTCAGACACATGCTTTTAATTCCTCCCTACCAGCACTCAGACACATGCTTTTAATTCCTCCTACCAGCACTCAGACACATGCTTTTAATTCCTCCATACCAGCACTCAGACACATGCTTTTAATTCCTCCTACCAGCACTCAGACACATGCTTTTAATTCCTCCCTACCAGCACTCAGACACATGCTTTTAATTCCTCCCTACCAGCACTCAGACACATGCTTTTAATTCCTCCCTACCAGCACTCAGACACATGCTTTTAATTCCTCCTACCAGCACTCAGACACATGCTTTTAATTCCACCCTACCAGCACTCAGACACATGCTTTTAATTCCTCCATACCAGCACTCAGACACATGCTTTTAATTCCTCCTACCAGCACTCAGACACATGCTTTTAATTCCTCCTACCAGCACTCAGACACATGCTTTTAATTCCTCCATACCAGCACTCAGACACATGCTTTTAATTCCTCCATACCAGCACTCAGACACATGCTTTTAATTCCTCCTACCAGCACTCAGACACATGCTTTTAATTCCTCCATACCAGCACTCAGACACATGCTTTTAATTCCTCCCTACCAGCACTCAGACACATGCTTTTAATTCCTCCTACCAGCACTCAGACACATGCTTTTAATTCCTCCTACCAGCACTCAGACACATGCTTTTAATTCCTCCATACCAGCACTCAGACACATGCTTTTAATTCCTCCATACCAGCACTCAGACACATGCTTTTAATTCCTCCTACCAGCACTCAGACACATGCTTTTAATTCCTCCATACCAGCACTCAGACACATGCTTTTAATTCCTCCATACCAGCACTCAGACACATGCTTTTAATTCCTCCCTTCCAGCACTCACACACATGCTTTTAATTCCTCCTACCAGCACTCAGACACATGCTTTTAATTCCTCCTACCAGCACTCAGACACATGCTTTTAATTCCTCCATACCAGCACTCAGACACATGCTTTTAATTCCTCCATACCAGCACTCAGACACATGCTTTTAATTCCTCCTACCAGCACTCAGACACATGCTTTTAATTCCTCCCTACCAGCACTCAGACACATGCTTTTAATTCCTCCTACCAGCACTCAGACACATGCTTTTAATTCCTCCATACCAGCACTCAGACACATGCTTTTAATTCCTCCCTACCAGCACTCAGACACATGCTTTTAATTCCTCCATACCAGCACTCAAGACACATGCTTTTAATTCCTCCATACCTGCACTCAGACACATGCTTTTAATTCCTCCTACCAGCACTCAGACACATGCTTTTAATTCCACCATACCAGCACTCAGACACATGCTTTTAATTCCTCTATACCAGCACTCAGACACATGCTTTTAATTCCTCCCTACCAGCACTCAGACACATGCTTTTAATTCCTCCTACCAGCACTCAGACACATGCTTTTAATTCCTCCCTACCAGCACTCAGACACATGCTTTTAATTAATTCCACCATACCAGCACTTAGACACATGCTTTTAATTCCTCCTACCAGCACTCAGACACATGCTTTTAATTCCTCCATAGCACTCAGACACATTCTTTTAATTCCACAATACCAGCACTCAGACACATGCTTTTAATTCCTCCATACCAGTACTCAGACACATGCTTTTAATTCCTCCATACCAGCACTCAGACACATGCTTTTAATTCCTCCATACCAGTACACAGACACATGCTTTTAATTCCTCCTACCAGCACTCAGACACATGCTTTTAATTCCTCCATATCAGCACTCAGACACATGCTTTTAATTCCTCCTACCAGCACTCAGACACATGCTTTTAATTCCTCCTACCAGCACTCAGACACATGCTTTTAATTCCTCCCTACCAGCACTTGGACACATGCTTTTAATTCCTCCCTACCAGCACTCAGACACATGCTTTTAATTCCTCCATACCTGCACTCAGACACATGCTTTTAATTCCTCCATACAAGCACTCAGACACATGCTTTTAATTCCTCCTACCAGCACTCAGACACATGCTTTTAATTCCTCCCTACCAGCACTCAGACACATGCTTTTAATTCCTCCCTACCAGCACTCAGACACATGCTGTTAATTCCTCCATACCAGCACTCAGACACATGCTTTTAATTCCTCCCTACCAGCACTCAGACACATGCTTTTAATTCCTCCCTACCAGCACTCAGACACATGCTTTTAATTCCTCCCTACCAGCACACTCAGACACATGCTTTTAATTCCTCCATACCAGCACTCAGACACATACTTTTAATTCCTCCCTACCAGCACTCAGACACATGCTTTTAATTCCTCCCTACCAGCACTCAGACACATGCTTTTAATTCCTCCCTACCAGCACTCAGACACATGCTTTTAATTCCACCATACCAGCACTCAGACACATGCTTTTAATTCCTCCTACCAGCACTCAGACACATGCTTTTAATTCCACCATACCAGCACTCAGACACATGCTTTTAATTCCTCCATACCAGCACTCAGACACATGCTTTTAATTCCTCCATACCAGCACTCAGACACATGCTTTTAATTCCTCCCTACCAGCACTCAGACACATGCTTTTAATTCCTCCTACCAGCACTCAGACACATGCTTTTAATTCCTCCATACCAGCACTCAGACACATGCTTTTAATTCCTCCCTACCAGCACTCAGACACATGCTTTTAATTCCTCCCTACCAGCACTCAGACACATGCTTTTAATTCCTCCTACCAGCACTCAGACACATGCTTTTAATTCCTCCTACCAGCACTCAGACACATGCTTTTAATTCCTCCATACCAGCACTCAGACACATGCTTTTAATTCCTCCCTACCAGCACTCAGACACATGCTTTTAATTCCTCCTACCAGCACTCAGACACATGCTTTTAATTCCTCCTACCAGCACTCAGACACATGCTTTTAATTCCTCCATACCAGCACTCAGACACATGCTTTTAATTCCTCCATACCAGCACTCAGACACATGCTTTTAATTCCTCCTACCAGCACTCAGACACATGCTTTTAATTCCTCCCTACCAGCACTCAGACACATGCTTTTAATTCCTCCCTACCAGCACTCAGACACATGCTGTTAATTCCTCCATACCAGCACTCAGACACATGCTTTTAATTCCTCCCTACCAGCACTCAGACACATGCTATTAATTCCTCCCTACCAGCACTCAGACACATGCTTTTAATTCCTCCCTACCAGCACACTCAGACACATGCTTTTAATTCCTCCATACCAGCACTCAGACACATGCTTTTAATTCCTCCTACCAGCACTCAGACACATGCTTTTAATTCCTCCCTACCAGCACTCAGACACATGCTTTTAATTCCTCCTACCAGCACTCAAGACACATGCTTTTAATTCCTCCATACCAGCACTCAGACACATGCTTTTAATTCCTCCCTACCAGCACTCAGACACATGCTTTTAATTCCTCCATACCAGCACTCAAGACACATGCTTTTAATTCCTCCATACCAGCACTCAGACACATGCTTTTAATTCCTCCTACCAGCACTCAGACACATGCTTTTAATTCCTCTATACCAGCACTCAGACACATGCTTTTAATTCCTCCCTACCAGCACTCAGACACATGCTTTTAATTCCTCCTACCAGCACTCAGACACATGCTTTTAATTCCTCCCTACCAGCACTCAGACACATGCTTTAATTAATTCCACCATACCAGCACTTAGACACATGCTTTTAATTCCTCCTACCAGCACTCAGACACATGCTTTTAATTCCTCCATAGCACTCAGACACATTCTTTTAATTCCACCATACCAGCACTCAGACACATGCTTTTAATTCCTCCATACCAGTACTCAGACACATGCTTTTAATTCCTCCATACCAGCACTCAGACACATGCTTTTAATTCCTCCATACCAGTACACAGACACATGCTTTTAATTCCTCCTACCAGCACTCAAGACACATGCTTTTAATTCCTCCATACCAGCACTCAGACACATGCTTTTAATTCCTCCTACCAGCACTCAGACACATGCTTTTAATTCCTCCTACCAGCACTCAGACACATGCTTTTAATTCCTCCCTACCAGCACTCGGACACATGCTTTTAATTCCTCCCTACCAGCACTCAGACACATGCTTTTAATTCCTCCATACCTGCACTCAGACACATGCTTTTAATTCCTACATACAAGCACTCAGACACATGCTTTTAATTCCTCCTACCAGCACTCAGACACATGCTTTTAATTCCTCCCTACCAGCACTCAGACACATGCTTTTAATTCCTCCCTACCAGCACTCAGACACATGCTGTTAATTCCTCCATACCAGCACTCAGACACATGCTTTTAATTCCTCCCTACCAGCACTCAGACACATGCTTTTAATTCCTCCCTACCAGCACTCAGACACATGCTGTTAATTCCTCCCTACCAGCACACTCAGACACATGCTTTTAATTCCTCCATACCAGCACTCAGACACATACTTTTAATTCCTCCCTACCAGCACTCAGACACATGCTTTTAATTCCTCCCTACCAGCACTCAGACACATGCTTTTAATTCCTCCCTACCAGCACTCAGACACATGCTTTTAATTCCACCATACCAGCACTCAGACACATGCTTTTAATTCCTCCTACCAGCACTCAGACACATGCTTTTAATTCCACCATACCAGCACTCAGACACATGCTTTTAATTCCTCCATACCAGCACTCAGACACATGCTTTTAATTCCTCCATACCAGCACTCAGACACATGCTTTTAATTCCTCCCTACCAGCACTCAGACACATGCTTTTAATTCCTCCTACCAGCACTCAGACACATGCTTTTAATTCCTCCTACCAGCACTCAGACACATGCTTTTAATTCCTCCTACCAGCACTCAGACACATACTTTTAATTCCTCCCTACCAGCACTCAGACACATGCTTTTAATTCCTCCTACCAGCACTCAGACACATGCTTTTAATTCCTCCATACCTGCACTCAGACACATGCTTTTAATTCCTCCCTACCAGCACTCAGACACATGCTTTTAATTCCTCCCTACCAGCACTCAGACACATGCTTTTAATTCCTCCTACCAGCACTCAGACACATGCTTTTAATTCCTCCTACCAGCACTCAGACACATGCTTTTAATTCCTCCATACCAGCACTCAGACACATGCTTTTAATTCCTCCCTACCAGCACTCAGACACATGCTTTTAATTCCTCCTACCAGCACTCAGACACATGCTTTTAATTCCTCCTACCAGCACTCAGACACATGCTTTTAATTCCTCCATACCAGCACTCAGACACATGCTTTTAATTCCTCCATACCAGCACTCAGACACATGCTTTTAATTCCTCCTACCAGCACTCAGACACATGCTTTAAATTCCTCCATACCAGCTCTCAGACACATGCTTTTAATTCCTCCATACCAGCACTCAGACACATGCTTTTAATTCCTCCCTACCAGCACTCAGACACATGCTTTTAATTTCTCCTACCAGCACTCAGACACATGCTTTTAATTTCTCCTACCAGCACTCAGACACATGCTTTTAATTCCTCCATACCAGCACTCAGACACATGCTTTTAATTCCTCCATACCAGCACTCAGACACATGCTTTTAATTCCTCCATACCAGCACTCAGACACATACTTTTAATTCCTCCCTACCAGCACTCAGACACATGCTTTTAATTCCTCCTACCAGCACTCAGACACATGCTTTTAATTCCTCCATACCAGCACTCAGACACATGCTTTTAATTCCTCCCTACCAGCACTCAGACACATGCTTTTAATTCCTCCATACCAGCACTCAAGACACATGCTTTTAATTCCTCCATACCAGCACTCAGACACATGCTTTTAATTCCTCCTACCAGCACTCAGATACATGCTTTTAATTCCACCATACCAGCACTCAGACACATGCTTTTAATTCCTCCCTACCAGCACTCAGACACATGCTTTTAATTCCTCCTACCAGCACTCAGACACATGCTTTTAATTCCTCCATACCAGCACTCAGACACATGCTTTTAATTCCTCCATACCAGCACACAAAAAATTAGCCCTTGTCACCCATTAATCCCTTCACTTTACGCACCATTTCTTTAAAATTGTGCCATAATATCAATCAGAGTGCACCATGGTCCCTAGCAACCATGGTTAATGTTGACAAACATTATGGTCAAGAGCAGGTTGCTTAGCAACATGACACAAACAATGAATATCATTATTTAATTGAAAATCTTTGCTTCAGTGTCCTTTTAGGAAAAACATGAATAAGCTATGGAGATTACAACAGATAAGACTCATTATTTGCTCTCTACTCCACTCAACACTTCAAATATGCACTTACTCACTACATCTGCCAGTATAATATTTTGTCATTTTGTGATGAAGATGTTGCTGATATTTGGAACAAACAACACAAGACATTACAAAGACCTTCTCAACCATCAACTCCCTCCACGTTGCAACTAGAAGCTATGGCCTTCATCAGGTGTTAAGACCCGCGTTAGCTTGTTATACTGGTAGCTAGCTTTCCAACACGAGATGCAAACCACACCCAGGAATGCGCCAGCACGTGAACTGTGTGGCAAAAAATACAACGAAACAAAAAATTATAACAAATAAATAATAAAATACACACATGCTTGATCTTAAAGTTCATAAATAACTGACCACAGGAAAATTATAATTATAATAATAAAATTAAATACACACACCTTGCTTGATCTTATACTTGTATTATATATTAGTAATTTACATATTATATAGTTGCTTAATGAACTCTCAGAGCAGCTGACGCGAGTCACGCGAGTCTTAGCGTCTCATTATTCCTGATGAAGGCTGGAGCATTTAGTCGAAACAACGGACAAGACAATACAATTTCAAGTTTATTATTGAGAAGGTTATTGTAATATTCTATATTATATTTATTATATTATATTTATTATATATATATATTAATTAATTTATATATCTATTAGTTTATTTGTTATTATTATTATTATTATATATTTAATATTGTCTGTCTTCATTATTTATTTATTTGTTATTAGTTTTATCATCATCATCATCATCATCATCGTCGTTGTCATCATCATCATCACCATCATCATTTATTATTATTATTATTAGTAGTAGTAGTACATTACACACAAAAAATGACAGCCATTTCTTTGTGCCCTTTGCGGTGGAGACATCTGGTGTGTTGGTGTTTGAGGTATATTTTTTGTGAAGGAATTGGGGAGGAAGTTACGTGCATCTACCAGAGATCCCAACTCCAGGAGGTGCCTCCTTCAACGTCTGCCTGGGGCGATACAGAGGGGGGATGCTGCAGCTGCTTAGGGCACCCTGGGGATTGTTAGGCCCAGCCTACAAACAAGCAGCCTAAGGCACAGCTCACCACAGCCTGCAGCAGGTCAGGAGACCAAGAACAAAGGAGGCGCTAATCGCAACTCTACTGCTAATTAAATAGCTATTTATAGACTGGTATACAGTGTCCTTATAAGGCCAGGACTCATGAGGCATTATTTTAGAGACTGTGATGCTTGTAAGAGATGGTATTATTTGAATTAAATCTTGTAAAATCCTACTCTTAGCTACATTTGGTGTGTTGTTACAGAGGGGGGATGCTGCAGCTGCTTAGGGCACCCTGGGGATTGTTAGGCCCAGCCCTACAAACAAGCAGCCTAAAGAGGCACAGCTCACCACAGCCTGCAGCAGGTCAGGAGACCAAGAACAAAGGAGGCGCTAATCGCAACTCTACTGCTAATTAAACTAGCTATTTATAGACTGGTATACAGTGTTTATATTCTGACCTTATAAGGCCAGGACTCATGAGGCATTATTTTAGAGACTGTGATGCTTGTAAGAGATGGTATTATTTGAATTAAATCTTGTAAAATCCTACTCTTAGCTACATTTGGTGTGTTGTTTGCCATTGGGCATTGTGTTGTTGGGGCACTAGTTGTGGAACCTTAACAGCGATACAGAGGGGGAGTGCTGCAGCAGCTTAGGGCAGCCTGGGGCCATACAGAGGGGGAGTGCTGCACCAGCTTAGGGCAGCCTGGGGCGATACAGAGGGGGGATGCTGCAGCAGCTTAGGGCAGCCTGGGGCGATACAGAGGGGGGATGCTGCAGCAGCTTGGGGCGATACAGAGGGGGAGTGCTGCAGCAGTGACCCTGGGGCCATCTCCACCTCCTTGACTTGTTGTTTTTGTCATGTTATTGTCAGGTTTTGTGTGTATTATTATTACTATTATTATTATATTAATCATCATTATTATATTATATTATAATTTTCTGTTTTTTGTGTATGTTGATTTATAGTTATTATTATTATTATCTTTGTCGTATTTTGCCACATCTGGTTCACGTGGTGGGCGTGTGTACTGGGGTGTGGTTATTAGCAGCTGTTAGAGCAAAACAATGTGAAAAACAAAGATATATACCCGAACTATTACTATTAAGTTATTAGGGGGGAGGTGGGGGAGGTAAAGATACCCGAGCTATTATTAGTTAGTTATTAGGGGGAGGTAAAGACGCCCAAGCTATTATTAGTAAGTTATTAGGGCGAGGTAAAGACACCCGAGCTATTATTAGTAAGTTATTAGGGGGAGGTAAAGACACCCAAGCTATTATTAGTAAGTTATTAGGGGGAGGTAAAGACACCCAAGCTATTATTAGCAAGTTATTAGGGGGAGGTAAAGACACCCAAGCTATTATTAGTAAGTTATTAGGGGGAGGTAAAGACACCCGAGCTATTATTAGTAAGTTATTAGGGGGAGGTAAAGACACCCGAGCTATTATTAGTAAGTTATCAGGGGGAGGTAAAGACACCCGAGCTATTATTAGTAAGTTATTAGGGGGGGGGGGTTAAGATACGAGAGCTATTATTAGTAAGTTATTGGGGGGGAGGGGGAGAGCAAAGATATTATTAGCAGGTTGTTAGGGGGGAGGGGGGGAGGGGGGAAGTAGACCAATTCCCCCCCCCCAACCCCACCCCCTCATTCTTAATTATTAAACTAACTGCATTTCAAGTTTCAACACTTTGTCAACCATTCTTGAGTTATGATACTTTTTGTCCTCCCATTTCAACACATACCTCTGTGCGATGAACAAGAAGAAGCCTGAATAACGCAGCAAGTTGGATCGTTCATAATACAATAACTGTTCATGGCCAAGACCTGAAACTTGGCTAAAATACCGCTCAGTGCTATTCGTCATTTCTGCACTATCCGTGCAAAGGGGGGTAAAAAAGTCTGCTCCTGTGCACACCACATTGTTCGCAGTTCTCAACTTTGATCGCACCTCTGTGTGATTCTAGTGCGATTCTAAAGCTAGCAGCGTTCCGATTGTCATCAGAAGAAGAGACCCTAAGTCTTCTACAGGGTACGGCCGGTGAAGAAGATGAAAATAGAAGCTGAAGACATGAATGATGCTGGTTCTTCTTCGCCCACATCAAACCCTCTGGTTCAGACTAGTAGCGAGTCCGTAGTAGGTCCTTCCCGAGTACCAGCTAGAAGAGGTCAGACTGCTAAGTCTTCTACAGGGTACGGCCGGTGAAGAAGATGAAAATAGAAGCTGAAGACATGAATGATGCTGGTTCTTCTTCGCCCACGTCAAACCCTCTGGTTCAGACTAGTAGCGAGTCCGTAGTAGGTCCTTCCCGAGTACCAGCTAGAAGGTCAGACTGCTGGTGAGAATGGCCTTTTGCATGCGAGCGTTGAACTTGTTGGCTTGGGGCAGGCTGCTGTGGAGCCTGTGTCAAGCATGAGGCAGATTGCTGGAGAGTCTGCTTCAAGTGTGGGGCAGATTGCTGGAGAGTCTGCTTCAATCTTGGGGCAGATTGCTGGGGAGTCTGCTTCAAGTGTGGGACAGATTGCTGGAGAGTCTGCTTCAAGTGTGGGGCAGATTGGTTGGGAATCTGCTTCAATCTTGAGGCAGACTGCTGTGGAGTCTGTTTCTGTCATCACACCCTCTCAGACCTCGTCCCACATTTGCTGACTTTGTGAGATGTCCAATCAATTCAATGTCAGACTTTCTGAAGGTGCAACCGAAGAGGGTTAGTCACAATGTTGTCTCTCTGGATTGTAATGGTAGACAACCGAAGAGGGCTAGTCACAATATGTTGTCTCTGGACTGTAATGGTAGGCAACCGAAGAGGGTTAGTCACAATGTTGTCTCTGGACTGTAATGGGTGCAGCTGGAATATAACATGACTGATCCATACAGCAGTGAGGCTAAGGGTGTGAACAGCAAGTCAGTGTTCGGAGCTAGGTTGATGGGAAAGGGGAGGACAGGCTTGCTACATTGTCTGCAGCTCTTGCCCCCTCCAGTGACTGACTCCTCTCACTCAGAACACAACCAGCACGTCCGTCATGTTCTGGGCGAGAGTGTCCGTCAAGACCAATTAGGTGCTGTGGCACGTGTATGTGATTTAGATGGCATATGCTTGATACGACTACTATACTTGCCACCAAACATCGAATACCAGCCCTAGCCAGTTCCGTTTTGTTTTGTTTCGTTGTTTAATAAGTGGACCACAAAAATATCTCAAAAATATTTATATCCAAGAACAGACAAAAAAAAATGCATACACACAATCCATCACTGTCACAGCCAGAGTTTGCTATGGCTGTGCCATCACTGTCTGAGCCAGAGTTTGCTATAGCTGTGCCATCACTGTCAGAGCCAGAATTTGCTATGGCCTTGTCATCAGTCAGAGCCAGAGTTTGCTATGGCTGTGTCATCACTGTCAGAGCCAGAGTTTGCTGTGGCTGTGTCATCATTGTCAGAGCCAGAGTTTGCTATGGCTGTGTCATCACTGTCAGAGCCAGAGTTTGCTATGGCTGTGTCATCACTGTATGAGCCAGAGTTTGCTATGGCTGTGTCATCACTGTCAGAGCCAGAGTTTGCTATAGCTGTGCCATCACTGTCATAGCCAGAGTTTGCTATGGCTGTGCCATCACTGTCAGAGCCAGAGTTTGCTATAGCTCTCCACATGTACTTTAAGCTTAACAATCTTTCTTGACTGCTACTGCATACATGTCATTGACATCGGATTCTCGTTCACTTGCTAGCTGCTCTCCAATGGCTGCCACCAGAAGTGGTGGTAAACATGTCAAACATGTCATCTCTTGGCCTCGTGCTTCTCTCAAACTGCACAACGTTAAAAAACTGTGTGTAATTTTTCCGTGTGTTATTTCTTTGTGGGCAACCAGAAAATGGGAAAATTTGACAACGAAACTTATTCTCACGAAATATTTAGGAGTTCTTATTCCCAAACTTCGGTACTTGTTTTGTCATTGCAGCGAACTTTAAGTCATTGCAGCGAACTTTAAAAACAATTGAATTAGACATATCAATAGACATCTGCTTGGCTTCACTCAGAGGGCAAGCAGGAGGCCACCTGCTCAGATTTAGAATGACATAACATTCTACACACACATGGCATGTACCACAAGCACATGTGCTGCAACAATTGCTACGAACATGTTGCAATTTTGGAACACTCATTTTTCCAATTCAAAACAAACCCGAGAAGAACAATCCTCCAGTGTTACCTTCATTCCTAAACTGCCGGCCAATCTCGTAGACTCTGTCGATCCCTCCAACTACCAGCATCTTGTGGTAGAGTTCAGGGGCCACTCGCATGAACAGGTCAAGGTTCAAGTCATTGTGATGTGTGACAAAGGGTTTGGCAGTAGCACCTCCTGCAATCATGTTCATTAATGGAGTCTCCACCTCCAGAAAACCAAGACCATCCAGAAACTGACGGACATATGTCACGATCTTTGACCTGAAATCAACGAACCATTTTTTTGGCATATCACTAGACCAGTTAGCACACACCCACACCCACACACACACACCACACACTAGATGCTAACACACGCACACACACCACACACACACACACTAGTTGCTAACACACAGAGATATGCCCACCACCAGCAGGTTTCATTTAGGGGGAGACTGCCCCTTTGGAACCTTTTTTTGCCTCACCCCACCCTGGAAATCTCATTATGTCACATCTTAACGACACCAAGTCCTTTTGCCTTGAGGTCAGGTCTGTGAATATGCTCCCACCTTGACAATAATCACCAATGATGCTCCCAATTGAGCAAGCCATCTGCAAATAGAGATCAATCCTGACTGCATTATTTAGTTCACCAACATTCTGCCATTGCATCTGGCAAGCCACAGCCAACATTAGCAGACTCACCATTCAAGCAGACTCAGAATTAGGCCTCTAACGACTAAAGTATGTTCACTTAGTAGAGGTAGCTTGCTAGACCCAGTTGAACAGACCCAGAACAAAACATGAGTAGTTCTTTTATCGACACAAAACTGTGCAGGCAGAATGATGCACAGATCACAACACACATCAAAGAGCTCTGGCCAAGACTTGCAGCAGCAAGATCCTGCAGGTTTGTGCAAGCACAAGCAGGCACTGAGCAAGTCATAATATGACTCAGAGAAAGCAGCTTGAGGTTCTTCCTTCTATTCAGGATTGTTGGTTTAGTCCCACCCTGGGGTTCATTCCAGAAGCCTTGTGAGGAGAGTGTTGGTAGAAGAAGGACTACCTTTTTGTTCTACCCAGAGGGGGCCAACCAGTTGATCCAGATGCAGGGTTTCAAGTGAAAAAATTTCTGGACCCCCTAGGAATCCCACCATGATTTTTGGCAGTGAGATAGCCACTTATGTCAGCTTCAATATATAGTTATTAAACTTTTTTTATTTTGAGGTATGTAATAGAAGGTCAAAGGTCACGACCTTACCCCAAAAGCAAACTTCTTCATATGTTTAGGTAGGACAATGATTCAGATACTGCTGGAAAGCCCTTGAAAACAGCTTTCCAATGCCAATGGTGTTTGAATGGACCAAATTGAGCCATAAACAACAGAGTTAGATAAGGTAAGTGAACCTGTGACCTTCCGGAGGTCACTTCGGGTCAGATCTTTGGAACGCTGTATCTAGGAGACCCTTTGACCTAGGGACCTAAAATTTGGCGTGGAATCATTTTTCACCAGGCCTTACAAGTGTGCCAAATTACAAACAAATCGGAAGTGGCTTGCGAATATTTGCCTCCAAATGTGTGAGTTGACATAGAATTACCCACATGCATGATCCTGTACAGTATACAAGTAGTGCATGCATGATCCTGTACAGTATACAAGTAGCACATGCATGATCCTGTACAGTATACAAGTAGTACATGCATGATCCTGTACAGTATACAAGTAGTGCATGCATGATCCTGTACAGTATACAAGTAGTACATGCATGATCCTGTACAGTACACAAGTAGTACATGCATGATCCTGTACAGTATACAAGTAGCACATGCATGATCCTGTACAGTATACAAGTAGTACATGCATGATCCTGTACAGTATACAAGTAGCACATGCATGATCCTGTACAGTATACAAGTAGTACATGCATGATCCTGTACAGTTACAAGTAGCAATGCATGATCCTGTACAGTGTACATGCAACTATTAATTTTGTTACAGCTATGTAGGTGTGGTCAGGGTTTCATTTTTTAATGTCCAGGGGGGCAGTGGAATAGAATCTGCATTCTAAAGGGGGGGAGGGGGCATGATGGTTAATTAAGACTTATTATGACAAGCTGCCATAAGCACTTTGATAAGTATATTTCTTTGTATACCAACCGACAAATTTATGTCATGTGCCAATACGTTAGGTCTGCATAAGAAGCCTAAACGGGGAAAAGATATCGGACAAATCAGCCTTGAATATGTAAAACTCAATCCATAGGTAAGTGCATAACTATTTTCAGTTGACCATTATATATTCCTAACAAAAAAAGACAGTAATTTTCTTTTGCTTGCATATGTGGACATCATCCCGGGACAAAAGTTGTGTTCCAGTTGCCGGAAAAGTATGGCACAGATGGAGAAAGACCATCCTTCTTCATCAAGCAGCACTTTTGGGGAAGAATCCAATGAGGAGCCTTCAGTGGAAGAACAGGAAGTCATCAATCAAGACAACATAGTAACACTTGATGAGTCATTGACATCCCTTGGAGTTTCCCCTCTTGACCGCTGAAAGTTGGTGGAAAATGCTACTCAATAGAGAAAATTGAAGGAGTTGTGTGGAAAAAATTATGTCTAGACTCCCCAGAACGAGCAGAAGTTGTGAAGGAAGATGTTGCAAGCTACGAGATGATCAAGCAACTAAAAGAGAAATTTCAACAGGAAGAAAAAGAAAGTGAAACAATCAAAGTCCTGACGGAGCTTCCCAAAAGTTGGAGCATCAGGAGGGTACAAGAAGAACACCAAAGTTGGGAAAACTTTGAGTGGCAAAACAGCCAAGGCAGTACGAGCCTTCTATGAGCAAGATGACATGAGCAAGATGGTGCCTGGAAAAGAAGACTGTGTATCTCTGAAGGTGAATGACGTGAAACAAAATGTGCAAGAAGCGATTGCTCTTATGTAACCTTGTCCAGGCCTGCAGAAAACTCAAGGAGGGGACCCAAAATTGGGTTCTCGAAATTTGCCCAGTTGCGGCCGAAGCATGTGGTGCAGGCAGGTTCTAGTGGTACGCATGGCATGTGTGCACCATCCATCAGAATGTAAAGTTAATGGTGGAGGCATGCAAAATGAACTCCTACCCTGACTTCAAGGCCCTTTAGGTGACGACTTTGACGGGAAGATAACATACAAAACCCTGCTAAGTGTGCTCTCGTGCAACCCACCACGACCAGAGTGTGACCTAGGGGAATGTGACGTTTGCAAGAACAGTGATCTTTCAGGGAGTATGTCATGTTGTCAGCATGTAGATGATGATAGTGTAGAAGAAGAGTGCCCCCTACTGGGGGAAATAGGGAAAATTGAGGAAGCAAATCCTTGCCATCTTCAATGACTTATCTTTTGATGAGATAACCTACAATGCCTGGGTGAGTGTTGACCGCACCAACCTGGAGACAATGACAAAGAGTGCAGAAGACTTTGTCGAAAGCCTCATCCAAAAACTGTCAGCTATGAGGCGCCATGACTTCATTGCAAAACAACAAGCTGCACATGTGCAGGACCTGAAGCATAACAGTGTAGCAGGAGAGGCAATTGTGATGGGTGACTTGGCGGAGAACTATTCCTTTGTGTGCCAAGATGCAGCCCAAGGGTTCCATTGGACTAACGACCAGGCAACCCTGCATCCCATCATGGTATATTTCCGCACTACAGAATCTGTTGAGTTGCAGCACTTGAGTTATGTCGCAATTTCGGACTCCCTCACCCACGATGCCATTGCTGTTCATGTGTTCATGAAAAAATGTCTCAACTTTCTGAAAATGAAGTTCAACCTCACCAAGTGTATTACTTTTCCGATGGAGCTGCATCGCAATAAAGAACAAGTCAAATCTTGTTAACCTTGCCCACCATGTTGAGGACCACAGTGTCAACGCAGAGTGGCATTTTTTCGCCACCTCCCATGGAAAGGGACCCTGTGATGGTGTGGGTGGAACCACAAAGAGGTTGGCAGCTCGGGCAAGCCTACAAAGGATAATGGAAGACCAAATCCTTTCCCCAAAGGCTCTCTTCGATTGGGCAAAGGAGTCCATCCCGAATATTCATATTGAATTCATTGAGAAGGGTGAATTGGAAGCAACCAGCAAGGCTCTTGAGCATCGTATGAACACTGCCAAGATAATCGTTGGAACTGTGAAGCACCACTGCTTTCTCAGGGTTGGGTCAAATACTAACTCTCTGATGATGAAGAGATATTCCACAGCACCAGTGGGTTGTCAACTTGTGGGTAAAAGTCTCTGACCACCCAGACAGACTGACTTTCCAGGAACTTCAACCACCTGGTTACTACACCTGCGAAGAGGAGAAGTGGTGGATTGGGCAATTACTGGAGAAGTTTGATGACCTGAAATAAGTGAAGTTGAGATTCCTCCATCCTCATGGTCCCTCCTCATCTTTCATTTTTCCAAGAGTGCCAGACGAACTCAATGTTGAAATTAAGCAGATATTCACGTCGGTCGATGTATCAACAAGAGCTGGAAGAGTGTACACCATTACCAAGGACGCCGCACATGAAGCTGCAACAATGCTGACAAAGGTAAGCGTAAGCTTTCAGACAAATCAGCCTTGAAGACTAAAAGGTTCCAAACGGTTCCAAACATTTTCATATCCGAAACAACTTTATAACTTTTTCTTGCAGGTTCTGTAGGAGCACCAGTAGGCTCAATGACTGAGCTCAGGCCACCATTAGCCTGCCAGTGCAGGTTCTGTAGGAGCACCAGTAGGCTCAATGACTGAGCTCAGGCCACCATCAACCTGCCAGTGCAGATTCTGTAGGAGCACCAGTAGGCTCAATGACTGAGCTCAGGCCACCATTAACCTGCCAGAAGACCCTATACATTGTTCAATATTTTTTATAGTTCTGATTTCACTTGTTCGTTGTTGAAAGTTTGCATTATCTATCTGTAAAAATCCTTGATTTTACAACTGCTGACCTGTATCTCACCATGACTTATGGCACTGAGATAGCCACTTATGTCAGCTTCAATATAGTCATTAATTCGAGGTATGGGTTTTGAGTAATAGAAGGTCAAAGGTCACAATTCAGATACTGCTGGAAAGCCCTTGAAAACAGCTTTCCAATGCCAATGGTGGAAACAACAGAGTTGGATCAGGTTAAGTGAACCTGTCACCTTCCAGAGGTCACTTCGGGTTAGATCTTCGGAATGCTGCATCTCGGAGACACTTTGACCTAAGGGCTCTAAAATTTGGTGTGGAATCATTTTTTTAGCAAGTCCTACAAGTGTGCCAGATTACAAAGAAATCGGAAGTGGTTTGCGAATAGGTGTGTGAGTTGACATGGAATGACTTATGTACTACTTGTAACTATACATGATCATGCATGTACTACTTGTAGCTGTACAGATTCAAGCAAAAAAGAATCACTTGGAGAAGATTGTCAAACACTGTCTGATAATACATACACACGCACCTGATGATGAACTTTTGTTTGACACTCTGGTTCAAGATAAGGTCAAGATAGCGCTGTCTGAATCTTGTCTCTTTGTCCTTGAGACCAAAGTGAAGATGTGGTAGCATGTGAAGACAGGGTGAGAGAAGGGTTATCTCAGAAGGCACTATGCTTAACTCCCCCTTCCTGGTCTTTGCTGCACATCACCATCAAGACCGTAACTAATGATTCTCACAAACAAATATCCCACACCGCTTCTTACCAGGCTTTCCTTTGACCCCAACAATATCTCCTCGCTTCAATCGACCATGCACTTCCTCAAAATTCTGATTTGATTCTCTAAGACAAAATCATATGAAAGAAAGGGGATCAGAGGGCGTGTGAGAAAGGAGGTCAAATGGACGCAAGGAGAAATAAAATAAGAGGAGAGAGAAGTGAGGAGAGAGAAGTGAAGAATGATATTACACACACACATAATCACCTGGCATCAGCCATGATCTGTAGTTTCACATCCTCCCCCCTCAAATCATAAAAGATAAGTTTAGAGCTGGCTTCTCTCTTGGCGTGTATCCTCCCGGCCAGAGAAGCTTCGTCTGTCTCAGCTCCATGCTCCCCTGGGTTTAACCCCTGGTGTCTCTCAATAAAGTCAGTCAGCGAGGATGTCACCACAAACTTGTGTGGATAAGGGGAGGGCCCACTTTCCTTCTGCTCCTGGATGGCCTGGCTACGGAGCAGGAAGTATTGCTGTGTGTGTGAGCACACACTGTCAAGACAAAGTTGCCATCAAATTCACCATTATTGACAGTTCTTACATTTGGATCGATCTGGCTCTCAGGAATCTGTGGGGCAGCAGACTCTTTCTACATATTTATAACACTCAAGATATAATACACAGGGTAACATCAGGAATGCTAAAGGACTGCTCACATTGATGGATGCTTCTCGAGAGATTAACTTAGCCTCATCTTCCTTGGCCTTCCTCTCTGCCTTGAGCTGCCTCTTGAGAGCACTGTGGAAGCAAGAGGTGCAAGAGAAAAAGGTTGGTGTAAAACTCCTCCCACAAACCACTCTAGAGGCAATCATGCTTGAATAAAAGTACACACAAAAAAATGTCGGTTAGTACTTCTTGCTTAGCTTTTGCTCTTCCACGGCCCTAGCTGCACCCGACATGGTCTCGTTTGCCTAAACACACCCAGATCAGAAAAGAATCACTTGGAGAAGACAATGGAAGAAAAGAGAGGAGAAAACGTGGTTAGAGCATGTTCACGCTCATGCGCGATTAGCATGTCCTACAATGTGGCGCGAAGTCGTAGAGCTGTGTTTACTTGAAAAACAGCTTCTCTGCCACTGTTAGCTATCAATTGGGAACTGTACAAACTCCCATAACTTTATATTTGTTGTTACTTTTTGAACTCCCGTCACACTAGAATACAATGCACACTAAAATACTAATCAGAAACCCTATATTTCCACTGTTTAGCAGGTGAATGATAGGTAGGTACCTTAACATGGACGGCTTCACAGCTACACAGGTCTGGACCAATTAATTTTTTAGCAAGTAAGCTGTCCACTTACTCAAGTATGTATTTTTGAAGACTAAAAATAGATTTATGACCAAAGTCTGCTGAACCACTCTGGAGCTTCCCCTGCATAGTTTTCCATATTATTTTATGCCACAGCAAAGCAACGGATATTGGTCAGCAGCAAAGATACATGCTTGTATATACAAGGAAGGACAAACAACAAATGCAAGTGATGCGCAGATATAAAACCGTCTTCTTAGATATTATCTAAATTTCTATAGCTGTGAACCAGCTTGTTGCCTTCATGTGGTTATGAACTAAATTATGTCAAATTTGCCTTAAGTGTATGCTATTGTATCTTTACAGACATGACATGCTTCTTGACCTATGGTAGATCTGTAGTGAACAATGACTGCTTTATACTCTTATAAATAAAAGTGGGAATCCCGCAGGCCCTAGATAGCTGTTTTGTTGTTGTGTGAGGGGCATGCATTTCTCTCTCTCCATATGCACATTCTATTTGTGTTTGGGCACAATACCTAGATCAATTTGATTGGTCAGTTACACGGGCATTATGGGATCATTACTCTTGGAGCACTTTTAAATGTTTTCAAAGATGCTGGGATTTTACTGGGATATGAGCAGAGCAATTTGATGGTCAGTTACATGTGCACTTATTTGCTTAGTTAACTGCGTCTGTTGCTATGACTAGTCTAAACATGAAATGCCAGTGTTGCCATAATTTTTTGGGTAATTCCAAATTACTCACCTGTGTTAAAAAAATGTTGGCAACAAAAAATCCAAACATGAGAAATAACATACTAAAGTGTGTTCATAGCATTTACAAAGTCTGTAATAGTTCAGTGTTCGGTTTAAATTCATAGCATTTTTTAGGAACATTGAATTGCACTGTTAAAAGGAATTTAATGTAGAAATTTCTAGTCTGTTTCTGTGCTTCGTTTTGTTGAGACCAATGTGGCTGAATAAATGTTCGGCACATGGTCTGATATGCATGAAATGTCAAACAATTTTCTAATGATGAAAAATCCAAACATTTATTGATAAAATCCAAACAGAAAATTTAAGGGTCAAAAATCCAAACAGTTTGGGTAAAATCCAACACTATGCAACACTATGGCAACACTGTAATACCTAGTTAGCAGAGAGATTCCCAACTCATGATGCCTTGGAGGAAGATTACTGGTTCATGGACCCTTTTCCAGTTTTGGTCTGATACAGGAAGTGCTAAGTAAAACCAAACACATCCAGATGACTCCCAAGGACTGGTGAGATTACAAAGTAGTAAACTTCTCGATGTTGACTCTGTCCACTCCTGCAAACTCTTGCTGCAGCTCAACTCAAAGATCATACACAATATACACCATATTCTGCTAGGTATGATGCTCTTTCTCCCAGACCAAGGGCAGCTTTAATTCCATCCCCAACATCTCAAAGAAGTACATCTCTTTTCTTCTCTGGAATTTATCGACAGCTTAAAGTTCATCTCCACCTCTCTGGTTAATCCTGTGGCTGGAATCAGCAGAGAACATGAGATAACAACCCTCTTGAGCAAGATTGGGGGAAGCCAATGGCTGGAATCAGCCAGAGGACATAAGATAACAATCTTGTTGAGCAAGATTGGGAGAAGCGCCAACTGCTACACAGGGAGTATTTCCAGGTAGATGCTGCCATCCCAAGGACAAGGACATACCCTCAATGTGTGCATAGAGATGTGCAACATGTTCAGATGGAGGAACACAGCACAGGTGACTATCACGACCTATATTTCCAAACAGAAGTCTTTTTGGCTGGCATCTTTGTTAACTTCTGCAATACCTTTATGAAATTGTATGGTTTAAATTGAATGCAGTGCAGCACTATTCCAGTCCTGGAATGTCGTGAATGCACTGGTGTGGAGAGTTGCTCACAGCTGTGGACACGCATCTGTTTGTGGAGAAAGGCAGGCACGGTGACATCTCCATGATTTCCAAGAGGTTCTGCAGGCCAACAAACCAGTATAAACCTTTGAGAGCCTACCATTCACATTGTGTGAGTCAGCATGAACAATGTGTTTGGTGGAGCCAGGTGAACTTATCTGCTCACAGGTGCATTTGAGATTGGAGGCATGAAGAACGAGGTCCTGGAGGAAAGGTTGTTGCAATACTACCTGATTCCAGAAAGAGGCTGCAGGTCTGAAGTGATCTTGAGTATGTGAAGAAGTATGAATATACAATAACTATCCACTCACATTGGGATGCCTCAGAATCAAGAGCAAGTGGCTGTCAGATTACCAGAAAGGTTTGATGGATGTATCCACATTGGAGCCAGATCTCAGTACATTTATCAAGATAAAATGCTCCAGCAATTCTTAAAAACAGGACATGTATGTCAAGTGACCCACCATGTCCTGTGGTTTGACCAAAGTTCTTGGATAGAGCCTACATCTGAAAGAACCTGGAGATCTGCAAACAAGTTAGGCGACTTTTGAGCAGGCTTGTTCAAATTGATGAATAACAGTGTGTTTGGCAAAAGCCATGGAGAACCTATGGAAGTGGATCAACGTAAAATTGTGTGCAAGCAAGTGAGGAAGGCAAAGCTACATTAGCTCACCACAAATCCATTCACTTGCAGCGTAATTTTTTTGCAATGACCTCACTGCCATCCTCATTGGTTCTGAATCTCCCGACTACACGGGGCTAAGCATCCTGGTTATCTCTAAACAAACGATGTTGATTGACAATCATTTCAAGCCAGAGTAGAAGTGTGGGCAAAGGTCGTCTATACTGATATTGATTAGCTGATTCTGGATCTTCAGACCGAGGGCGTCTCTTCCTACATGGCTGGATGGTTTGAACCAGCAACTAACCCCCAAAGGCCATTTTCTCTAAAGCACTACCAACAAGAAGGAAGCTAAGGAAAATGAAGATGAATGTGCAGGCATTATTCCTGATGAAGACTAGAGCATCTAGTCGAAACATCGAGCGAATAAAATTTGAAGTTGATTATTGAAGGGTGATTTTAATGTTTATCGCATAGTTTGTCAGCCTTGGCCTAAAATATAAATACGTAGGTGCAGAAGAGTAGAAGGATAATGGTGTGAACAAGTGTCATCCCAAAGACATCCAGCATAACATCACAAGGAGCCTTCTTCAAGAGCAAGACCTTCCCAACATGGAATGGATATGCTCTGGAGAGGTCACTGCATCTATGACATGTGCTTCAAATAAATCTAAAGTCTGTTCTACATTCACATCCTCTCTGGTATCACATCCTCTCTGGCGAAAGCAACACCGGATATCACATCTGGCTGGTGAGAGACACTCTCGTAGTATGTACCTTGCTGTGGAGTTATTAGCATGCCTCTGAGTATATAATTGTTGAATGCAAGATGCAAGACTTGCCATACCTATGTTATATATATGCATCTTTATCTTAGGGGACCGACTGGAGCTCATCATGCTGACACTGATGTTAGGTAGTACAGCAAGGGCTCTCAACTCTTGATCACAGACCTATCTACAGTGTGCACAGAGACGGAACAAATAGGATTTCTGGCTCTGCATCTTTTCCGACCAAATCTCTTCAGGAGTGTACTGGTAGTAGACCAAGATATTACTGGCCAATAGTCTTTCCAGAAAGCCTACTGACCAAGAGACCTTTGCAGCACTGGATCTGTGCATCCACTTGACACTATGAGCTTTCTGCCTATCAGCCTGGTCTTCTCGCTATTCAGCTGGACGATGGCTGTAAGCCTATGCATCTATTTCTGATTGCAAATTCCAGGTTCTACCAACTCTGCATCGTACTGGTGGCTGAAGAGCTATTTGGCTAACATGCAACGTATTGCAATCATCATTTAGATGCTTCCCTGTAGGGACCAGGTACCCTGTAGGGACCAGGTATTCGTGAACTAAAGTCTTGGAAAACCCATATCCAGTAGGATGTCTGTCACATTGACTCCCTGGCTCCAGACACCCGCTTGTCTTCTGAGATTAGAGTTTTCCTCTTAAATTAGTTCACCTCTCCACACACAGCAATGTGTCAGACAGATATCTGGATGAGTAGTGGCCTTTCTGCTGACAGTTGTAGCGCACCACACCCTTCAGCTCTCTCCTTGGCTTAAGTAGTTGTCCCAATGACTCCTCGACTCCTTGTTGGTAGCGCACCACACCCTTCAGCTCTCTTTTTGGCTTAAGTAGTTCCCAATGACTCCTCGACTCCTTGTTGGTAGAGCACCACACCCTTCAGCTCTCTCTTTAGCTTAAGTTGTTGTCCCAATGACTCCTTGACTCCTTGTTTGTAGAGCACCACACCCTTCAGCTCTCTCTTTGGCTTAAGTGGTTGTCCCAATGACTCCTCGACTCCTTGTTGCTTTTCTCTGCTTTATTCAGTTTGATTGCTGATCTGAAATCTTTAGCGCAATGTCCAGTTTTTTTTTGCACATAGTGCATTGAATACGAGATCTCTCCCACTTCTTGCCTCCTCCATTTGGTCCTACGGATAAATTTGCTTTACGGGCTAGGACCTAATCATTCCCTCCACCTGCACCCCTTCAACCAAGCCTCTAAGCAAGTCCATCTGCTGTCTGACTTCCTCATCTCAGCATGCAACCTCCTCATCTCGTCGCCATCTCTCCCATGCCCAGTTCTCTGTCACTGTCTGTCCTCCATGGGTGCTCTCAGCATGAGTGTCATACAAGTCTATAATGATGTGTTGTATTGTATACCTGACAGATAGCAAAGATCCCACTGCTGCCACAAAATGTGAGAGATTAGACGACTCGAGGGGTAGTAAGAAGAGGAGTAGACTTTCAAGTTAAAACACCAGGCATTTCCATACATTCAAAACTCAGCTCTTTATATAGCTAATCAGAAGTTCCTATATATACAGTGCACAATCTATACAAAACTCATGATCATTAATAAAACAGAACACAGGACAGTTGCACCGCCTCCTTAATCCTCACACACAAAAAATATGACCAAAATGGGTACAAACTAAGACAAACATGAAAGCATTTTTAAGCGGAATAAGCGACCAGTTCTTCACATATAATTACTTTGAAGTTTCTCTTACAATCAGCTTACAAATTAACACCTAATGGCCTGAATTGGTTTCTCTCGAATGACTTGCACAAGTTTAAGTAAGACATTGAAGACACAATAGTAAGTTGTTTATATTAAGATAACCATGTGTTCTTTTCTTGAAAATGTCGTTTTAAGAATAAGTTGGTAAAGGTTGATGTGAGTACTGAGTAGGATGAAGAAGGGAAGGGAGAATTCATTGTAGTCAAGATGAAAGGGGAAACCACTGGGAAGGTTTGAATGGTGAGGGCTGCTGGTATTATTGGGACAGATGACCTTGCTGCTGTTTGCTATCTTTATCGCAACCCCAATATAGACATTATCTTCCACTTTTTCCTGGACTTTGTCTCCATCTCCAGCTATCTTTAGAATGTTTCCTCCAGAAATGTTCCTTCCATATTATCAAACCATATTAACAAATAAAAAACAAGTATTACTCTTTGCAATAGTGAGTTAGAGCTATATAGCCATAGCTACTACACCACTCGTAAAGTCTGTTGAGTGAAGTTCGGTGGGAGAGGTCTATCAGGCAAAAAAGTGTACTGCTTTGGAAGTGATGGCCACTGCAGTTCCTGGAGCATCCTAGTGTGGCTTGATGGTCTTCTCCAATAAGCAAAGATGAACCTGGATGCTTTATGCTGAACATACTACACAGATATATACACACAGCAATACAAACCCTCCCATCCAAATCCCTTATATTGATGGCTTCATTTGCTTGCCAATCATCAAAATTGGTCTATATATCTCCATCTCTGCTCTATGCAGATGAAGCATCAGTTGATTTACTTATGAATATAATCTTCTTCAAACAAACAGTAAAAGCAACTATACAACAATATTATATGCTTTAACAATAAACATGGTATAGAGTAACATCTGCCATTTTTGGTTTTCTCCTGCACAAACTCTTTGAAGGACCTTGAGTTCACTCATGCAACTCTTGTGGAGTCCTTGAAGAAGGCTGTAGCTGATCCATGGTTGACCTGGTCACAGGTTCACTGGTTAGTCCTGGAGTTCTCCTGTGCAAACTCTTGCAACCTTGAGTTCACTCATGCAACTCTTGTGGAGTCCTGAAGAAGGCTGAACCCTGGTTGACCTGGTCGTCCTGAAGAAGGCTGAACCCTGGTTGACCTGGTCGTCCTGAAGAAGGCTGAACCCTGGTTGACCTTGTCACAGGTTTGAACCCTGGTTGACCTGGTCACAGGTTTGCTGCTGTTTGATTTTTCATGTCGAGTAAACAACAAACAAAATATGTAGAGTGGCGTCCATTTTTATATGGATCTTTTCTATGGCCGCTTGTTTCTCAGGACCACCAGAAACTATGCAGACCAAAGTTTTAAAACTACTCAGGGGGAAGGTTTTAAAACAAAGTGAACTTTTGCAATGAAGGAAACAGCCTTTTCATGCTATTTGTGATCGTGGGTGCCATTTTTTTAGGTATAGGCCCTGATGATGCTTGGAGGTAGAAGGTTCGTGTGATGGTGCAGGTGATGAATGTGGTGATGAGGAGTGAGTGCTGCCCAGTGGACTGGAAGAGGAGTTTGCTAGTTCCTCTCCACAAGGACGAGGACAAGTAGGAAATGATAGTTATAGTGTGGTGAAGGTGTTTGTGAGAGTGTTGGCTAGGAGGTTGGGAGGGTTTGTTGAGGATAGGATTTTGACGGAAGCACAGGGAGCGGAGGTTTAGGAGTCAGAGAAAATGTTCGGACCAGTGGTTGGTATTACGAAAGTGAGCAAGAGGGAGAAGATGAGTTGATATCTGGCCTTTGTGGACATAAGCAAGGCATATGACAGTGTGTGGAGGGAGGGACTGTGGCACAAGTTGAGGCAATATGGAGTAGAGGAGAAACTTGTGAGGATATGTGAAGGACTGTCTAGTGGGATGGAGACGACGGTGATATTGAATGGAAGGTCAAGGTGGTTCACTGTGGAGAATTGACTTAGGCAGCGACGTCCTTTGTCCCCAATGGGCATGGCAGAGGAGTTGGAGAGAGCTGAGCTAGGGGTTAAGGTGAATGGGTGTTGGTGTGGGACACTAAGTTATGTATGCAGATGATGTTGTTCTTTTGGCAGACTTAGGGGTGGAGCTGCAAGCTATGATGGATGTGGTACAGACTTATATGTTAAGGTGGAAGATCAAGTTTAATAGTAAGAAGAGCAAGGTCATGGCATATAGTAGGCAAGAAGGAAGTAGGAGTGAATTGGAGGATTTGGCAAGGAGATATTGGAAGAGGTTGAAGAAGTCAAGTACTTGGCAGTATGGTTTGATAGGAAAATGTTCAGTTAGAAAAGATGGCAAAGAAGGCAGAAGAGTGGGTTGGGAAGGTGACATGGATGAGTAGAGTGAATAGGCAGGTGGAAGTAGACAAATGTGGGAGTGAGGCCTAGTATGGAGTATGGTGGACAGGAGGATGTAATGCTTGCAAGAAGTTGGAGTCAGCACAGATGACAGTGGGTAGGTGATTGTTGGGGGCAAGTAATACAGTAGCAGGAGTGGCAATAAGGGGAGATATGGTTGGATAAATATAGAAGAATAGGTAAGGATAGAAAGATACTTCTGCAGGGTAAAGGTGTGGAGGGATTAAATGATGGAAGAGGTGAGACGAGTGTGTTATGCATCGAGTAGGAAAGTGATGGCAGAGGAGAATGGCGAGCTGATGGATGACGTTTGGTCCCCTCCTATCCCTGAACAGCCAGACACTCTTAAGGAACGCTTCACTGTGGGTCCAGAGGCAACCCATTTGCCTGGCGGAAGTAGATGGTGTAGACTAATTAACTGAACTGCTTTCCATCGACCCATCCCTGCAAAGGTGGATGGAGATGTTTAATCTTTGATGTATTTTACTTTGTATTTTAAAAAAAGGTTGGAAACCGGAAAGAAAAAAAAAAGAAAGAAAACTCTCGAGTTCAACATTTTTTTTACGACAAATACAGCACAGACGTTTCAAGTTTCTCACTAAAGCCATTAATTTCTTTGCTGCCAAATACTGCTATATAACTGATGCAAAACTAATCTGAACAATACACAAACAGCGCAGATCAACACTACCTTACAAGGCTTGCACATTGCAATCACGACGTTGTCAGTGCTACACACTCGTTATCGTCTCTAGTATACTAGACCTCAGAGGTGCCATCCAGCCACAGCACGTCGAGAAAACGTGATGAAATGCCAATGGGAATCGCCGTCAAAATCCAGTATAATATTTATATTTTTACTGTGCCCCCTTGCTGAGGCACACTTAGAATCTGAAAGTCCACTGCAAGCTCGAGAAGGCATACAACATGAAACAAGGAATAACATCGTCATGCAGCAATCATTGACATTTTGTAACGGTGCTCTGCATCAGTCAAACAACGATTCCGTGGCAAACCTCCCGTTACCACGCCTCCAGTAGCGCGGGGGCGGAGCAGGGATTTTGGCCGAGGATAAGACCCCTACATCTCTCGACTCTTGGGGTGGGTGGGTGGGGGGAAGGGCATATGAATGGAGTCTCGACCGTTCCTGCTAGAGTTGAGCAGAAGAGTACAGCCAAGGTCCACTGTTCCAACAGCACCTGTTCAGGAAGAATGTGTCCATGTTTTTGCAAGAATGTTGTAACTTGTTTTGTTGTTGGTTTACTACAAGAACTTTGTGTGATGAATCTCTTTTAAAAAAAATAAAAATTTCTTTTAAAACTCTCAACATTTCACTGCACCATAGATGTAATTAGCACCATAGAAGTAATTAAGCAATCATATCTGCACTTGTATCATCTGCCACATGTTTCAATTTCAATTTCTTCCTACTTCCTTCCCCACGACGACTACGACAGTCAACATCGAAAATTTCCTGGAAGAGTTTCTTCCTCTTCCCTGCCATCTTCTGATCCTCTTCCAGCCAGCCTTCCTGCTTACTCGTGAAGTAGGTAATGTTGCAGTTCCGCAACACAATGCTGCCATGAAAGTCTGCAGTGAGTTCCTCCTCGTGAGCTTGGAGGATCTTGACCAGTTCTTGCTTCCTCTCCATATCACTCACCTTCCACAGCACATCCACCACACGACTACCATGCTTGTCCACACACAGAGGCACCAGCTTGGACTAGGCAAGAGAGAGAAGGGAGGAGAGGGGGCATGTGAGGACAAGGATCATAAAGAGGGGAGGGACATAAGAGGACAATGACCAGAGAGAGAGAGAGGGGCATATAAGGATAATGAGAGAGAGAGGGGAGGGGCATATAAGGATAATGAGAGAGAGAGGGGGGGGGCATATAAGGACAATCATCATAGAGAGGTGGAAGGAATAATATATAACGATACTGATTCAGAGAGAGGGGAGGGGCATATGTTGAACATAGAGAGGAGGGGCATATTATAAGGACAATCATTATAGAGGGAGAGAGGCATATAAGGTCATAGAGAGAAGGGGGAGGGGCATATAAGGAAAACTAAGTGCTGCTATTCATTGATTTTTTGTGAACACATGAACACAGGACAAAGTCCATTTTTTTGTTCTTTATTAGAGCCCTTCTGATGTGTACCTTGTGACGGTGTGCCCCACCTTGTGATGTGTACCTTGTGACGGTGTGCCGCACCTTGTGAAGTGTACCTTGTGACGGTGTGCCTCACCTTGTGATGCGTACCTTGTGACGGTGTGCCCCACCTTGTGATGTGTACCTTGTGACGGTGTGCCCCACCTTGTGATGTGTACCTTGTGACGGTGTGCTCCACCTTGTGACGGTGTGCTCCACCTTGTGACGGTGTGCTCCACCTTGTGACGGCGTGCTCCACCTTGTGTGATGTGTGCTCCACCTTGTGACTGTGTGCTTCACCTTGTGACTGTGTGCCGCACCTTGTGATTGTGTGCCACCTTGTGACTGTGTGCTCGCACCTTGTGACTGCGTGCTCCACCTTGTGACTGCGTGCTCCACCTTGTGTGATGTGTGCTCCACCTTGTGACTGTGCTCCACCTTGTGACTGTGTGCTCCACCTTGTGTGATGTGTGCTCCACCTTGTGTGATGTGTGCTCCACCTTGTGACTGTGTGCTCCACCTTGTGACTGTGTGCTCCACCTTGTGACTGTGTGCTGCACCTTGTGACTGTGTGCTCCACCTTGTGACTGTGTGCTCTACCTTGTGACTGTGTGCTCCACCTTGTGTGATGTGTGCTCCACCTTGTGACTGTGTGCTCCACCTTGTGACTGTGTGCTCCACCTTGTGACTGTGTGCTCCACCTTGTGACTGCGTGCTCCACCTTGTGACTGTGTGCTCCACCTTGTGACTGTGTGCTGCACCTTGTGACTGTGTGCTCCACCTTGTGACTGTGTGCTCTACCTTGTGACTGTGTGCTCCACCTTGTGTGATGTGTGCTCCACCTTGTGACTGTGTGCTCCACCTTGTGACTGTGTGCTCCACCTTGTGATTGTGTGCTCCACCTTGTGACTGTGTGCTCCACCTTGTGTGATGTGTGCTCCACCTTGTGTGATGTGTGCTCCACCTTGTGACTGTGTGCTCCACCTTGTGACTGTGTGCTCCACCTTGTGACTGTGTGCTCCACCTTGTGACTGTGTGCTCTACCTTGTGACTGTGTGCTCCACCTTGTGACTGCGTGCTCCACCTTGTGACTGTGTGCTCTACCTTGTGACTGTGTGCTCCACCTTGTGACTGCGTGCTCCACCTTGTGACTGTGTGCTCCACCTTGTGACTGTGTGCTCCACCTTGTGACTGTGTGCTCCACCTTGTGACTGTGTGCTCCACCTTGTGACTGTGTGCTCCACCTTGTGACTGTGTGCCCCACCTTGTGACTGTGTGCCCCACCTTGTGACTGTGTGCACCACCTTGTGACTGCGTGCTCCACCTTGTGACTGCGTGCTCCACCTTGTGACTGTGTGCTCCACCTTGTGACTGCGTGCTCCACCTTGTGACTGCGTGCTCCACCTTGTGACTGCATGCTCCACCTTGTGTGATGTGTGCTCATCATTCAGTTGCAACTACAACAAAACACACCTTCTGCAGTTAGTTTGGTAGTGCCATGTCACATGACGAGGGTCATGGCAAAACACGGACATCTTGGAGAGTTTCAGTCTAGTATGGGTGACTTGACTTACCAAACAGCTATTTCACAGCAAACGAGATCACCAACGCCACCAAGCAGTCCTGCTCCGCGCCTGTGGAGTTTCCACTTACAGAATGATCAAGATGTCTTGCCATCAGGCATCCTGAGGTGAATCTTGCCAGAGACTGTGGACAGGATGACCAAACTTTTTCAGCGCACTCTCTACGAGATTGTCCAATGATTATGCTCAACACATGAACTTGTCATCCACACGAATCAGTAGCCAGCCACCTACATTGCTCAGCTCAAAGCAGTTATCAGAGCAGGGCAAGTTTAGGGGCACCCTCAGTGAGCGAAGGATTGCTTGGTAAACGGCAACAGTACTTACTCTAAGAGGAGGACATACGATAAGGACCAGAAGATACTTCTAGTCCTTGAAGTACCGAGGAAGTCAACGCACCCTCGGATACCCAGAGCATCCGCAGACACCCTCCAAAGAATCCACTGGCAGCATCCGAGCCAGATCCACGTTCAACTTGCTACCATTGTGAATGTTGCTTCCATATTCCTGACCTACATTGCTCCAGTCTGCTGGCAGAAGGCAAAACAGTCACAAACTGTTGAGCTC
Organism: Cladorhizidae sp. MBARI D1340-BT2; assembly: GCA_028752905.1. Taxonomy (NCBI): domain Eukaryota; kingdom Metazoa; phylum Porifera; class Demospongiae; order Poecilosclerida; family Cladorhizidae; species Cladorhizidae sp. MBARI D1340-BT2. The sequence goes on along the minus strand of JAQNBH010000018.1, from coordinate 38,664,572 downwards.
AGGAAGAAGCAGATAGACAAGGCGATAGAGACAAAGTTAATACCCCAGGCATAATTGTCGTGCATCCGACAGCCTACCAGTCTTTGTAGAACTCCAGATAGCGGATACAAGGTGCTCCAATACGCATGGAAGTGGATACTGGCACCGCACCCTCGACACCACCTGGTCTGGATCACATGCCACACCCATCAAGAGGCAAGGCTGCATACACAGAGAGGTGATGCCAGTGGAGGAGATTGATGTTGTAGTTGGTAGCAGAGCCAGAAGGCTCACCAGGTGTTAGTAATTGTAGATGCTGCTACTAGACAAGGCGTTCGACAGGTATGCAGACCTAATCAAGGATGAACTGGGCAAGACAATGGGCAAAGCTGTGTCTGAAGCCAAACAAAAGCAAAATTCTACCTAGCTCGTCCTGCGCCTTTCGCCATCAGGGCTAGGGCTGGGGCTAGGGCTAACATTCTAGTGGGAAAAGGAGATCAGGCAGCAAGTAGAAGATGGAATTTTGGAGCCAGTAGAATTTTCTGAGTGGGCTACACTTGTCATGCCAGTCCTTAACCCTTTCACCGTCGACTTCATTTTGAGATTTTGACCTATTTTTACTTTAATTTTTGTATCTGATCATTGGTTCAGAAAAGTCCCCGGCAACCGCATATCACATGATTGACAAAGAGTTACTGATCAACTTGGTGATAAATACGTTGCCTAGCAACCAAACCACAAACGTTTTTTTATTAGAATACTTTTTATCACTGCATTTATCGACTATTACAAGTATATTTTATGGTTTTTCAGATCAAATACTAAAATATGGTCGCTTATGGAACTGCAAACAGCATATCATCTGGAAAATGTACATTTTTGGCATAATTTATGAATATTGAATGCCCTAATTTTTCTATTTTGCAGGATATAGCCATGTTTGTCAGTCTATAAGAGTATTGACTGTTGTCAAGCACCACGAGGAAGGTCTGGCTGTATTGAAAGTTGAAAATTTCAAGATGTTGCAGAAAGGCACAATAAAGCAAAGACTCATCAAGAAAACATATGTGTACTACACATGTCTGCATGCATAAATGATAAAGAAAAGAAGTATACATGTACATGCCTAACACATGTACATACTACAAAAGCAATACCAAGAAAATCTCGAAGAGAAAAGGAAGCTAGTGTGAGTAGTCAGAGAGTGTGTGGAATTCCCTGAAGCATGTCCTTCCACGCACAGCACAAAGGCTAATACCGCAGTGACAAAAGGTCTCGTGCCTCTTACCTCTGGCCCCGACTTCTTCCTTGGCCTTTTCCTCTTCCTTGGCCTTTTCCTCTTCCTTGGCCTTTCCCTCTTCCTTGACCTTTTCCTCTTCCTTGGCTTTTTCCTCTTCCTTGGCCTTTTCCTCTTCCTTGGCTTTTTCCTCTTGCTTGGCCTTTTCCTCTTCCTTGGCCTTTTCCTCGGCCTCGGCATCCAACACGCCCCCTGTCTCAGCGATCAGAAGGTAACAGTGATACTTCTGAGTCAGAAGATGGAACTACATCAAATGAAGGAGAAGATGATTGTAGGAGCACTTGGGGGCGAGTTTGCAGGACCACTCGGAGGAGAGTTTGCAGGATCACTCAGGGGTTCAGCAGATTCAAGATCAGTGGCTAAATCTATATAAAAGATTATTATTATGAACTTTACAACCTAGTAAACTTTATAACTAGGAACTTTATAACCTAGTGATATATATTTCTGGCTTATTATGTCTCTTGATAGCTCAAATATTATATTCCATTCTATAGATATCTACTCATACTTACCAAGCAACTCATACTCTTCATCAGGAGTCATAAAAGCTCCATCAGAAGTACTGGCACTTGAAGTGTTTGGTCCAACATCCTGAGGAGTTGAAGTTAAAGCTCTGGACAAAAAGCTGCCAACTCCTTAGGGTCTAATACCTCATCACCAAGGAAGGAAGACACTTGACCTTCATCATCTTCATCTCTATCATAGTCAGAGAGGTCGAAACCGCCATCAAACAACAGCTCTAACACGCGAGCACGATCAAATCTTTCAGCCATTATTTTGCTTGAATTCAAAATTGTTTGACGTCATAGTTACCTACGTGCAACGGTTCTTAAATGTTTTGGTGAAATAGAACAGTCCATCGTGCACATTTACGGTAAGTTTTGAATATGTAGAGTCAACGGTTTATTTTTAATAATAATTAACTCGACGGTCACTCAATCTCGCGCTTCTATGCGCTTATGACGGTGAAGCGGTTAAGCAAGACAGATCCGTTAGGCTGTTGGGTGATCACCAGGTCACTGTGAAGCAGGCAGCCATGACTGATGCATTCCTTGCAGAGAATTGAGGACGTTTCCTGTGTTATCAGGACGAACAGCACTCCACAAATTAGACTTGGCTCACACCTACCAGCAAATGAAGCATCCAAGAACTTAAATTAGACTTGGCTCACACCTACCAGCAAGTGCTCCTCAATGAAGCATCCAAGAACTTAAATTAGACTTGGCTCACACCTACCAGCAAGTGCTCCTCAATGAAGCATCCAAGAACTTAAATTAGACTTGGCTCACACCTACCAGCAAGTGCTCCTCAATGAAGCATCCAAGAACTTAAATTAGACTTGGCTCACACCTACCAGCAACTCCTCAATGAAGCAGCCAAGAACTTAAATTAGACTTGGCTCACACCTACCAGCAAGTGCTCCTCAATGAAGCATCCAAGAACTTAAATTAGACTTGGCTCACACCTACCAGCAAGTCCTCCTCAATAAAGCATCCAAGAACCCGGAAAGGTCTTTACAAAGTAAATCATTTGCCACTTGGAGAGGAATCAGAAGCCGCCATCATTTCTCAGCACATCATGGAGGACGTGTTGCAGGGTGTGTTTGGAATCTGTGTCATAATTGACAATACTCGGTGTCGGGCAAGACAGTCGAGGAACACTTTCGAAACCTCAAAGCAGTCCTGACACGTATGAAGCAAACAGGCCTTGGACTGGACTAAATGCTCGTCCATGTTGTCCAGCGTGGACTACATGGAGTACAGGAGTTCGGCTTATGGTCTTCAAGGCCGTGCAGAGTGCTCCTACACCACTTGAGGTCACACAGCTCAGATATTTTCCAGTGCTTGTAACTGTTATGGTAAGTATGCGTCCGATGTTCTTGTCTCCCCTAATCAAGTTGTGGGAAAGATATACTTGCAATGCAACTTGAAAAAGAGACTCGCCATCCCGTGAATAATTACCAAGACCCCTTTGACTGGCATTTAATTTTGTCAGACTACAAGCCCTTTCAGCACATTTTTGGACACACCTACAATGGCCTCGGCTTGGGTACAACGCCGGGCACTGAAGTTGGGAGGTTCACTACCTCAGAGTAGCATGCAAATACTGACCTGTTAAGTCGACTCCCACTGGCAAAAGCTTCATCGAGCGTCCCAGTTCCACCTAGACCATCTTTTTGGTTGCAACTATTGACCTCTCTTCCCGTCAGTGCTGCACAGATCAGTGGACCTAGAAAGACACCATCCTGTCCAAAGTGAAGGACTTCGTACTTGGTGAATGACACACCGAGCAAGCGAACATTAAACCTCCTCAGTGTCAGGCAGAGCTGGCAATCCATAAGAGGACGTCTTGCTTCATGGAAATCACGTCATAGCCACGCCCACTGGGAGGAAACAAGTCATGGATCTTCACGTGAAGGACACCTTGGTAACACAAGGACCCTTGGCTGGTTCATGTGTCTGGTGACCGGTATTGACCATGACCTGGGAGAGAGAGCAGGACGATGGAACTCTTGAATGAATCCAGGACCTGCACCACTGCATCCATGGTAGTGACCTGCACCACTGCATCCATGGTAGTGACCTGCACCACTGCATCCATGGTAGTGACCTGCACCACTACATCCATGGTAGTGACCTGCACCACTGCATCCATGGTAGTGACCTACACCACTGCATCCATGGTAGTGACCTGCACCACTGCATCCATAGTAGTGACCTGCACCACTACATCCATGGTAGTGACCTGCACCACTACATCCATGGTAGTGACCTGCACCACTACATCCATGGTAGTGACCTGCACCACTGCATCCATGGTAGTGACCTGCACCACTGCATCCATGGTAGTGACCTGCACCACTGCATCCATGGTAGTGACCTGCACCACTGCATCCATGGTAGTGACCTGCACCACTGCATCCATGGTAGTGACCTGCACCACTGCATCCATGGTAGTGACCTGCACCACTACATCCATGGTAGTGACCTGCACCACTGCATCCATGGTAGTGACCTGCACCACTGCATCCATGGTAGTGACCTGCACCACTGCATCCATGGTAGTGACCTGCACCACTACATCCACCTACACCACTACATCCATGGGAGCGACCTACATGCAGATTTTAGACCCATTTCAGATTATAGATGCCCACTCCACTCCAAGTGGTCGTGAACCCACTCACAGCTGCCACTGTTACATCGAGCATCTTCAAATTTATGTCACCCATAGTCTTTCTGAGATGGTGGGCACACGGAATTCATATCAGTCATGAGAAAAAAGAACTTGCGAAGTCTTTGCCACACCACCACCCAGCCAGCAATGGCTTAGCAGAGGGAGCTGGGCCATGTTTCTATGAGAATATGAAGAAAGCAATCATGGGTTCATTTGAAACTCGGATCGCACGGTTTCTCTGTGGAATTGCATTATTCCCCCACACACCAGATCACGCATCAGATGCACCCTTGCTGGAAAGGAGTCAGTGGGACTGGCTGAAACCGAAGTTGTCAGCAAAAGATACAGAGGAAGCAACAGACAGAAGAAGTGATGTTCATGGCAGACTCCGGGAGATGTTCATGCCAGACTCCGGGGGATGTTCATGCCAGACTCCGGGAGATGTTCATGCCAGACTCCGGGAGCTAGCAGTTGGTGATCCAGTCTTTGTGCATGATTTTCCACCTGGGAGGAAACGGCTGACTGGAACAGCGTCACAGGTTAGTGGTCCAGTGTCTTACCTTGTCTTTGTATTGGATGGACGTGTCGTTGGTCGACATGTGGACATTTCGTGCTCACACATCGCTCACTTCTGACTCAGGCTTTGGCGACATGATGGTGGAGATTCCCACAGTGTCAGTTGACCAGTCAAGCCTGTTTCTGTCACTAATACAGGAAACAGCAGCTCCAATGGTACCATAGACATAGGGTTGACTCAATGGAGCACGAAGGCAAACGTAGGTTCTCCATCATCACCTCCATGCCAATCACCTCGAGTCATGGAACCTCCTGACTATCTTCGCTACCAACTTTCAGAAAGGAGGAATGTAGTAACAGTGGATAAGCCTACTTCCTGTGGTTATGATGTCATCTCGTTCTCCGTCTTCACCTTATCATTGTGCATGTGATTCAATAACAAACAGTTGCTATTAACATGGCATATCTGTATGGAGTAGTAGCAGAGGTCACTTCAGCTGGACCTTGCGTGGTCTCCATCCTCAACCAATAACCCCCCCTCTCCCAACTGACCTGATTCTCAAGTCAACACGGGACAGTCCTGTTTCCTTTCTACATCAGTCAAGTATAGTTTTCTTTAATAAATACATTGTTCTTGTGTACATAATGTTTGTGTATATATATATATATATATAGTTCTTGTGTATATATATATAGATATATATATATAGTTCTTGTTATCTATATATATAGTTCTTGTGTAGTTCTTGTGTATATATTTTTTGTAGTATAGTTCTTGTATACATATATATGCTTGTATGTATAAGTTCTGGCATACTTCTTAGGAAGAGCAGTGAGCTAGCAGCCAACTCACGACAGCAGCCAACTCACGACATACTATTAATTTCCTTTCTTTGCACAAAAAGACAATTGAAACTTACCAGAAGTTTCTTCATCATTTTCTCCTTCTTCTTAGTTGGTACGGTGTGGCTGGTGAGGAAGGCAGTGAGGACATGACTGCCACTCGAGTCACAGCCCACTCGAGCCAGTTCTTCGGCATCTTGGACCAGCAAGCTGCGCACAACTGTCCTTGGATCTTGGAACTTGAGCAGTGCTTGAAGCAGCAAGGACCCGTGCAGCGTCCAGGGATGAGACGTGACTTCATCAACTTCACCATTCCTTCCCTTGCCATCATGTTCGTAAAATAATTCGTACGTCAGCAGTGCCAATATCACAGGGGCAGAAGCCCTGGGGTGATCCTCTGTGTGAAATGCTTTCATTATGGAAGTGAAGACACTGTGCTGGATGTCGGGACAGGCAATGGAGGCCTCCACCAGCTTCACCACCAATCCTGTGTGGCCCACAAAGAACACCTCCTCCAGAGCACCCAGCTCAGCCACTAGTTGAACCAACTGCAAGTGCATGAAGGAAGAGCGTATGCAGAGGACTCGTGACAAGGGAACGCTTGGAAATGCCGGGCATTCGAGAGTGGGTGTGGCATATGGGTGAAGGTGAAAACTTAGTATCTGCCCACCCGTCAATGGGCCAGTTCAAAAGGCATGCACACACAGTTTCAGAAGTGTACTAGGATGTATTGTACAACATGTAGAGTGAATCATATGCCACTGTCACTTTGTGAGGACTCCAGCCAGCAGCCTTGTGGAGAAGTGTGCAACAATATCATCAGAACTACACTAGAGCTCTGCATTGGTTTGACCCACTTTTAGGAATGGCAGAGCACTCCCCTTCCTCCCTCCTCATAAACACCAGAGCACTCCCCTCCCTCCCTCCTCATAAACACCAGAGCACTCCCCTCCCTCCCTCCTCATAAACACAGCAAAGCTCATATCTCAGCTAAAAATCACATGGGCAACTTCTTAGCTTCCTAAATGAAAGTACCAGCCGCTATCAGCTCCAGAAACACTTCCGGAGGTGAATCCTTAGGACTCAAGTAAACTGCAAGGCTTAATTAAAAACAGACAGGCTGTGTTGACATTGCTTTTACCCACAGGCCTTTTAAAATGGTGAAGTGAAGGGTCACTAATGGGTCACCCACTAGCCCCAGCATGTGGTATCAAATGGTATTAAAATGGACAAGTCGTAGTAAGTGCTAATTACCAGTGGATAGAGGAAGCCTACAGTAACAACAACTTTTAAGGCACTAAAACTTAAGTATGTGGTCAAGCGCCAGGTTGAAAAATGAATTTCGTTAAAATTCCTCAAAATTTATTTTCCAACCCGCGCTTGACCACGTACTTAGTTTAGCGTCTAATGAAAATGAAAAAAGTCTAGCCACTGGTGCTAATTTCAGCTCTCTAGCACTTGGCAATCTGGAGATATTTATGCAGAGAAATCAAGCACTTAGGTTTTGAGGTCCCCTCCACTTTAGCTCCTGGGTATAGTTATACCTATGAAAAATGTTTTAGTATCAAAAGAGAGCATACAGAAAGACCTATCTCACTGACCTTTCCTCATTCATCACTTCATTAAGATACAGCTATATACTAGGAAAGTGCCTCACTGACCTTTCCTGATTCATCACTTCCTTGAGACACAGCTATATACTGGGAAAGTGCCTCACCGACCTTTCCTGATTCATCACTTCCTTGAGATACAGCTATATGAGCACTAGGAAAGTGCCTCACTGGCTCTATCAACCTTTCCTGATTCATCACTTCCTTGAGATACAGCTATATGCTAGGAAAGTGCCTCACTGGCTCTATCAACCCTTCCTGATTCATCACTTCCTTGAGATACAGCTATATACTAGGAAAGTGCCTCACTGGCTCTATCAACCTTTCCTGATTCATCAATTCCTTAAGATTCAGCCATATACTAGGAAAGTGCCTCACTGGCTCTATCAACCTTTCCTCATTCATCTCTAGCTTAATTAACAAGAAACATTTTTGTTGTTGCGAAATTTGAATATCATTCAGGCAAAGCAATGCGATTTCATGTTGACAACCTGTCGCTATGCTTGTGCGAGCGGAACTGGCCTAACCTTCCAGACACAGACAGCAGCTGCACTCCATAAAATAAATATTCTGAATCAAGAGGAGCAGATGTAATTGGCTCGTGATAAAAACTATTAATTTAATTTTTTTTAACTGGGGCTAAAATCCACCAACACATTAAGTGTGGCGAATCAACAGATGCGGACCACCACATCAGTGACCCTTACCTAATGCAACTCACAAGATCTGGGGTGGCCGAGCCAATGAACTGCCGGAGAGGGAAGTTGGCCACAGGATGAAGTGCTGTCATCAACACTTTACCTTTTAAACACCTCTCAAAGATGAGCTCTTGCTGGTTGGGAGGAGCTAGCTTTAACATGGTCTCCATCAGGTGACTGCCCACCACATCAGTGAACATCTCTGGGAGTGATAGACGCATACCATCCCCATCACTTTGCTCAAGGACACGAGACAGCTTGACTATCTTCTTGGTGAGCTTATGGGCTCGGTCAGGTAGTCTCGTTGCAAGTACACTCAGCAAGCATTGTATAACAGGACTTGCATTTTGATGAGTCAGCAATTCCTCCAAGTCACTAAGTTTGCTTATTTTCTTTGCAATTTTGTCTAAAGATTTACAAAACGATTCCGGCACTACGGGTGTCAGCTTGGGAACTGTGACCTGCTCTACACTGGTCATTTTGGCAGTACGAAACTCAAGAGAATAGCGACTGCGACCCAACTTCTCTGCCAACTTAACCCCGCCCAAAACCTGGAGCATACCTCCCAATACATGACTGGCATATGGGTGGCGGATGCAGTCTGGCAGTTTTTCTTGGAAGACAGAAACAAATTCCATGAATAGCTCCATCAGTTCATCATCTTTTCCAACTTCTGTATGATAGCCAGATAAGGCACGACCAGCCATGTGAACAAGGGCTTGCATCACATGACTCCCACAACGGTTCACACAAAGCTTAAAGAAGTCCTCTTTCACTGCTTTCATAAGTTTCTTCAGAGAGTGTGAATTCACAGTGTAGTGCCTCAAGAGAAGCTCTAGAGCTTTGCTTCCATCTTTGTCACAGCTAACTAAGCGAGCGCCATCAGTGATCACCTGGTCAACGACATTCTTAAGATAAATGGCTCCTTCCCCCCCTTCAGCCTCCCCCTCAAGAACGCTCTCTATCCTCTTGTAGTATATCTTTGTGCCAGGATCAAGGCGAGGTGGAGGCGGCCTCCTTCTCGACATCGTAATTTCCACGTGTGATTGGTAAAGTGTATTCCTCAAATCCACACCCCTAATAATGACGGATCAAGAAATCACAGTCGTTGAAGTTTTGCAGGACGTTGAGGAATTGACTGAATTTGCGTACTAAAGAGCAAAGTCCCTCTATAGGAAGCCAGGTTTAGCTGGGGGTGGGGGACTATTCGGCTAGGCTAGAAGCCTGCTAACCTAGTTGGCAGTTGCTTAGCTAGCCAAGTAGCCATGGAACCTAACGTGGCAGGGAGGCAGCCGGTTTCTGTTGAGGTGAAGGAGTTGGATAATTCACTAGAGGAAAATTTGAATTCTGGAGTAGATGGCCAGCAGCAGATATCAGACGTTGAAGGGGGCAGACAAGAGGGTGGAGCTTCTCTCACTGCAATAGCGACACAGAAGGGACCTTGTATTATTGAAAAGGGTAAGCTTGATTAAAATATAACTGAATTTCCCACTACATATCCAAGAAAGTTGAAGCAGATAATAAGAGTGATGCAATGGCCAGTATGAGATTTTGGGGATGTGGTTTAGGAAGGGGAACATTTTGAACAAATCTACTCTGTGTGCAACTTATACATATCACAAGTGATATTGGGTTGGTCAAGTCCAACAGAGGATGGAGGCCTAACAAGCATGTGAGATTATTCAGAAGTGGTGGTGTTGAGTTATGTGTCTATGGCTACAACCAGGACCGGACTGGGAGAATAAGAAGTTCTGGGCAACCAGCCCATAACCATTTATGTCAGTGTTAGGTAATGCAACTTACCACTAGGACGAGGCCTGTTCACTTTCCTTACTTAAATTGAAAGTCCACAGAACATTTCTGCTTCTCGGCTGAGCCATACCTTCTTCAAGTCTAGCTATCAGCAGCTTAGTCTTATGTGTGGTGAAATTTCTTTTCGATATTATCTATTAAAGTAAGGAATGTGACTTGCACAGGAACATCAACTATGTACTAAAGTGCTAAGCAAGCTTGAGGCTGCAACATAAACCCAGGTGCAACTAAGGTGCAACTTGTATCCTGGAAAATATAGGCACATGCTCCAGTTTTGATGTCTTAACGCTAGCATTTGAGCAAGGTGGAGCTAGCATTTGAGCAAGGTGGAGAACCAACTCATTGAGCTAGAGCTCTCCAATTCTCGCTAGACATCTGAGATATCTTTTCAGTGTATCTTGGATGTCGACGTGCACCATGTCACTACGGTGAAGAACCCACAGAAATCAGCTATCTATCCAAAGACTTCTCTTTTTCAACAAGATGCTCAAGACAAGGTAGCATCTTTCTCCAGATAGCTCATGAGACTATTGGCAACCATATCTACTCTGTATGCTCTAATAAGCACCATGCAGGTACTCAGTGCAGTCTACTGGCATGACTGTTGGAAGGGCTGCAATTGGAAAGGTGGCTTCTTTCAGATGCTTCTGGTCGCAACTTCTGTCTTCAGCAGTCTCTTTGTGGCTGGTGTTTGAGTTCTTACGCTGATAGAAACTGCACAAGCACCTATTCCTACCAGGAAACACTGAAGTTCTTATGCTGATAGAAACTGCCATGCACCTATTCCTACCAGGAAACACTGAAGTTCTTATGCTGATAAAAACTGCACAAGCACCTATTCCTACCAGGAAACACTGAAGTTCTTATGCTGATAGAAACTGCCATGCACCTATTCCTACCAGGAAACACTGAAGTTCTTATGCTGATAGAAACTGCCATGCACCTATTGGTAGGAAACGCTGAATCCTTAGCCTTGTATGTTTTGGTGTGGACCTGATCTGATAATTTTGTTTGCTCACTTCAATAGGACCAATCTGTGGCATGTTGTAGCATTCCAATGATGAATAGGTTCATATCTGACAGTTACAGCTAGTGCTATGGGGGTTGACTACCAGAACACCAACATGGCAGTGCTGGATCAACACACATTACCCAAGACCAAAAGATTGTTACCAAAGATGATAATTTACCAGTGTCACCACCAACATTTGTAGAGGAGCCTTGACTCTCTGTGTCCATCAGTGAAGGGTCCTACAAGTGTTGTGGTTTACAAATCATTCCATTTCTTTTTGAGCGAGATTTTTGTCTCGTTTGTAGTCCAGCAGTGACCTACAAGAACTTGCTCAGTATAACTCCAGAACTAACCCTAGCCTATGGACAGTGACCTACAAGAACTTGCTGAGTATAACTCCAGAACTAACCCCAAGCCTATGGATCAGATAAGTAGTGACCTACAAGAAGTTGCTCAGTATAACTCCAGAACTAACCCCAAGCCTATGGATCAGATAAGCATTGACTTACAAGAACTTGCTGAGTATAACTCCAGAACTAACCCCAAGCCTATGGATCAGATAAGCAGTGACCTACAAGAACTTGCTGAGTATAACTCCAGAACTAACCCCAAGCCTATGGATCAGATAAGTAGTGACCTGATCTTGTTGAAGGTGTTGCTGTTGACTACTGTCAAGGTTCTGGAGAAGCCAACTCACCACTTCTTTGTAGTGAAAACATGCAGCAACTTGCTGGCTCAAGATTGCACGCACGCAAGCATGTTTATTGTGTGGAGGATCTTCTATTGATTTTTGGATGTTCTACTGAATCGAGAAACAAATAAGTTGCTGCAATGCATTGGGCCATCTGGAGTCTTCCTTCTGCTAGTAAAATTATGAAGATCCTTGAATAAACACACACACACACACACACACACACACACACACACACACACACACATATATAATATATATATATATATTGTGTGTGGGTGGTGGGGGGCTGCCAGTTACTACTTTCGTGAAAGTTCAAACATGCTGGAAGGTTTTTTTTTTAAAGAATAATCTGCCCAAACCTGTTTACAATTCTAAGAAGCTGCCAAAATGAATTTTAGCGGAGACATGAATTTGTTGTTATTTTTTGATGCCATTTAAAAATGGGCAATACCAGGAATGCACTGCACTGTCCAATTGGCAGCTACATGCATGAGATTCAACATAAATATGAAAAATGACATGCAGCACATGTTTTAGTTTTATGGGAAAGATGGCTGGGAACATCACAGATAGCATCATTATGCAGAGATTAGATCACGAGGACTAGGTGGACAAGGTGGTAGAGGTGAAGACCAAGAAAATGGGGGCTCCACTCTACTTTAACTTTGAGCACTAGTGAGACCAGGAAAATGGGGGCTCCACTCTACTTGAACTTTGAGCACTAGTGAGACCAGGAAAATGGGGGCTCCACTCTACTTGAACTTTTGGGGATAGCTTTACTTTTGATAGGAGGACCTATTCTGCTTTTCACACACATACCAAAAATAATAAATTCTCCTAAAAGAGTAGAGTAGTTATATATGTATGGTATATATATATATATACACATATATATATACCATACATATTATATATATGTATGGTATATCAAGTTGAATTTCAAGTCTCAGAACCACTGATGGCTCCCATTCTATAATTTTTATCCGTGCATCTTCTCTACTTCATTACATCGAATGCTAACTTTGAAGCCTGATTGCTCATAACATGATATTTTTTGTTAGATAACTCTCAACCAACTCTCAGGTAAAACATAACGTACAATGACTTTCTCAATAAAATCAACTTGAAATGCACTCTCTTGACATTTTAGCTAGCATTCATCAGGAATGATGGTTGCCAAGACTCGAGTGATATCCTGGTAGCTAGCTATCCGCCATGTGATGCAAACCACACACCCTGGTACAAGCTCCAGTACGTCAACAACAACAACAACATGCATGCTATAGTTGAATTAATGATATAGCATGCTGAGGATGAGGGATATGCTGGTCGTGAACCACTCACACTCTGGTGCTAGGCTGATGTGCAATGCCTATTTCACTAGCAGTTCCTTCAGTCTTCAGGCCTGGTCCAAGATGGTGGCTTCCTCCCACAGAATAGTATGTCCATTATCCCATGCATGTTCAGCAATTGCAGACAAACACACTTTTCTACAGGCATCTTGATGTTTTTTCACTCTGGACTCCAGTCTCCTGTTGGTCTCCCCTAGGTAGTATTTCCCATAGCTGCAAGGGATGTGGTACAGAACACATGAGTGTATATTAGCTGGTAAAACATCCTTCACTCTGCTCAGTTGTGTCCTCAGAGTTCTTTCCGATCTGAAAACGACTGCTGTAGAACTTCTTGCAAACCCTCCTTGATGTCTTCACTCATCCCTGCTACATAAAGAATATTACCATGGGATCCATACTTTCAGTCATTTTCTTTACCATGAAAAAGGGAAAAATTGTATCTCCAATAATTCTTGTTCAAACTTTGATAACATTTCTAAAGCTCTTTTATTGATAGAGTATATTATGTAAGTATCATCATGCAAAAGCCACGGGTTCATGTGTGTAGGGCCACAAGACTTGATCTTGCTAATTACTGCAAATCTGTCCCATGCTAATGGACAACTCTGAACAAGTGAGGAGCGTTAATTCAAAACCACTTGGGAGTAGGGAGTTTAGGAGTCGGCTGCTGTATCAGGTGATCCACCCTAGCCCTAGCCCTAGCCCTAGCACGGGTGTGTAAAATAAGTTATTTCAAGAGCTGCATATTATAGAGGGAGACATGAGAAATAGGGAAAGGTCCAATTAAGGGAGGAAGTAGTTAGAGTCTTGTGGAAATCAGAATAGTGTAAGATTACACACTTGACAAAGATCACACTGGGTTAAATAGGTTGGCTATAGCAGTATGGGGACACACACTGGACCAACATCACACTGGGTTTAGGCAGGTTGAAGTAGGTTGACAGTGGCTCTATGGGGACACACACTGGACCAACATCACACTGGGTTGAGGCAGGTTGAAGTAGGTTGACAATAGCTCTATGGGGACACACACTGGACAACATCAGACTGGGTTGAGGCAGGTTGTGAAGTAGGTTGACAGTGGCTCTATGGAGACACACACTAGACCAAGGTTGGGGCAGGTTGAAGTATTTACAATAGTTCCCAGAGCCGTTCTTAAGCATACCTTAAAAGGGGGGACTATACGTCAAAAATAGACTTTTCCCCCCTTCTTTTTTTACTCCTTCTTTCAAACTGTTTTTTTGTCTATGTAACAGATCAAGAACTACAAAGAGAACACATCTTGCATGATATTTGCCCTAACTTGAACTATATTTTTCTCATTTTTTCCAAAAAAATCTTGTTTTTTTTGCCGTAAAGCTCATAACTTTCCTACACTTCACAAAAACACTTCACTAAAAAAGTAACTAAAAAATTATAATTTTTATATCACTGGATAGCTCGTCTAATTATCCGTCTAATGTACGTGCCAACTTTTTAATTACTATAAGTATTAGCATGATAAGTATTAGCATGTTATGGTGATTTGAAGTGGTGAGGTTTGGGATTTTCCCTGGTGTTTTCCAGTTGTTTATTGATAATCTGTTCATGTATTGCCGATTAGGGCCTCCTCTATCAGCTGACCAAATCTGGGACTTTGGTCTTGATAATTAGGGAAGTTATGAACTTTTCTGCAAGTTAGGTCAACTTTTTTAGGGATCTTGATGTACATGTATCTTCCGAGAAAATATGTCTGCAGAGACATTTAACATATCATTAGGAAGCACAAAGCATAAGGAAATAGGGAATAAAATTACCTGCATAGAGTGTATAGAGTGTATACAACAAAAGTTATGGCGATTTATAATACTTAGGTGGTGCTGACGCCCACACACACACACACACCCCGGGGGGGACTACACATTAATTTTTTTTAAAAGATTATTATATTTTAAGTTCAAACTGTTGTTGCATCTATCTACTTGCTATTTCAAAAGTTTTAGAGACATAGGATGCTTCATTTCAAAGTTATGTTGGATCTACTTCATCATACTTTTCTTTGGCATGTACAAACATTCAGCTGTAAAGGAAAGTTCCACATATACATCTCGTACTATTTTCATCATATTTTTCTTTGTTACATGTAGATAGATAGAGGCACAGAAAAACTCAAGAAAGTCATGGAAGTATAAAAAAACAGATCAGGGAATTGCTAAAACTTGTAAAAGAACATATTTTTTCAAGTTATAGTTATTTCACTGCTCAATCAAACATTTCGTTTTCCAAATTTGGACTGCTTATTCCCACAATTAATGGAAATATGTTTTGTGGCGAGCATAACTTTTTTTGGCTGTGTATGTCATTTGAGAGCTCTTTTAGTACTCTGTGATTTCCATGAATCAGATTTTTGTTTACTGCAAGGATTGCCAAGAGATGGTGGTTAGAAGGGTTAGAAGGGTGACTTCTAGTTTTTACCAGTTTTTCAGACTCTGTTGTGTGTAACTAATCAACATGACAACATCTGGTAACTTTGGTCCATGGAAATCACTGAGCAAGCCACACACCAATTATGAGTACTTGACTTCAGATCGTTAGGCAGCTAGGTCTGCCACAAATATCTTGGAGTCACCTCGATGTTTCTGCATGTATCTTCTGAGAAAATTTGTCTATAGAGACATTTAACATTTTATAAAAATACACACAGAATAACAAAGACTTTGGTACCATAATTACCTGTATAGACGAAAACGAAAGAGAAAAAAAGTTATGGCAATTAGAAATAGGTACAACTGTTTTGTGGTTTTGAGGTATAGTCCCCCCTTTTAACTCTCTTCCTTCTCTTTCACAGGGCTCAAAGTGAGAGTAGGAGATAGTCACACTCCTGTCCAAACTTTCTCATACGCCCTCTTCCCTGGAACAGAGAAATCTTCACCTGTGGACTGGCAGTTGTTAGTAGCAGATAACATTGAAGGAGAGAACATTCGCTGTCATCAGTTGAGGGGAGATGAAAAGCTTTCTCCATTGTTGGACTCCTTCAAAAGCAACTATTCTAAAGCAGTGGTGCTCATTAACACCTCAGATGATTATGAACTTGCACCTGGACTGACCTCTGGCATGAATGAGTTACATCTGCCTGTCGTAGTGGTGTCTAAATGTGACGGAGAAGAAATTTTGCGTTGTCTCGAAGCAGTGGAGGGAGTTCAAGATATTTTTGCAAGGATTCAAGCAGAGAATATGGTGGACGAAGTCGAAGGAGGGGCACAGGTTTCGACAAGACAGCAACCTTCTCCGGTTACAGCGATAGTTTCCTTGAAGAAGACTCCAAATGTAGAGAGCAGCTTAAGTGAGGCCATACATACTCATGCACACATGTGACTGTCATGTGATTATTAGTGATGGATCTCATTTCTGCACATGCACTCATGTATATATGGCCAAACAGAACTTGGTGGCAAGTTGAGGAGAGCATTTGCTCCACAAACTAGTAAGCAAGCTGCTGAGTTGAAGACGGAGATCAAGAGGTTTATGTTTAGTGAGAAAGCGCCGCAAGCAGTTGTTGCCGATCAGGCCAGGTTCACTATGATCATGTCCGCCTTCCACAACTATGAGAAACAGGTGAGTCAGTGGAGTGAGTGAGTGGGATGGGTGCTGGGGTGAGTGAGTGGGCTGGGTGCTGGGGTGAGTGAGTGGGATGGGTGCTGGGGTGAGTGAGTGGGCTGGGTGCTGGGGTGAGTGAGTGGGATGGGTGCTGGGGTGAGTGAGTGGGATGGGTGCTGGGGTGAGTGAGTGGGATGGGTGCTGGGGTGAGTGAGTGGGATGGGTGCTGGGGTGAGTGAGTGGGATGGGTGCTGGGGTGAGAGTGGGATGGGTGCTGGGGTGAGTGAGTCGGATGAGTGCTGGGGTGAGTGAGTGGGATGGGTGCTGGGGGGAGTGAGTGGGATGGGTGCTGGGGTGAGTGAGTGGGATGGGTGCTGGGGTGAGTGAGTGGGATGGGTGCTGGGGTGAGTGAGTGGGATGGGTGCTGGGGTGAGTGAGTGGGATGGGTGCTGGGGTGAGTGAGTGGGATGGGTGCTGGGGTGAGTGAGTGGGATGGGTGCTGGGGTGAGTGAGTGGGATGGGTGCTGGGGTGAGTGAGTGGGATGAGTGCTGGGATGAGTGAGTGGGATGAGTGCTGGGGTGAGTGAGTGGGATGGGTGCTGGGGTGAGTGAGTGGGATGGGTGCTGGGGTGAGTGAGTGGGATGGGTGCTGGGGTGAGTGAGTGGGATGGGTGCTGGGGTGAGTGAGTGGGATGGGTGCTGGGGTGAGTGAGTGGGATGGGTGCTGGGGTGAGTGAGTGGGATGGGTGCTGGGGTGAGTGAGTGGGTTGGGTGCTGGGGTGAGTGAGTGGGATGGGTGCTGGGGTGAGTGAGTGGGATGGGTGCTGGGGTGAGTGAGTGGGATGGGTGCTGGGGTGAGTGAGTGGGATGGGTGCTGGGGTGAGTGAGTGGGATGGGTGCTGGGGTGAGTGAGTGGGATGAGTGCTGGGGTGAGTGAGTGGGATGTGAGTGGGATGGGTGCTGGGGTGAGTGAGTGGGATGGGTGCTGGGGTGAGTGAGTGGGATGGGTGCTGGGGTGAGTGAGTGGGATGGGTGCTGGGGTGAGTGAGTGGGATGGGTGCTGGGGTGAGTGAGTGGGATGGGTGCTGGGGTGAGTAAGTGGGATGGGTGCTGGGGTGAGTGAGTGGGATGGGTGCTGGGGTGAGTGAGTGGGATGAGTGCTGGGGTGAGTGAGTGGGATGGGTGCTGGGGTGAGTGAGTGGGATGAGTGCTGGGATGAGTGAGTGGGATGAGTGCTGGGGTGAGTGAGTGGGATGGGTGCTGGGGTGAGTGAGTGGGATGGGTGCTGGGGTGAGTGAGTGGGATGGGTGCTGGGGTGAGTGAGTGGTAGAGAGGATGATAGTGAGTGGGAGGGTGAGTGAGTAAGTGGTGTGTGCTTGGGTGAGTGGGTTGTGGTAATGTGGGTGAATGAGTGTGATGGAAGAGTGAGTAAGGGAGTGGTGCTTGGGTGGATGAGTGATGGGATGGGGTGGCTGAGGGAGTGGTTCTTGGTGAGTGAGTGATGGAGGCTGGGGTGAGTGAGTGATTGAGTAAGTGAGTGGTGGTGCTGGGGTTCATGAGTGGTGGGACTGAGGTGAGAGTGAGTAGTGGAGTGAGCTGAGTTCCTTTCCCAAACATTTCAAGTAAGATGCAATAGGTGAAGGTTGTGTCTGAACTGGCATAGGTGAAGGTTGTGTCTGAACTGGCATAGGTGAAGGTTGTCTGAACTGGCATAGGTGAAGGTTGTGTCTGAACTGGCATAGGTGAAGGTTGTGTCTGAACTGGCATAGGTGAAGGTTGTGTCTGAACTGGCATAGGTGAAGGTTGTGTCTGAACTGGCATAGGTGAAGGTTGTGTCTGAACTGGCATAGGTGAAGGTTGTCTGAACTGACATAGGTGAAGGTTGTGTCTGAACTGGCATAGGTGAAGGTTGTCTGAACTGGCATAGGTGAAGGTTGTCTGAACTGGCACAGGTGAAGGTTGTGTCTGAACTGGCATAGGTGAAGGTTGTGTCTGAACTGGCATAGGTGAAGGTTGTGTCTGAACTGGCATAGGTGAAGGTTGTCTGAACTGGCATAGGTGAAGGTTGTCTGAACTGGCATAGGTGAAGGTTGTGTCTGAACTGGCATAGGTGAAGGTTGTGTCTGAACTGGCATAGGTGAAGGTTGTCTGAACTGGCATAGGTGAAGGTTGTGTCTGAACTGGCATAGGTGAAGGTTGTGTCTGAACTGGCATAGGTGAAGGTTGTCTGAACTGACATAGGTGAAGGTTGTGTCTGAACTGGCATAGGTGAAGGTTGTCTGAACTGGCATAGGTGAAGGTTGTCTGAACTGGCATAGGTGAAGGTTGTCTGAACTGGCATAGGTGAAGGTTATGTCTGAACTGGCATAGGTGAAGGTTGTCTGAACTGGCATAGGTGAAGGTTGTGTCTGAACTGGCATACTGTAGGTGAAGGTTGTGTCTGAACTGGCATAGGTGAAGGTTGTGTCTGAACTGGCATAGGTGAAGGTTGTCTGAACTGGCATAGGTGAAGGTTGTGTCTGAACTGGCATAGGTGAAGGTTGTCTGAACTGGCATAGGTGAAGGTTGTGTCTGAACTGGCATAGGTGAAGGTTGTCTGAACTGGCATAGGTGAAGGTTGTGTCTGAACTGGCATAGGTGAAGGTTGTCTGAACTGGCATAGGTGAAGGTTGTGTCTGAACTGACATAGGTGAAGGTTGTCTGAACTGGCATAGGTGAAGGTTTTGTCTGAACTGGCATAGGTGAAGGTTGTGTCTGAACTGGCATAGGTGAAGGTTGTCTGAACTGGCATACAGGTGAAGGTTGTGTCTGAACTGGCATACATGTAGGTGAAGGTTGTCTGAACTGGCATAGGTGAAGGTTGTGTCTGAACTGGCACAGGTGAAGGTTGTGTCTGAACTGGCACAGGTGAAGGTTGTGTCTGAACTGGCACAGGTGAAGGTTGTGTCTGGGTGAAGGTTGTGTCTGAACTGGCATAGGTAAAGGTTGTGTCTGAACTGACATAGGTGAAGGTTGTCTGAACTGGCATAGGTGAAGGTTGTCTGAACTGGCATAGGTGAAGGTTGTGTCTGAACTGGCATAGGTGAAGGTTGTGTCTGAACTGGCATAGGTGAAGGTTGTCTGAACTGACATAGGTGAAGGTTGTGTCTGAACTGGCATAGGTGAAGGTTGTCTGAACTGGCATAGGTGAAGGTTGTCTGAACTGGCATAGGTGAAGGTTGTCTGAACTGGCATAGGTGAAGGTTATGTCTGAACTGGCATAGGTGAAGGTTGTCTGAACTGGCATAGGTGAAGGTTGTGTCTGAACTGGCATAGGTGAAGGTTGTCTGAACTGGCATACTGTAGGTGAAGGTTGTGTCTGAACTGGCATAGGTGAAGGTTGTGTCTGAACTGGCATAGGTGAAGGTTGTCTGAACTGGCATAGGTGAAGGTTGTGTCTGAACTGGCATAGGTGAAGGTTGTCTGAACTGGCATAGGTGAAGGTTGTGTCTGAACTGGCACAGGTGAAGGTTGTGTCTGAACTGGCACAGGTGAAGGTTGTGTCTGAACTGGCATAGGTGATGGTTGTCTGAACTGACATAGGTGAAGGTTGTGTCTGAACTGGCACAGGTGAAGGTTGTGTCTGGGTGAAGGTTGTGTCTGAACTGGCATAGGTAAAGGTTGTGTCTGAACTGACATAGGTGAAGGTTGTCTGAACTGGCATAGGTGAAGGTTGTCTGAACTGGCATAGGTGAAGGTTGTGTCTGAACTGGCATAGGTGAAGGTTGTGTCTGAACTGGCATAGGTGAAGGTTGTGTCTGAACTGGCATAGGTGAAGGTTGTGTCTGAACTGGCACAGGTGAAGGTTGTGTCTTTAATGAACTGGCAGACCCCAAAAGACTGTAGAACTTGTCTGCAAGGTCTGTCCTGACGGATCTTTCCTACCATTAGGGGTCATTCATAAGAACTAAGCCATACATGTCTGGTGTGGTCGTCGTCAATCCGTAAGTTACTAGAATCAACAAATCATCTGTGGATGTCAACATATTCCTCGTGCCCCCTCGTCAGAGTATCTGTGGATGACCAACTAGGGATATCCACAGATCATCCACGATCTTCACAATTGGTCATCCATGGATACTTTGACGAGGGAGCATTGGATAATATATGTTGACATCTGCAGATGATCCGTGGACATCCATAGTGACTTGGTCATCCATCGGACCACCCTCACTTTAATACGTATTAAAACCAACTAGCTGTCTAATCTTGTTTGTTGATTCTGAAGAACATAAAAATGAGTTGTAGTAAAGATACAAAGACCTTCTCTAGATAATCATTTACTCACTCGACATTTCAGACAGATGCTCTAGCCGAAACATTGAGTGAACAGATTTAATATCGAGAAAGTCATAACTTTATTGTCAACTGAGAGTTGGTCGAGAGATCTCTACAGAGTGAGGAGTGACGTCTCCAGCATCACCAGAAGCTGATCAGCAGCTGCATTTTTCATAGTAAGGAAGTGGATGGTCATTTGAGAATCTTGTCTTCTGTTGAGTATGAAGAGTATGAAGTGGATCACACGCTGATGTGGGCGTGGCTGACGATGATGAAGCTGAGGTGAGCATGGCTGACGATGATGAAGCTGAGGTGTGCATGGCTGACGATGATGAAGCTGAGGTGTGCATGGCTGACGATGATGAAGCTGAGGTGAGCATGGCTGACGATGATGAAGCTGAGGTGAGCATGGCTGACGATGATGAAGCTGAGGTGAGCATGGCTGATAATGATGAAGCTGAGGTGGGCATGGCTGACGATGATGAAGCTGAGGTGAGCATGGCTGACGATGATGAAGCTGAGGTGGGCATGGCTGACGATGATGAAGTTGAGGTGAGCATGGCTGACGATGATGAAGCTGAGGTGAGCATGGCTGACGATGATGAAGCTGAGGTGGGCATGGCTGACGATGATGAAGCTGAGGTGAGCATGGCTGACGATGATGAAGCTGAGGTGGGCATGGCTGACGATGATGAAGTTGAGGTGAGCATGGCTGACGATGATGAAGCTGAGGTGAGCATGGCTGACGATGATGAAGCTGAGGTGGACATGGCTGACGATGATGAAGCTGAGGTGGGCATGGCTGACGATGATGAAGTGGTTAGCAGAACTCAACATGCGCGGAGCAGGCAAATATTTACTATTTGTTGTTTGTTTTTTGGTCTTGAAAACCTCCAAAATCTCTTCAAAGGAATCATTTCGCATTCTTCAGCTTTTTTTTATAGGGCGATGTTTCCTTTTGGTGAATTAAGAAAATATCTTTGGTATCAAATGTCCCCCCATTCCTAGCAGCAATCCTGGATGCTGTGGAGACCCAGACAGTTCCCCAACATGGTCTAGCCTTGCTGTGGAGACCCAGACAGTTCCTCAACATGGTCTAGCCTTGCTGTGGAGACCCAGACAGTTCCTCAACATGGTCTAGCCTTGCTGTGGAGGCCCAGACAGTTCCTCAACATGGTCTAGCCTTGCTGTGGAGGCCCAGACAGTTCCTCAACATGGTCTAGCCTTGCTGTGGAGGCCCAGACAGTTCCTCAACATGGTCTAGCCTTGCTGTGGAGGCCCAGACAGTTCCTCAACATGGTCTATGTTAGAGTCTCCAACCACAAGAGACCTAACAGATACCAACCTTTGTAATTTGCTGCCACCAGAGTCTCTCCCTAACTTCTTCTAGCTAAACCCCAAGCTTGACAAAAGAGTTTTAGATTATATTAAAACAACAGTCTAGCAGAATATGAAGATTGGATGAGATTCTGGTGGCAGGTTGGTATCTGTTAGGTCTCTTGTGTTTGGAGACTCTAACAGTCTAGCCTTGCCGTGGAGATCCAGACAGTTCCTCAACATAGACAGTTCCTCAACATGGTCCAGCTTGCTGTGGAGACCTAGGTTACTGAAAGCACAACAAGAGGTCAGAGGCCAGCTGAGGAGACTGTATTCATACTAAGGTTTTTATTCAGCTATTGCTACAGTCCTTGTTGCCTTTAGTGAAATCTCACTCAACTAAGTCTTATTGCAGATACATGCACAAGCTCAACTCCTGCTAACATCAATGGCTCACTTACCTCCACTCCAATCCCCCATCACAAGCCACAAAAAGTATCTTCAGCTAAAAGTTATTGATTTTGGCAATGCATTGTGGACACACCCACATCTGTCATGAGCTGTAGAAACTAGCAAGATGGGGACCACATCTGTCATGAGCTGTAGAAACTAGCAAGATGGGGACCACATCTGTCATGAGCTGTAGAAACTAGCAAGATGGGGACCACATCTGTCATGAGCTGTAGAAACTAGCAAGATGGGGACCACATCTGTCATGAGCTGTAGAAACTAGCAAGATGGGGACCACATCTGTCATGAGCTGTAGAAACTAGCAAGATGGGGACCACATCTGTCATGAGCTGTAGAAACTAGCAAGATGGGGACCACATCTGTCATGAGCTGTAGAAACTAGCAAGATGGGGACCACAAGATGGGGATAGTTCTTCCGCTCAAACACATTTTCCTGCTGCTGCAGGGCAGCTGCCTCTGATGAAGGGAATACAAGAGTGAACTGGCTCGGGGTTGGTAGAGGAAAGACAACTGCTTCATATAGTCCCAGAGGAAATGAGGGGAACAGACATGTACCGATGAGGGGAACAGACATGTACCGATGAGGGGAACATACATGTACTGATGGGGGGAACATACCAATGAGGGTAACATACATGTACTGGGGGGAACATACCGATGAGGGAACAGACATGTACCGAACAGTATGAAAATCTTAAGAGTGCAGACTTCCTCTTATAAAAAAAAAGTTTGAAATTCTTGTCAGCTTCTGAATTGCCTTCTCTTCAGTGCTCCCAACATTCCATTATCAGAGCAATGCCAAGTGACCTCACTCTTAGAGCGCTTCCATCTTCAGGACTGCTTCCAAGTATTCTTAAACTCCTCCCCCTCTCTTCTTTCTAGTAGTATTTCCACCCGAACAGAACCTGTCACTGGTTAGTGGCAGACATTTTTGTTCTCTTTGTTTCCTCTCTATAGCAAAGCTCCTCTTTCAAGAGGATAGCTCAGAGCTGACCTAGCAGATGAAATTCTTTACCATGCTTATTGCCCAAGTGCACACACATTTACACACACGATGGATGACCAGTCAGTGCAAACTGCATGATAATGAAGGCACTTTGGCATGGACATTGAGGGGGCAAGGATGTGGCAGGTTTGGAGAGAAAAGCTCCTGACATACAAATGGGCGAGACAACAGTTCCCCCTGGGATTTATATTTTACAAGACTATTACTGCTGCTAGGCCTAGCAGTCCTCCGCAGTGACTATCATGGTTGCTCCCAACAGATGGGGCTGCTGCTAGACCTAGCAGTCCTCCTAGGGTGGCAGTGACTATCATGGTTGCTCCCAACAGCTGGGGCTGCTGCTAGGCCTAGCACTCCTCCTGGGGTGGCAGTGACTATCATGGTTGCTCCCAACAGCTGGGGCTGCTGCTAAGCCTAGCAGTCCTCCTAGGGTGGCAGTGACTATCATGGTTGCTCCCAACAGCTGGGGCTGCTGCTAGGCCTAGCAGTCCTCCTGGGGTGGCAGTGACTATCATGGTTGCTCCCAACAGCTGGGGCTGCTGCTAGGCCTAGCACTCCTCCTAGGGTGGCAGTGACTATCATGGTTGCTTCCAACAGCTGGGGCTGCTGCTAGGCCTAGCAGTCCTCCTGGGGTGGCAGTGACTATCATGGTTGCTCCTCCTAGGGTGGCAGTGACTATCATGGTTGCTCCCAACAGCTGGGGCTGCTGCTAGGCTTAGCAGTCCTCCTGGGGTGGCAGTGACTATCATGGTTGCTCCTCCTAGGGTGGCAGTGACTATCATGGTTGCTCCCAACAGCTGGGGCTGCTGCTAGGCTTAGCAGTCCTCCTAGGGTGGCAGTGACTATCATGGTTGCTCCCAACAGCTGGGGCTGCTGCTAGGCCTAGCACTCCTCCTAGGGTGGCAGTGACTATCATGGTTGCTCCCAACAGCTGGGGCTGCTGCTAGGCCTAGCACTCCTCCTAGGGTGGCAGTGACTATCATGGTTGCTCCCAACAGCTGGGGCTGCTGCTAAAGGATTCCTCCCAAGTTAATATTGTCATTTGGGTGTTTTACATGCTGCTCACCTGCTCTCGTCCTCCTCAAACCTCTGCACATAATATAAAGCCATGCCCACAAATCACTATTGCCTGGTCAGCATTATTTCCACTAGAAGCACACCGGTTATTAGCACGTGCATCCATATCGCTCAGAGACATCAGTGTAACCATACAGCACTCGTTAACCTCGGCTGTCATGCCAATTATTGGGGGGCTATATTGGGGGGGCTATTGGAGGTAATTATGTATGGGAGTATTTATGTGTGGGCTATTATGTGTGGGCGTAATTATGGAAGGGAGCATTACGAGTGTTATAATTATGTGTGTGTGTAATCATGAAGATGTGAGCATTATGAGTGGAGTGTTATGTGTGTGTGTGATATCATATGAAGATGTGAGCATTATGAGTGGAGTGTTATGTGTGTGTGTGATATCATATGAAGATGTGAGCATTATGAGTGGAGTGTTATGTGTGTGTGTGTTATCATATGAAGATGTGAGCATTATGAGTGGAGTGTTGTGTGTGTGTGTGTTATCATATGAAGATGTGAGCATTATGAGTGGAGTGTTGTGTGTGTGTGTGTGTTATCATATGAAGATGTGAGCATTATGAGTGGAGTGTTATGTGTGTGTGTGTGTGTTATCATATGAAGATGTGAGCATTATGAGTGGAGTGTTATGTGTGTGTGTGATATCATATGAAGATGTGAGCATTATGAGTGGAGTGTTATGTGTGTGTGTGATATCATATGAAGATGTGAGCATTATGAGTGGAGTGTTATGTGTGTGTGTGATATCATATGAAGATGTGAGCATTATGAGTGGAGTGTTATGTGTGTGTGTGATATCATATGAAGATGTGAGCATTATGAGTGGAGTGTTATGTGTGTGTGTGATATCATATGAAGATGTGAGCATTATGAGTGGAGTGTTATGTGTGTGTGTGATATCATATGAAGATGTGAGCATTATGAGTGGAGTGTTATGTGTGTGTGTGTTATCATATGAAGATGTTATCATATGAAGATGTGAGCATTATGAGTGGAGTGTTATGTGTGTGTGTGTGATATCATATGAAGATGTGAGCATTATGAGTGGAGTGTTGTGTGTGTGTGTGTGTTATCATATGAAGATGTGAGCATTATGAGTGGAGTGTTATGTGTGTGTGTGTGATATCATATGAAGATGTGAGCATTATGAGTGGAGTGTTATGTGTGTGTGTGTTATATGAAGATGTGAGCATTATGAGTGGAGTGTTATGTGTGTGTGTGTTATCATATGAAGATGTGAGTGGAGTGTTATGTGTGTGTGTGTTATCATATGAAGATGTGAGCATTATGAGTGGAGTGTTATGTGTGTGTGTGTTATCATATGAAGATGTGAGCATTATGAGTGGAGTGTTATGTGTGTGTGTGTTATCATATGAAGATGTGAGCATTATGAGTGGAGTGTTGTGTGTGTGTGATATCATATGAAGATGTGAGCATTATGAGTGGAGTGTTATGTGTGTGTGTGATATCATATGAAGATGTGAGCATTATGAGTGGAGTGTTATGTGTGTGTGTGTTATCATATGAAGATGTGAGCATTATGAGTGGAGTGTTGTGTGTGTGTGTGTTATCATATGAAGATGTGAGCATTATGAGTGGAGTGTTGTGTGTGTGTGTGTGTTATCATATGAAGATGTGAGCATTATGAGTGGAGTGTTGTGTGTGTGTGTGTTATCATATGAAGATGTGAGCATTATGAGTGGAGTGTTGTGTGTGTGTGTGTTATCATATGAAGATGTGAGCATTATGAGTGGAGTGTTATGTGTGTGTGTGTGTTATCATATGAAGATGTGAGAATTATGAGTGGAGTGTTATGTGTGTGTGTGTGATATCATATGAAGATGTGAGCATTATGAGTGGAGTGTTATGTGTGTGTGTGATATCATATGAAGATGTGAGCATTATGAGTGGAGTGCTATGTGTGTGTGTGATATCATATGAAGGTGTTATACCTCTCGCTAGGCTAAGACGGACAACAACCACAGTGAGCTGAATGATGTCATCAAGAAGCTACAAAGTCACATGGATAAGCTTCTGTTGACAGAACTTCCTTTCTACATCTTCCTCATCTACCGCATGCACAAGTACACACATCACATGCACACGCTCACTCGCATCACATGTACACCTCACACATATCACATGCACTCCCCCCACATCCCATGCACATACATCACATGCACAACCACATCACACATCACATGGCACACATCTCATGCATACCCTCACACACATCTCATGCATCCTCACACACTACATGGACCCCTCATACATCACATGCTCACCCTCACACCCTGTTCCACATCGCATGCACACCCTTACATCACATGACACCCTCACACATCACATGACACCCTCATGCATCACATGACACCCTCATGCATCACATGAATACCTCACATAACACCTTCACACACATCGCATGCATACCCTCACATCACATGACACATCACATGACACCCTCACACATCATATGCACACCCTCACATTTCATGCATACCCTCACATCACATGACACCCTCACACATCACATGACACCCTCATGCATCACATGAATACCTCACATGACACCTTCACACACATCGCATGCATACCCTCACATCACATGACACCCTCACACATCACATGACACCCTCACACATCACATGCACACCCTCACATTGCATGCATACCCTCACATCACATGACACCCTCACACATCACATGCACACCCTCACATTGCATGCATACCCTTCTCATCACATGACACCCTCACACATCACATGCACACCCTCACATTGCATGCATACCCTCACACATCACATGCACACCCTCACACACGTGCATGCTATTGTGTTATGCTGCACAGAGGGATATATTTGTGGGTCAAATGTTTGCAGAAGGTGGCTAACATTTGGAGGTAACACTCATGGCTGTGTATTGCTGTTATGCTAGATGTGGGCATGGTCTTAGCTAGCAGACCTCGAGGATCATGAAGGTCGTCAGCCATTTCTCTGCAGGCTTGAAAAGCTTGTGCAGAGCCGTGTGAGATACTACATACATAGCTCACAACCACTCATTCAACACAGTTATTGTTCAGCTAGTCTAATAGTTCCAAACCACACTTAATATGTGCAGATTGAAAATATGAATATCAAATCCTTGAAAGTTTACTTCTATTCATACATATATGCATGAGGTTCTGTGCCATTGAAGGTCCTACCACTGATCACGACTTCTCTCTCTCCCCTCTCTCCCCTCTCTCCCCTCTCTCCCCTCCCTCCCCCTCCCTCCCCCTCCCTCCCCCTCCCTCCCCTCTCTCCCTCTCTCTTCCCCCCTCTCTCTTCCCCCTCTCTCTTCCCCCCCTCTCTCTCCCTCCCTCTTCCCTCCCTCTTCCCTCCCTCTTCCCTCCCTCTTCCCTCCCTCTTCCCCCTCTCTCCCCCTCTCTCTCTCCCCCTCTCTCTCTGTGCATGAGCAGGAAACAGCACAAGTATATCTGTGATCAGTTGTACCCGTTCATCACCAGCTGCATAGACAGGCTGGAGAGAGCCAACCTCAAGACAGTGACTGAAGTGCTAACTGACTTTCTCTACAGGCAAGCTTACGTATTGTCTATTTCTTTATTCCTTCAGGACCTCTGGCAACTGGTGGTGGAGAATAACATATTACACTTGTGCACACCTGTAGGTTCATAAATGAACACTCTAATAAGATTCATGTGGACGTGATATGAACACCAGGCTATACACACACAATTCAATGTGATGTGAACAGCCTAAGGCTATACGCACACAATTCAATGTGATGTGGACAGCCTAAGGCTATATACACACAATTCAATGTGATGTGAACAGCCTAAGGCTATACGCACACAATTCAATGTGATGTGAACAGCCTAAGGCTATACTCACACAATTCAATGTGATGTGAACAGCCTAAGGCTATACGCACACAATTCAATGTGATGTGAACAGCCTAAGGCTATATACACACAATTCAATGTGATGTGGACAGCCTAAGGCTATATACACACAATTCAATGTGATGTGAACAGCCTAAGGCTATACTCACACAATTCAATGTGATGTGAACAGCCTAAGGCTATACTCACACAATTCAATGTGATGTGGACAGCCTAAGGCTATACTCACACAATTCAATGTGATGTGAACAGCCTAAGGCTATATACACACAATTCAATGTGATGTGAACAGCCTAAGGCTATACGCACACAATTCAATGTGATGTGGACAGCCTAAGGCTATACGCACACAATTCAATGTGATGTGAACAGCCTAAGGCTATACTCACACAATTCAATGTGATGTGAACAGCCTAAGGCTATACGCACACAATTCAATGTGATGTGAACAGCCTAAGGCTATACTCACACAATTCAATGTGATGTGAACAGCCTAAGGCTATATACACACAATTCAATGTGATGTGAACAGCCTAAGGCTATATACACACAATTCAATGTGATGTGAACAGCCTAAGGCTATACTCACACAATTCAATGTGATGTGGACAGCCTAAGGCTATACGCACACAATTCAATGTGATATGAACACCAGGCTATATACACACAATTCAATGTGATGTGAACAGCCTAAGGCTATACGCACACAATTCAATGTGATGTGAACAGCCTAAGGCTATACTCACACAATTCAATGTGATGTGAACAGCCTAAGGCTATACGCACACAATTCAATGTGATGTGGACAGCCTAAGGCTATACGCACACAATTCAATGTGATGTGAACAGCCTAAGGCTATATACACACAATTCAATGTGATGTGAACAGCCTAAGGCTATACGCACACAATTCAATGTGATGTGAACAGCCTAAGGCTATATACACACAATTAAATGTGATGTGGACAGCCTAAGGCTATACGCACACAATTCAATGTGATGTGGACAGCCTAAGGCTATACTCACACAATTCAATGTGATGTGAACAGCCTAAGGCTATACGCACACAATTCAATGTGATGTGGACAGCCTAAGGCTATACTCACACAATTCAATGTGATGTGAACAGCCTAAGGCTATATACACACAATTCAATGTGATGTGAACAGCCTAAGGCTATACGCACACAATTCAATGTGATGTGAACAGCCTAAGGCTATATACACACAATTCAATGTGATGTGAACAGCCTAAGGCTATACGCACACAATTCAATGTGATGTGAACAGCCTAGGCTATACGCACACAATTCAATGTGATGTGAACAGCCTAAGGCTATATACACACAATTCAATGTGATGTGAACAGCCTAAGGCTATATACACACAATTCAATGTGATGTGAACAGCCTAAGGCTATACGCACACAATTCAATGTGATGTGAACAGCCTAAGGCTATATACACACAATTCAATGTGATGTGAACAGCCTAAGGCTATACTCACACAATTCAATGTGATGTGAACAGCCTAAGGCTATACTCACACAATTCAATGTGATGTGAACAGCCTAAGGCTATACTCACACAATTCAATGTGATGTGAACAGCCTAAGGCTATATACACACAATTCAATGTGATGTGAACAGCCTAAGGCTATACTCACACAATTCAATGTGATGTGAACAGCCTAAGGCTATACTCACACAATTCAATGTGATGTGAACAGCCTAAGGCTATACTCACACAATTCAATGTGATGTGAACAGCCTAAGGCTATATACACACAATTCAATGTGATGTGAACAGCCTAAGGCTATACTCACACAATTCAATGTGATGTGAACAGCCTAAGGCTATATGCACACAATTCAATGTGATGTGAACAGCCTAAGGCTATACGCACACAATTCAATGTGATGTGAACAGCCTAAGGCTATACGCACACAATTCAATGTGATGTGAACAGCCTAAGGCTATACTCACACAATTCAATGTGATGTGAACAGCCTAAGGCTATACTCACACAATTCAATGTGATGTGAACAGCCTAAGGCTATACGCACACAATTCAATGTGATGTGAACAGCCTAAGGCTATACTCACACAATTCAATGTGATATGAACACCAGGCACAATTCAATGTGATGTGAACAGCCTAAGGCTATATATAGGTGTGATTCGAGGTATGTAGTTTCTAAGATACATGTATATAGGTTTTAAATGAACACCCTTAGGATACCTGTAGGTGTGATATAAACACCCTAGGATAAATATAGGTATATAGAACACCCTAGGAAACAAGTAGGTGTGGAGTGAACACTGTAAACATGTTCACGGGATGTTCCTTACTTTAGGGGTGACTTCAGAGTGCCGTTCAATCCTGATGGAGATGGAGACAAGAACAGCTCTGTCTTCCACTTGCTGGAGCAGGCCTGTCTGGAGATGGCTGAGGTGTCCTACAAGATCCAGATCACACGCGTGCCCAGCACTAGCAAGCTGCTCAACGACCTCAAGCCGCTCTACAAGAACTTTGTGTACTCACGCATGCTGTGGAGTAAGCCAATGGGTGTGGATAATTGCTGTGTGTGTGTGTGTGCTCACACTGGTTGGTTGCGGCAATGGGGGGTGGGGTGATCAGGGTGTGAGGGTGGTGGCGGCCAGTGTGGTGATGAGAGTGTGGGGTGATCAGGGTGTGAAGGTGGTGGCGGCCAGTGTGGTGATGAGAGTGTGGGGTGATCAGGGTGTGAGGGTGGTTGCGGCCAGTGTGGTGATGAGAGTGTGGGGTGATCAGGGTGTGAGGGTGGTGGCGGCCAGTGTGTGGGGTGATCAGGGTGTGAGGATGGTGGTGGCCAGTGTGGTGATGAGAGTGTGGGGTGATCAGAGTGTGAGGGTGGTTGAGGCCAGTGTGGTGATGAAAGTGTGGGGTGATCAGGGTGTGTGGTGGGAGGGGTGTTTAGTGATCAGAGGGCGTGGTGGGAGGGGTGTTTAGTGGTGGGTGTGTGGTGGCGAGTGGTGTTGGGTGATCTGAGAGCATGATGAACCGAGGGAGTAGCCAGGGAGTGTTGTGATAGGGGTGTGTGATTACCAGGGTGTGTGGTGGGAAGGGTGTTTGGTGATCAGGGGATGTGATGAACGAACAGGGGGTGGGTTGATTTGGGTGAGGCCCAAGGGTGTGGTGATCAGGAAGTGTGGTGTGCAAGGGTGTGGTGATCAGGAGGCGTGGTGTGCAAGGGTTGTGGGGATGAGGGCATGTTGACCTCTGCCATGTGGATCTAACAGCATAGGATAGGTCCTATTTGAGCATGTTGACCTCTGCCATGTGGATCTAACAGCATAGGATAGGTCCTATTTGGGTGTGTTGACCTCTGCCATGTGGATCTAACAGCATAGGATAGGTCCTATTTGGGCGTGTTGACCTCTGCCATGTGGATCTAGCAGTGTTGACCTCTGCCGTGTGCTAGTCTCGGGAGAACCTACAAAATAATAATTAAAAAGGGGTTGGGCTATATATGTGCTAGTACTGCCTGTATAAGCTTGACCCACTTTGACCTTCAGGTTGTCGTTGCCTGCCGTGGTCCTAAATGGTGATTCTTAGTGTCCTAAATGGTGGTTCTTAGTGTCCTAAATGGTGGTTCTTAGCGACCTAAATGGTTGTTCTTAGCATCTTAAATGGTGATTCTTAGCGTCCTAAATGGTAATTCTTAGCGTCCTGAATGATGGTTCTTAGCGTCCTGAATGATGGTTCTTAGCGTCCTAAATGGTGGTTCTTAGCGTCCTGAATGGTGATTCTTAGCGTCCTGAATGAAGGTTCTTAGTGTCCTAAATGGTGGTTCTTAGTGTCCTAAATGGTGATTCTTAGCATCCTAAATGGTGGTTCTTAGCGTCCTAAATGGTGGTTCTTAGTGTCCTAAATGGTGATTCTTAGCGTCCTAAATGGTGGTTCTTAGTGTCCTAAATGGTTATTCTTAGCGTCCTAAATGGTGATTCTTAGTGTCCTAAATGGTGATTCTTAGTGTCCTAAATGGTGGTTCTTAGTGTCCTAAATGGTGATTCTTAGTGTCCTAAATGGTGGTTCTTAGTGTCCTAAATGGTGGTTCTTAGTGTCCTAAATGGTGGTTCTTAGTGTCCTAAATGGTGTTTCTTAGTGTCCTGAATGGTGATTCTTAGTGTCCTAAATGGTGGTTCTTAGCGTCCTAAATGGTGGTTCTTAGTGTCCTAAATGGTGATTCTTAGCGTCCTAAATGGTGGTTCTTAGTGTCCTAAATGGTTATTCTTAGCGTCCTAAATGGTGATTCTTAGTGTCCTAAATGGTGATTCTTAGTGTCCTAAATGGTGGTTCTTAGTGTCCTAAATGGTGATTCTTAGTGTCCTAAATGGTGGTTCTTAGTGTCCTAAATGGTGGTTCTTAGTGTCCTAAATGGTGGTTCTTAGTGTCCTAAATGGTGTTTCTTAGTGTCCTGAATGGTGGTTCTTAGTGTCCTAAATGGTGGTTCTTAGTGTCCTGAATGGTGGTTCTTAGTGTCCTAATGGTGATTCTTAGTGTCCTAAATGTTGATTCTTAGTGTCCTAAATGTTGATTCTTAGTGTCCTAAATGGTGGTTCTTAGTGTCCTAAATGGTGGTTCTTAGTGTCCTAAATGGTGATTCTTATGTCCTAAATGATGGTTTTTGCTGATTTTAGCTCCAAAAACACTTCGCGTACCTTGAACTCATCGCTAAGGTTAAAACCTGTGGACTACAGAACTATTTAAAACCATCTTCAAGGACCAAATCTTATTTCGCCCACCCCAAAAACTTGAGTACCATAAGTACAACTTGAGTAGCAGAAGACACCAATGACTTTACCCTAGCCACAGCCCTAGCCAACTACATTTATTTCTTGATTCAGTCAACTTGAAAGTCAGTTACAGGTTGTAACACAATAGACACGCTTGTGTGTGCAATACAAGTCTAGCTGAGCAGCTGCTGCACATTATAGCTGAAACAAGTGGATTACTGAGAATGTGATATACCAGCACAGACCTTCACAAAACCGACAACTTGTGCTCCTGTATCTGTGTACATTGTACCATAAACTCTGGTTGTAGTCGTTATCAACAGTCTATGTTAGGCGTCCTTATGGTGTTCTGCTGTGAAGTGCTGCTATGGATGATATAGTACTGATTATGCACATTCTCTGCACTGCCTAGGCAATGCATTGCAACAAACATTGAGGCAAGAATTGTACTAGTATGAGCACGTCCATTATTAGCTTCAATTGTCCATAATTTCCACATGAGCTTCTCGCTGCTTTCTTGCAGGGACTACTAAACCCTTTACCCACTCTTCTAGTGCGCAGGTAACACTCCACGGCCTGTGGTGTTCCAAAGCCCTTCCAACGTACCCAACGATTGTTTCCGGCTTGTGAAGGATGCCACTAGCATGTCAGTTGCAAGAATTGTTCTCATCTTAGGCTAAAAGGAGCTTTTCACCATGAAGGATGTCCAAATAGTTCTGTAGCGAACATGCTTCCAAGGGATAAAGTCAAATGCAAAGTATATTTGAAAGTCCATCACTAGTTCCCTCTTAACCTGCCTTGAGAGACTTGGTCTTTCTTGTCTGGTTTCAGAAATTAGCTCCTTCTTCAACTAGCTCACGAGATTAGGTCCTCAGTGCTCTGTCCAGTGCTTGCTCCGTCCAGTGCTTGCTCCGTCCAGTGCTTGCTCCGTCCAGTGCTTGCTACGTCTGGTTTCAGAAATTAGCTCCTTCTTCAACTAGCTCACGAGATTAGGTCCTCAGTGCTCTGTCCAGTGCTTGCTCCGTCCAGTGCTTGCTCCGTACAGTGCTTGCTCCGTCCAGTGCTTGCTCCGTCCAGTGCTTGCTCCGTCCAGTGCTTGCTCCGTCCAGTGCTTGCTCCGTCCAGTGCTTGCTCCGTCCAGTGCTTGCTCCGTCCAGTGCTTGTTCCGTCCAGTGCTTGCTCCGTCCAGTGCTTGCTCTGTCCAGTGCTTGCTACGTCGAGTGCTTGCTCCGTCCAGTGCTTGCTCCGTCCAGTGCTTGCTCCGTCCAGTGCTTGCTCCGTCCAGTGCTTGCTCCGTCCAGTGCTTGCTCCGTCCAGTGCTTGCTCCGTCCAGTGCTTGCTCCGTCCAGTGCTTGCTCCGTCCAGTGCTTGCTCCGTCCAGTGCTTGCTCCGTCCAGTGCTTGCTCCGTCCAGTGCTTGCTCCGTCCAGTGCTTGCTCCGTCCAGTGCTTGCTCCGTCCAGTGCTTGCTACGTCGAGTGCTTGCTCCGTCCAGTGCTTGCTCCGTCCAGTGCTTGCTCCGTCCAGTGCTTGCTCCGTCCAGTGCTTGCTCCGTCCAGTGCTTGCTCCGTCCAGTGCTTGCTCCGTCCTGTGCTCCGTCCAAAACAAACAAACGAAGGAAAGTAATCGTTTATCTGAGTGTGCTTTATTTAGAAAACATGCCTATTTTCAGATGTGCCCACTCTCTTGCAAGTTGGGATTAGAAGTGGTGCGCTAAACAACCAGAGTTCACGGGGTGGATACACACTCGTGCATGTGTTTACTCTGATAGACATGGTAAAGGTTATTATCCTGAGGAACTTCTTGAAGGAGGCTACTTGATGGATACTATAGAGAGGGGAAAACAGTTACAAAAAAGCATTGGATTGGATCGACTTGCCAAAAAGAAGCTGAGACGGTTATGCCGTGTAGACTACAAACATTTGTAGGACCCTTTACCCATTACACATATATCGGTGTTCATAGGCAAAGGTCTCGTAAATGTTGGTGGTCTACAGATTCATCTTTTTTCTTCGACTAGTCAATATTGTTTGGTCAAGCAAGTTACTCAGTGTAACACCAACACTAACCAATCATAGATGTTATTATTTACCATGCTTATTACCAAAATATGTAGGTTTATTACCAAAGTATACAGACGTGCCTATGCATCATATAATACACACACACGCATGCATTATAAGTAGCTGCCTGCCTGTGCATCATATAATACACACACACACATGCATTATAAGTAGCTGCCTGCCTGTGCATCATATAATACACACACACACATGCATTATAAGTAGCTGCCTGCCTGTGCATCATATAATACACACACACACATGCATTATAAGTAGCTGCCTGCCTGTGCATCATATAATACACACACACACATGCATTATAAGTAGCTGCCTGCCTATGCATCATATAATACACACACACATGCATTATAAGTAGCTGCCTGCCTATGCATCATATAATACACACACACACACATGTATTATAAGTAGCTGCCTGCCTGTGCATCATATAACACACACACACACACATGCATTATAAGTAGCTGCCTGCCTATGCATCATATAATACACACACATGCATTATAAGTAGCTGCCTGCCTGTGCATCATATAACACACACACACACATGCATTATAAGTAGCTGCCTGCCTGTGCATCATATAATACACACACACACACATGCATTATAAGTAGCTGCCTGCCTATGCATCATATAATACACACACACACACATGCATTATAAGTAGCTGCCTGCCTATGCATCATATAATACACACACACATGCATTATAAGTAGCTGCCTGCCTGTGCATCATATAATACACACACACACGTGCATTATAAGTAGCTGCCTGCCTATGCATCATATAATACACACACACACATGCATTATAAGTAGCTGCCTGCCTGTGCATCATATAATACACACACACACACACACACATGCATTATAAGTAGCTGCCTGCCTGTGCATCATATAATACACACACACACATGCATTATAAGTAGCTGCCTGCCTGTGCATCATATAATACACACACACACACATGCATTATAAGTAGCTGCCTGCCTGTGCATCATATAATACACACACACACATGCATTATAAGTAGCTGCCTGCCTGTGCATCATATAATACACACACACACATGCATTATAAGTAACTGCCTGCCTATGCATCATATAATACACACACACACATGCATTATAAGTAGCTACCTGCCTGTGCATCATATAATACACACACACACATGCATTATAAGTAGCTGCCTGCCTGTGCATCATATAATAAGTAGCTGCCTGCCTGTGCATCATATAACACACACACACACATGCATTATAAGTAGCTGCCTGCCTGTGCATCATATAATACACACACACACATGCATTATAAGTAGCTGCCTGCCTATGCATCATATAATACACACACACATGCATTATAAGTAGCTGCCTGCCTGTGCATCATATAATACACACACACACACATGCATTATAAGTAGCTGCCTGCCTGTGCATCATATAATACACACACACACACATGCATTATAAGTAGCTGCCTGCCTGTGCATCATATAATACACACACACACATGCATTATAAGTAGCTGCCTGCCTGTGCATCATATAATACACACACACACACATGCATTATAAGTAGCTGCCTGCCTATGCATCATATAATACACACACACACATGCATTATAAGTAGCTGCCTGCCTGTGCATCATATAATACACACACACACATGCATTATAAGTAGCTGCCTGCCTATGCATCATATAATACACACACACATGCATTATAAGTAGCTGCCTGCCTGTGCATCATATAATACACACACACATATGCATTATAAGTAGCTGCCTGCCTATGCATCATATAATACACACACACATGCATTATAAGTAGCTGCCTGCCTGTGCATCATATAATACACACACACACATGCATTATAAGTAGCTGCCTGCCTGTGCATCATATAATACACACACACACATGCATTATAAGTAGCTGCCTGCCTGTGCATCATATAATACACACACACACACATGCATTATAAGTAGCTGCCTGCCTATGCATCATATAATACACACACACACATGCATTATAAGTAGCTGCCTGCCTATGCATCATATAATACACACACACACATGCATTATAAGTAGCTGCCTGCCTGTGCATCATATAATACACACACACACATGCATTATAAGTAGCTGCCTGCCTGTGCATCATATAATACACACACACACACATGCATTATAAGTAGCTGCCTGCCTATGCATCATATAATACACACACACACACGCATTATAAGTAGCTGCCTGCCTGTGCATCATATAATACACACACACACACACACACATGCATTATAAGTAGCTGCCTGCCTGTGCATCATATAATACACACACACACATGCATTATAAGTAGCTGCCTGCCTATGCATCATATAATACACACACACATGCATTATAAGTAGCTGCCTGCCTGTGCATCATATAATACACACACACACACACACACATGCATTATAAGTAGCTGCCTGCCTATGCATCATATAATACACACACACATGCATTATAAGTAGCTGCCTGCCTGTGCATCATATAATACACACACACACACATGCATTATAAGTAGCTGCCTGCCTATGCATCATATAATACACACACACACATGCATTATAAGTAGCTGCCTGCCTGTGCATCATATAATACACACACACACATGCATTATAAGTAGCTGCCTGCCTATGCATCATATAATACACACACACATGCATTATAAGTAGCTGCCTGCCTGTGCATCATATAATACACACACACATATGCATTATAAGTAGCTGCCTGCCTATGCATCATATAATACACACACACATGCATTATAAGTAGCTGCCTGCCTGTGCATCATATAATACACACACACACATGCATTATAAGTAGCTGCCTGCCTGTGCATCATATAATACACACACACACATGCATTATAAGTAGCTGCCTGCCTGTGCATCATATAATACACACACACACACATGCATTATAAGTAGCTGCCTGCCTATGCATCATATAATACACACACACACATGCATTATAAGTAGCTGCCTGCCTGTGCATCATATAATACACACACACACATGCATTATAAGTAGCTGCCTGCCTATGCATCATATAATACACACACACACACGCATTATAAGTAGCTGCCTGCCTGTGCATCATATAATACACACACACACACACACACATGCATTATAAGTAGCTGCCTGCCTGTGCATCATATAATACACACACACACATGCATTATAAGTAGCTGCCTGCCTATGCATCATATAATACACACACACATGCATTATAAGTAGCTGCCTGCCTGTGCATCATATAATACACACACACACACACACACATGCATTATAAGTAGCTGCCTGCCTATGCATCATATAATACACACACACACACACATTATAAGTAGCTGCCTGCCTGTGCATCATATAATACACACACACACACACACACATGCATTATAAGTAGCTGCCTGCCTGTGCATCATATAATACACACACACACATGCATTATAAGTAGCTGCCTGCCTATGCATCATATAATACACACACACATGCATTATAAGTAGCTGCCTGCCTGTGCATCATATAATACACACACACACACACACACATGCATTATAAGTAGCTGCCTGCCTGTGCATCATATAATACACACACACACACACACATGCATTATAAGTAGCTGCCTGCCTGTGCATCATATAATACACACACACACATGCATTATAAGTAGCTGCCTGCCTGTGCATCATATAATACACACACACATGCATTATAAGTAGCTGCCTGCCTATGCATCATATAATACACACACACACACACACACATGCATTATAAGTAGCTGCCTGCCTGTGCATCATATAATACACACACACACATGCATTATAAGTAGCTGCCTGCCTGTGCATCATATAATACACACACACACATGCATTATAAGTAGCTGCCTGCCTGTGCATCATATAATACACACACACACACATGCATTATAAGTAGCTGCCTGCCTGTGCATCATATAATACACACACACACATGCATTATAAGTAGCTGCCTGCCTATGCATCATATAATACACACACACACACGCATTATAAGTAGCTGCCTGCCTGTGCATCATATAATACACACACACACACACACACATGCATTATAAGTAGCTGCCTGCCTGTGCATCATATAATACACACACACACATGCATTATAAGTAGCTGCCTGCCTATGCATCATATAATACACACACACATGCATTATAAGTAGCTGCCTGCCTGTGCATCATATAATACACACACACACACACACACATGCATTATAAGTAGCTGCCTGCCTATGCATCATATAATACACACACACATGCATTATAAGTAGCTGCCTGCCTGTGCATCATATAATACACACACACACACATGCATTATAAGTAGCTGCCTGCCTATGCATCATATAATACACACACACACATGCATTATAAGTAGCTGCCTGCCTGTGCATCATATAATACACACACACACATGCATTATAAGTAGCTGCCTGCCTATGCATCATATAATACACACACACATGCATTATAAGTAGCTGCCTGCCTGTGCATCATATAATACACACACACATATGCATTATAAGTAGCTGCCTGCCTATGCATCATATAATACACACACACATGCATTATAAGTAGCTGCCTGCCTGTGCATCATATAATACACACACACACATGCATTATAAGTAGCTGCCTGCCTGTGCATCATATAATACACACACACACATGCATTATAAGTAGCTGCCTGCCTGTGCATCATATAATACACACACACACACATGCATTATAAGTAGCTGCCTGCCTATGCATCATATAATACACACACACACATGCATTATAAGTAGCTGCCTGCCTGTGCATCATATAATACACACACACACATGCATTATAAGTAGCTGCCTGCCTATGCATCATATAATACACACACACACACGCATTATAAGTAGCTGCCTGCCTGTGCATCATATAATACACACACACACACACACACATGCATTATAAGTAGCTGCCTGCCTGTGCATCATATAATACACACACACACATGCATTATAAGTAGCTGCCTGCCTGTGCATCATATAATACACACACACACATGCATTATAAGTAGCTGCCTGCCTATGCATCATATAATACACACACACATGCATTATAAGTAGCTGCCTGCCTGTGCATCATATAATACACACACACACACACACACATGCATTATAAGTAGCTGCCTGCCTATGCATCATATAATACACACACACACACGCATTATAAGTAGCTGCCTGCCTGTGCATCATATAATACACACACACACACACACACATGCATTATAAGTAGCTGCCTGCCTGTGCATCATATAATACACACACACACATGCATTATAAGTAGCTGCCTGCCTATGCATCATATAATACACACACACATGCATTATAAGTAGCTGCCTGCCTGTGCATCATATAATACACACACACACACACACACATGCATTATAAGTAGCTGCCTGCCTGTGCATCATATAATACACACACACACACACACATGCATTATAAGTAGCTGCCTGCCTGTGCATCATATAATACACACACACACATGCATTATAAGTAGCTGCCTGCCTATGCATCATATAATACACACACACATGCATTATAAGTAGCTGCCTGCCTGTGCATCATATAATACACACACACACACACACACATGCATTATAAGTAGCTGCCTGCCTGTGCATCATATAATACACACACACACACACACATGCATTATAAGTAGCTGCCTGCCTATGCATCATATAATACACACACACATGCATTATAAGTAGCTGCCTGCCTGTGCATCATATAATACACACACACACATGCATTATAAGTAGCTGCCTGCCTATGCATCATATAATACACACACACACATGCATTATAAGTAGCTGCCTGCCTATGCATCCTATAATACACACACACATGCATTATAAGTAGCTGCCTGCCTGTGCATCATATAATACACACACACACACACACACATGCATTATAAGTAGCTGCCTGCCTGTGCATCATATAATACACACACACACATGCATTATAAGTAGCTGCCTGCCTGTGCATCATATAATACACACACACACATGCATTATAAGTAGCTGCCTGCCTATGCATCATATAATACACACACACATGCATTATAAGTAGCTGCCTGCCTGTGCATCATATAATACACACACACACACACACACATGCATTATAAGTAGCTGCCTGCCTATGCATCATATAATACACACACACACACGCATTATAAGTAGCTGCCTGCCTGTGCATCATATAATACACACACACACACACACACATGCATTATAAGTAGCTGCCTGCCTGTGCATCATATAATACACACACACACATGCATTATAAGTAGCTGCCTGCCTATGCATCATATAATACACACACACATGCATTATAAGTAGCTGCCTGCCTGTGCATCATATAATACACACACACACACACACATGCATTATAAGTAGCTGCCTGCCTGTGCATCATATAATACACACACACACATGCATTATAAGTAGCTGCCTGCCTATGCATCATATAATACACACACACATGCATTATAAGTAGCTGCCTGCCTGTGCATCATATAATACACACACACACACACACACATGCATTATAAGTAGCTGCCTGCCTATGCATCATATAATACACACACACACACGCATTATAAGTAGCTGCCTGCCTGTGCATCATATAATACACACACACACACACACACATGCATTATAAGTAGCTGCCTGCCTGTGCATCATATAATACACACACACACATGCATTATAAGTAGCTGCCTGCCTATGCATCATATAATACACACACACATGCATTATAAGTAGCTGCCTGCCTGTGCATCATATAATACACACACACACACACACACATGCATTATAAGTAGCTGCCTGCCTGTGCATCATATAATACACACACACACACACACATGCATTATAAGTAGCTGCCTGCCTATGCATCATATAATACACACACACATGCATTATAAGTAGCTGCCTGCCTGTGCATCATATAATACACACACACACATGCATTATAAGTAGCTGCCTGCCTATGCATCATATAATACACACACACACATGCATTATAAGTAGCTGCCTGCCTGTGCATCCTATAATACACACACACACACATGCATTATAAGTAGCTGCCTGCCTGTGCATCATATAATACACACACACACATGCATTAT
This sequence comes from Cladorhizidae sp. MBARI D1340-BT2, assembly GCA_028752905.1. Taxonomy (NCBI): domain Eukaryota; kingdom Metazoa; phylum Porifera; class Demospongiae; order Poecilosclerida; family Cladorhizidae; species Cladorhizidae sp. MBARI D1340-BT2. The sequence continues at coordinate 38,621,809 of JAQNBH010000018.1, read as the reverse complement.
AAGTAGCTGCCTGCCTATGCATCATATAATACACACACACACACATGCATTATAAGTAGCTGCCTGCCTGTGCATCATATAATACACACACACACATGCATTATAAGTAGCTGCCTGCCTGTGCATCATATAATACACACACACACATGCATTATAAGTAGCTGCCTGCCTATGCATCATATAATACACACACACATGCATTATAAGTAGCTGCCTGCCTGTGCATCATATAATACACACACACACACACACACATGCATTATAAGTAGCTGCCTGCCTATGCATCATATAATACACACACACACACGCATTATAAGTAGCTGCCTGCCTGTGCATCATATAATACACACACACACACACACACATGCATTATAAGTAGCTGCCTGCCTGTGCATCATATAATACACACACACACATGCATTATAAGTAGCTGCCTGCCTATGCATCATATAATACACACACACATGCATTATAAGTAGCTGCCTGCCTGTGCATCATATAATACACACACACACACACACACATGCATTATAAGTAGCTGCCTGCCTGTGCATCATATAATACACACACACACACACACATGCATTATAAGTAGCTGCCTGCCTATGCATCATATAATACACACACACATGCATTATAAGTAGCTGCCTGCCTGTGCATCATATAATACACACACACACATGCATTATAAGTAGCTGCCTGCCTATGCATCATATAATACACACACACACATGCATTATAAGTAGCTGCCTGCCTGTGCATCCTATAATACACACACACACACATGCATTATAAGTAGCTGCCTGCCTGTGCATCATATAATACACACACACACATGCATTATAAGTAGCTGCCTGCCTATGCATCATATAATACACACACACACACATGCATTATAAGTAGCTGCCTGCCTGTGCATCATATAATACACACACACACATGCATTATAAGTAGCTGCCTGCCTGTGCATCATATAATACACACACACACATGCATTATAAGTAGCTGCCTGCCTATGCATCATATAATACACACACACATGCATTATAAGTAGCTGCCTGCCTGTGCATCATATAATACACACACACACACACACACATGCATTATAAGTAGCTGCCTGCCTATGCATCATATAATACACACACACACACGCATTATAAGTAGCTGCCTGCCTGTGCATCATATAATACACACACACACACACACACACACATGCATTATAAGTAGCTGCCTGCCTGTGCATCATATAATACACACACACACATGCATTATAAGTAGCTGCCTGCCTATGCATCATATAATACACACACACATGCATTATAAGTAGCTGCCTGCCTGTGCATCATATAATACACACACACACACACACACATGCATTATAAGTAGCTGCCTGCCTGTGCATCATATAATACACACACACACACACACATGCATTATAAGTAGCTGCCTGCCTATGCATCATATAATACACACACACATGCATTATAAGTAGCTGCCTGCCTGTGCATCATATAATACACACACACACATGCATTATAAGTAGCTGCCTGCCTATGCATCATATAATACACACACACACATGCATTATAAGTAGCTGCCTGCCTGTGCATCCTATAATACACACACACACACATGCATTATAAGTAGCTGCCTGCCTGTGCATCATATAATACACACACACACACATGCATTATAAGTAGCTGCCTGCCTGTGCATCATATAATACACACACACACATGCATTATAAGTAGCTGCCTGCCTATGCATCATATAATACACACACACACATGCATTATAAGTAGCTGCCTGCCTGTGCATCCTATAATACACACACACACACATGCATTATAAGTAGCTGCCTGCCTGTGCATCATATAATACACACACACACACATGCATTATAAGTAGCTGCCTGCCTGTGCATCATATAATACACACACACACACACACACATGCATTATAAGTAGCTGCCTGCCTGTGCATCATATAATACACACACACACACACACATGCATTATAAGTAGCTGCCTGCCTATGCATCATATAATACACACACACATGCATTATAAGTAGCTGCCTGCCTGTGCATCATATAATACACACACACACATGCATTATAAGTAGCTGCCTGCCTATGCATCATATAATACACACACACACATGCATTATAAGTAGCTGCCTGCCTGTGCATCCTATAATACACACACACACACATGCATTATAAGTAGCTGCCTGCCTGTGCATCATATAATACACACACACACATGCATTATAAGTAGCTGCCTGCCTATGCATCATATAATACACACACACACACATGCATTATAAGTAGCTGCCTGCCTGTGCATCATATAATACACACACACACATGCATTATAAGTAGCTGCCTGCCTGTGCATCATATAATACACACACACACATGCATTATAAGTAGCTGCCTGCCTATGCATCATATAATACACACACACATGCATTATAAGTAGCTGCCTGCCTGTGCATCATATAATACACACACACACACACACACATGCATTATAAGTAGCTGCCTGCCTATGCATCATATAATACACACACACACACGCATTATAAGTAGCTGCCTGCCTGTGCATCATATAATACACACACACACACACACACATGCATTATAAGTAGCTGCCTGCCTGTGCATCATATAATACACACACACACATGCATTATAAGTAGCTGCCTGCCTATGCATCATATAATACACACACACATGCATTATAAGTAGCTGCCTGCCTGTGCATCATATAATACACACACACACACACACACATGCATTATAAGTAGCTGCCTGCCTGTGCATCATATAATACACACACACACACACACATGCATTATAAGTAGCTGCCTGCCTATGCATCATATAATACACACACACATGCATTATAAGTAGCTGCCTGCCTGTGCATCATATAATACACACACACACATGCATTATAAGTAGCTGCCTGCCTATGCATCATATAATACACACACACACATGCATTATAAGTAGCTGCCTGCCTGTGCATCCTATAATACACACACACACACATGCATTATAAGTAGCTGCCTGCCTGTGCATCATATAATACACACACACACACATGCATTATAAGTAGCTGCCTGCCTGTGCATCATATAATACACACACACACATGCATTATAAGTAGCTGCCTGCCTATGCATCATATAATACACACACACACATGCATTATAAGTAGCTGCCTGCCTGTGCATCCTATAATACACACACACACACATGCATTATAAGTAGCTGCCTGCCTGTGCATCATATAATACACACACACACACATGCATTATAAGTAGCTGCCTGCCTGTGCATCATATAATACACACACACACATGCATTATAAGTAGCTGCCTGCCTATGCATCATATAATACACACACACATGCATTATAAGTAGCTGCCTGCCTGTGCATCCTATAATACACACACACACACATGCATTATAAGTAGCTGCCTGCCTGTGCATCATATAATACACACACACACACATGCATTATAAGTAGCTGCCTGCCTATGCATCATATAATACACACACACAGGCATTATAAGTAGCTACCTGGTTTGTCATAAGAGTAAACTTCTGAGGTAAGCAACTCATCACTTCCTGGAACAAAAACATGCAGCTGCTTGCTGACTCAGCTTGGCTAGACTCGATATTGCACATGTGCCAACATGTTCATGACATTTACGATCTTTACCAATCATCCGGTGTTTGGCTGAGTAATTAGTGCTGAATCAAGAACCAGGTGAGTTTTCTACAATGCATTTGAATTATGAAGAGGACATATTCTATGAAGTTGAAGATCGATACAAGCTTCTGATGACAAAAAGTTCCATTTTAATGGAGTTTGGGACTCTCCATTACTCCCTCTGCAAAGAACTCGAGGCATGATGGAAGTGTTTTGGGGGTCAAAATCTAGAGACACCATTTATGATACTAAGAAGCCACCTAAGTGAGTTTTAGCGAGATATACACTGTAAGCTTTGTTTCTATGGCCGCCATTTTTAAATTAAGTAATATTGGGCGTGCTAGTGCACCTCCAATTGTTTACTACTAAGGTATGCATACATACATGTCGTGTATATATTCACAAAGATATGGATCATGTGGTTACTTGGTTTTGTAGAAGGGCTGTGCTGTTCACTAACATTAGCAATTCACTATCATTAACAATTCACTATCATTAACAATTCACTATCATTAACAATTCACTATCATTAGCAATTCACTATCATTAACAAGAGCTTCTGAGGAAACCCGACCACTTCTTTGTAATGGAAGTGTGCAGCTACTGCTATTTGTTGTCTCAGCTCAGCTATATTCACACAAGCATATTTATTGCTTTGGTGATCTTTACCTATTTTTGAGTGGTGATGAGTTGGTTGTTCAATGCAATAGGCAATTTGGAGTCTCTAGAATTATAAAGAATGACTGTTTGGTGGCTGTTTGGTGTGCGGGTTGTGTGAAATAGTGGAGGATGATACATACAGTAGGTAGAAGATCCTTCCGAATTTCATGGGTTTTGAGGCTGCTATTCATTGCCTTCAGGAAGGGTTAAGACTTGCTTGAAGTGTTTTGTGTTCTAGAATCGTTGAAGCCACCATTTAGGATACTGAGCAGCTCCCAACATGCATTGTAACTGAGAGGTGGTATCAGCATTGTTTTTTTTTTAACATCATTTAAAAAATAGTCAAAACCAAAAAATATGTAGTACTCCTCAATATTTAGAATAAAACATTTTTTGGTTTTTGTTATTATTTGTATAAATATAAATTTGCATGAGCAAACAAGTGCATGTGATCTTCACCCCCTGTTGGGGGTCATGCACTTCCTGTAGTGTTTGAGCACACAGGCATGGATGTGTGTGTGGCAAGGTGAATGAGCACTGAGCAGGTTTGAGGACGTGGGCATTTAGGACACCTTCAAGTCAAGATCTCTACGCATGCGTTTATTCTACCATGTCCTTATTTGTGCATTTTCGTACAGTATCCATGGCGATGAAGCTGTGTGCGGTACGTGGTACTCACATCACGAGGACCACGTTGAACATCTGGACGCAGAAGTTTATTACCTTTCGTGAGCACATTGTCTTTGACCAGAATACCATCTTGGAGTTCAAGAGAGGTCTGGAGGTGTGTCAGTTGCTACAGCTACCGGGTAACCTCACGTGCAGCTACTCCCATTGGACAGACCTCCTAGGCACGTCAAATGACAGAATACTCAGACCTTTCTCACACCTCTCGTAAGTAGGTTTAAAATAACTCAAACAGAGGGGATGGCATTGGGGGTAATTTATTTGCAGCATGGTGGGCAATATATAGTGTATGTGTTATTCTCATGCTAATGAATGTTGATGGTGGCATTTTCATGAAGAGTTGTTTGTTCAGAGGACATGTGTTGTCACTCCTTCAACTGTGGGAGTTGTCATTACCTCTATAGGTGCAAGCTTTTTATAGGACATGTGGTTGTCACTCCTTCAACTGTGGGAGCTATCATTACCTCTATAGGTGCAAGCTTTTTATAGGACATGTGTTGTCACTCCTTCAACTGTGGGAGCTATCATTAACTCTATAGGTGCAAGCTTTTTATAGGACATGTGTTGTCACTCCTTCAACTGTGGGAGCTATCATTACCTCTATAGGTGCAAGCTTTTTATAGGACATGTGTTGTCACTCCTTCAACTGTGGGAGCTATCATTACCTCTATAGGTGCAAGCTTTTTATAGGACATGTGTTGTCACTCCTTCAACTGTGGGAGCTATCATTACCTCTATAGGTGCAAGCTTTTTATAGGACATGTGGTTGTCACTCCTTCAACTGTGGGAGCTATCATTACCTCTATAGGTGCAAGCTTTTTATAGGACATGTGTTGTCACTCCTTCAACTGTGGGAGCTATCATTACCTCTATAGGTGCAAGCTTTTTATAGGACATGTGGTTGTCACTCCTTCAACTGTGGGAGCTATCATTACCTCTATAGGTGGAAGCTTTTTATAGGACATGTGGTTGTCACTCCTTCAACTGTGGGAGCTATCATTACCTCTATAGGTGCAAGCTTTTTATAGGACATGTGGTTGTCACTCCTTCAACTGTGGGAGCTGTCATTACCTCTATAGGTGCAAGCTTTTTATAGGACATGTGGTTGTCACTCCTTCAACTGTGGGAGCTATCATTACCTCTATAGGTGCAAGCTTTTTATAGGACATGTGGTTGTCACTCCTTCAACTGTGGGAGCTATCATTACCTCTATAGGTGCAAGCTTTTTATAGGACATGTGGTTGTCACTCCTTCAACTGTGGGAGCTGTCATTACTATAGGTTCAAGCTTTTTATAGGACATGTGGTTGTCACTCCTTCAACTGTGGGAGCTATCATTACCTCTATAGGTGCAAGCTTTTTATAGGACATGTGTTGTCACTCCTTCAACTGTGGGAGCTATCATTAACTCTATAGGTGCAAGCTTTTTATAGGACATGTGTTGTCACTCCTTCAACTGTGGGAGCTATCATTACCTCTATAGGTGCAAGCTTTTTATAGGACATGTGTTGTCACTCCTTCAACTGTGGGAGCTATCATTACCTCTATAGGTGCAAGCTTTTTATAGGACATGTGTTGTCACTCCTTCAACTGTGGGAGCTATCATTACCTCTATAGGTGCAAGCTTTTTATAGGACATGTGGTTGTCACTCCTTCAACTGTGGGAGCTATCATTACCTCTATAGGTGCAAGCTTTTTATAGGACATGTGTTGTCACTCCTTCAACTGTGGGAGCTATCATTACCTCTATAGGTGCAAGCTTTTTATAGGACATGTGGTTGTCACTCCTTCAACTGTGGGAGCTATCATTACCTCTATAGGTGGAAGCTTTTTATAGGACATGTGGTTGTCACTCCTTCAACTGTGGGAGCTATCATTACCTCTATAGGTGCAAGCTTTTTATAGGACATGTGGTTGTCACTCCTTCAACTGTGGGAGCTGTCATTACCTCTATAGGTGCAAGCTTTTTATAGGACATGTGGTTGTCACTCCTTCAACTGTGGGAGCTATCATTACCTCTATAGGTGCAAGCTTTTTATAGGACATGTGGTTGTCACTCCTTCAACTGTGGGAGCTATCATTACCTCTATAGGTGCAAGCTTTTTATAGGACATGTGGTTGTCACTCCTTCAACTGTGGGAGCTGTCATTACCTCTATAGGTGCAAGCTTTTTATAGGACATGTGGTTGTCACTCCTTCAACTGTGGGAGCTATCATTACCTCTATAGGTGCAAGCTTTTTATAGGACATGTGTTGTCACTCCTTCAACTGTGGGAGCTATCATTACCTCCGTAGGTGCAAGCTTTTTATAGGACATGTGTTGTCACTCCTTCAACTGTGGGAGCTATCATTACCTCCGTAGGTGCAAGCTTTTTATAGGACATGTGGTTGTCACTCCTTCAACTGTGGGAGCTATCATTACCTCTATAGGTGCAAGCTTTTTATAGGACATGTGGTTGTGACTCCTTCAACTGTGGGAGCTATCATTACCTCTATAGGGGCAAGCTTTTTATAGGACATGTGGTTGTCACTCCTTCAACTGTGGGAGCTGTCATTACCTCTATAGGTGCAAGCTTTTTATAGGACATGTGGTTGTCACTCCTTCAACTGTGGGAGCTATCATTACCTCTATAGGTGCAAGCTTTTTATAGGACATGTGTTGTCACTCCTTCAACTGTGGGAGCTGTCATTACCTCTATAGGTGCAAGCTTTTTATAGGACATGTGTTGTCACTCCTTCAACTGTGGGAGCTATCATTACCTCTATAGGTGCAAGCTTTTTATAGGACATGTGTTGTCACTCCTTCAACTGTGGGAGCTATCATTACCTCTATAGGTGCAAGCTTTTTATAGGACATGTGTTGTCACTCCTTCAACTGTGGGAGCTGTCATTACCTCTATAGGTGCAAGCTTTTTATAGGACATGTGTTGTCACTCCTTCAACTGTGGGAGCTGTCATTACCTGTATAGGTGCAAGCTTTTTATAGGACATGTGTTGTCACTCCTTCAACTGTGGGAGCTATCATTACCTCTATAGGTGCAAGCTTTTTATAGGACATGTGTTGTCACTCCTTCAACTGTGGGAGCTATCATTACCTCTATAGGTGCAAGCTTTTTATAGGACATGTGGTTGTCACTCCTTCAACTGTGGGAGCTATCATTACCTCTATAGGTGCAAGCTTTTTATAGGACATGTGTTGTCACTCCTTCAACTGTGGGAGCTATCATTACCTCTATAGGTGCAAGCTTTTTATAGGACATGTGTTGTCACTCCTTCAACTGTGGGAGCTGTCATTACCTCTATAGGTGCAAGCTTTTTATAGGACATGTGTTGTCACTCCTTCAACTGTGGGAGCTATCATTACCTCTATAGGTGCAAGCTTTTGATAGGACATGTGGTTGTCACTCCTTCAACTGTGGGAGCTGTCATTACCTCTATAGGTGCAAGCTTTTTATAGGACATGTGTTGTCACTCCTTCAACTGTGGGAGCTATCATTACCTCTATAGGTGCAAGCTTTTTATAGGACATGTGTTGTCACTCCTTCAACTGTGGGAGCTGTCATTACCTCTATAGGTGCAAGCTTTTTATAGGACATGTGGTTGTCACTCCTTCAACTGTGGGAGCTATCATTACCTCTATAGGTGCAAGCTTTTTATAGGACATGTGTTGTCACTCCTTCAACTGTGGGAGCTGTCATTACCTCTATAGGTGCAAGCTTTTTATAGGACATGTGTTGTCACTCCTTCAACTGTGGGAGCTATCATTACCTCTATAGGTGCAAGCTTTTTATAGGACATGTGTTGTCACTCCTTCAACTGTGGGAGCTGTCATTACTATAGGTTCAAGCTTTTTATAGGACATGTGTTGTCACTCCTTCAACTGTGGGAGCTATCATTACCTCTATAGGTGCAAGCTTTTTATAGGACATGTGGTTGTCACTCCTTCAACTGTGGGAGCTATAATTACCTCTATAGGTGCAAGCTTTTTATAGGACATGTGGTTGTCACTCCTTCAACTGTGGGAGCTATCATTACCTCTATAGGTGCAAGCTTTTTATAGGACATGTGTTGTCACTCCTTCAACTGTGGGAGCTATCATTACCTCTATAGGTGCAAGCTTTTTATAGGACATGTGTTGTCACTCCTTCAACTGTGGGAGCTGTCATTACTATAGGTGCAAGCTTTTTATAGGACATGTGTTGTCACTCCTTCAACTGTGGGAGCTATCATTACCTCTATAGGTGCAAGCTTTTTATAGGACATGTGGTTGTCACTCCTTCAACTGTGGGAGCTATAATTACCTCTATAGGTGCAAGCTTTTTATAGGACATGTGGTTGTCACTCCTTCAACTGTGGGAGCTATCATTACCTCTATAGGTGCAAGCTTTTTATAGGACATGCGGTTGTCACTCCTTCAACTGTGGGAGCTATCATTACCTCTATAGGTGCAAGCTTTTTATAGGACATGTGGTTGTCACTCCTTCAACTGTGGGAGCTATCATTACCTCTATAGGTGCAAGCTTTTTATAGGACATGTGGTTGTCACTCCTTCAACTGTGGGAGCTGCCATTACCTCTATAGGTGCAAGCTTTTTATAGGACATGCGGTTGTCACTCCTTCAACTGTGGGAGCTATCATTACCTCTATAGGTGCAAGCTTTTTATAGGACATGTGGTTGTGACTCCTTCAACTGTGGGAGCTATCATTACCTCTATAGGTGCAAGCTTTTTATAGGACATGTGGTTGTCACTCCTTCAACTGTGGGAGCTATCATTACCTCTATAGGTGCAAGCTTTTTATAGGACATGTGGTTGTCACTCCTTCAACTGTGGGAGCTATCATTACCTCTATAGGTGCAAGCTTTTTATAGGACATGCGGTTGTCACTCCTTCAACTGTGGGAGCTATCATTACCTCTATAGGTGCAAGCTTTTTATAGGACATGCGGTTGTCACTCCTTCAACTGTGGGAGCTATCATTACCTCTATAGGTGCAAGCTTTTTATAGGACATGTGGTTGTCACTCCTTCAACTGTGGGAGCTATCATTACCTCTATAGGTGCAAGCTTTTTATAGGACATGTGGTTGTCACTCCTTCAACTGTGGGAGCTATCATTACATCTATAGGTGCAAGCTTTTTATAGGACATGTGTTGTCACTCCTTCAACTGTGGGAGCTATCATTACCTCTATAGGTGCAAGCTTTTTATAGGACATGTGGTTGTCACTCCTTCAACTGTGGGAGCTATCATTACCTCTATAGGTGCAAGCTTTTTATAGGACATGTGGTTGTCACTCCTTCAACTGTGGGAGCTATCATTACCTCTATAGGTGCAAGCTTTTTATAGGACATGTGGTTGTCACTCCTTCAACTGTGGGAGCTATCATTACCTCTATAGGTGCAAGCTTTTTATAGGACATGTGGTTGTCACTCCTTCAACTGTGGGAGCTGTCATTACCTCTATAGGTGCAAGCTTTTTATAGGACATGCGATTGTCACTCCTTCAACTGTGGGAGCTATCATTACCTCTATAGGTGCAAGCTTTTTATAGGACATGTGGTTGTCACTCCTTCAACTGTGGGAGCTGCGATTACCTCTATAGGTGCAAGCTTTTTATAGGACATGTGTTGTCACTCCTTCAACTGTGGGAGCTATCATTACCTCTATAGGTGCAAGCTTTTTATAGGACATGTGGTTGTCACTCCTTCAACTGTGGGAGCTATCATTACCTCTATAGGTGCAAGCTTTTTATAGGACATGTGGTTGTCACTCCTTCAACTGTGGGAGCTATCATTACCTCTATAGGTGCAAGCTTTTTATAGGACATGTGTTGTCACTCCTTCAACTGTGGGAGCTATCATTACCTCTATAGGTGCAAGCTTTTTATAGGACATGTGGTTGTCACTCCTTCAACTGTGGGAGCTATCATTACCTCTATAGGTGCAAGCTTTTTATAGGACATGTGTTGTCACTTCAACTGTGGGAGCTGCCATTACCTCTATAGGTGCAAGCTTTTTATAGGACATGTGGTTGTCACTCCTTCAACTGTGGGAGCTGTCATTACCTCTATAGGTGCAAGCTTTTTATAGGACATGTGTTGTCACTCCTTCAACTGTGGGAGCTCTCATTACCTCTATAGGTGCAAGCTTTTTATAGGAAATGTGTTGTCACTCCTTCAACTGTGGGAGCTATCATTACCTCTATAGGTGCAAGCTTTTTATAGGACATGTGGTTGTCACTCCTTCAACTGTGGGAGCTATCATTACCTCTATAGGTGCAAGCTTTTTATAGGACATGTGTTGTCACTCCTTCAACTGTGGGAGCTATCATTACCTCTATAGGTGCAAGCTTTTTATAAAAATATATTGTTGGTGGAGATATGCATTAGTTGAAGGCCTGCAACTTTGCCTGGAGAAATAAATGTCTGCTCGTCGTGTCCATCCACTGTAGCTATGTGGTTTGTGTCTAGCTGGCAACAGGTTCCAAAGCTTTGCTGAGCTGGCATGTGGTTTTCACGTGGACTATTGAGCACCTAAAGCTTCGCTGCCTTCAGCCCCTTGGGATGCTGTAGCATTGCTGGCTGCCTTCAGCCCCTTGGGATGGTGTGATAATTGTAGCATTGCTGGCTGCCTTCAGCCCCTTGGGATGTAGCATTGCTGGCTGCCTGTGGTAAGCTCAACAAGAGTAACAAGCCAACACACCAGATCTGGTTAGCCAGCTGCAGCTGTACCTGTCTGTGTGTACAGTGATCTTCACGATCCCCCCCCTCTCCTCTCCCCTGTGTGAAGGCAGCTGTAACTAGAACAGCTGCTTGTCTAGAATCAAGCTAGCCCACAGATGAAAACCTTTGTCATTTATGTTTAGCAAAGCCACATTGAGAGGGTTAATGTGGTGGGTGTAATTATTGTTGTAAAGGGTGTGGCTTTCTAGTATGGGTGTGGTTATTTATGTAAGGCTTAGGATTCAGAGGGTACTAGGTAATTGGGTTCGATTATCAGGAGTTGGTTTTCTATGGGGCTAATGGGAATATTTGACGATTAACTGAGTCATCAAGGTGAGATCATAGGAATGAACTTTGTGATTTCACACAGAAACTGTTTAGTGATGCTGAAGAAGTTTATGCAGTCGTCTGGTGAGCTTATGGCAATGATGGGTAATCTCCGAAGCATCTACGATAATTACTTGTCTGAAGTCGTTGGGTACAAGCTGCAGACAATCAGCTCCCAGGGAACACTTGCAGGCTGTCTGGCTGAGGTATGTGTGACGGTGTGAGTGTGTGTGTGAGGTGTGTGTGTGTGTGAGATGTGTATGTGTGAGATGTGTGTATGTGATCAGGATGTTGAGTAAAGAGTGAGGGGGAGAGAGATTGACTGGCATCACCAGACTGAAACAGAACTCTCAACTGCACAGTCCAACCCTGCAATAATGCTTGAGGTTACCATGCACGAAGCTTCGGATCATGTATAACATAACCTCATCTAACCTTACGTTACCCCAAGTAACCGACCCAGATGTAGAACTGGAGTTTATTCTTGCAATGAAGATCTATAGATATCTCGAAGGATGAGCCGCGTCATTGAGCGTTGTGATGTTGCTGACTGTATGCTGGCTACTACTAGATACGGCTACATCAACATAGACTACATGCATGTTTATTAGCATGCATGTTTTAGCATGCATGTTTATTAACATGCATGTTTATTAGCATGCATGTTTATTAACATGCATGTATGCCATAAGCTACTGTTGTTCCATGCCTTTCAGCCATGATAGTTGGTGGCTGCCTGGAGTCACTTGCTTGCTTGAGTTCTCCCTCAGAGGCCAGACAGAGCCTGGTTACTTGTAGGACTGCTTGCAATGAGTTCTCCCTCAGAGGCCAGACAGAGCCTGGATACTTGTAGGACTGCTTGCTTGAGTTCTCCCTCAGAGGCCAGACAGAGCCTGGTTACTTGTAGGACTGCTTGCTTGAGTTCTCCCTCAGAGACCAGACAGAGCCTGGATACTTGTAGGACTGCTTGCTTGAGTTCTCCCTCAGAGGCCAGACAGAGCCTGGATACTTGCAGGACTGCTTGCTTGAGTTCTCCCTCAGAGGCCAGACAGAGCCTGGATACTTGCAGGACTGCTTGCAATGAGTTCTCCCTCAGAGACCATACAGAGCCTGGATACTTGTAGGACTGCTTGCTTGAGTTCTCCCTCAGAGACCATACAGAGCCTGGATACTTGCAGGACTGCTTGCTTGAGTTCTCCCTCAGAGACCAGACAGAGCCTGGATACTTGTACGACTGCTTGCTTGAGTTCTCCCTCAGAGGCCAGACAGAGCCTGGTTACTTGTAGGACTGCTTGCTTGAGTTCTCCCTCAGAGACCAGACAGAGCCTGGATACTTGCAGGACTGCTTGCAATGAGTTCTCCCTCAGAGGCCAGACAGAGCCTGGATACTTGCAGGACTGCTTGCTTGAGTTCTCTTTATAGACCAGACAGAGCCTGGATACTTGTAGGACTGCTTGCTTGAGTTCTCCCTCAGAGGCCAGACAGAGCCTGGATACTTGCAGGACTGCTTGCTTGAGTTCTCTTTATAGACCAGACAGAGCCTGGATACTTGTAGGACTGCTTGCTTGAGTTCTCTCTCAGAGGCCAGACAGAGCCTGGATACTTGCAGGACTGCTTGCTTGAGTTCTCTTTATAGACCCTGGTTACTGTAGGACTGCTTGCAATGAGTTCTCCCTCAGAGACCAGACAGAGCCTGGATACTTGTAGGACTGCTTGCTTGAGTTCTCCCTCAGAGACCATACAGAGCCTGGATACTTGCAGGACTGCTTGTTTGAGTTCTCTTCAGGGGCCAGACAGAGCCTGGATACTTGTAGGACTGCTTGCTTGAGTTCTCTTCAGAGACCAGACAGAGCCTGGATACTTGTAGGACTGCTTGCTTGAGTTCTCTTCAGAGGCCAGACAGAGCCTGGATACTTGCAGGACTGCTTGCAGTGAGTTCTCCCTCAGAGACCAGACAGAGCCTGGATACTTGCAGGACTGCTTGCTTGAGTTCTCTTCAGAGGCCAGACAGAGCCTGGATACTTGTAGGACTGCTTGCTTGAGTTCTCTTCAGAGGCCAGACAGAGCCTGGATACTTGTAGGACTGCTTGCTTGAGTTCTCCCTCAGAGGCCAGACAGAGCCTGGATACTTGCAGGACTGCTTGCTTGAGTTCTCCCTCAGAGGCCAGACAGAGCCTGGATACTTGCAGGACTGCTTGCTTGAGTTCTCTCTCAGAGACCAGACAGAGCCTGGATACTTGTAGGACCGTTTCAGTAAATCTCTCTCTCTCTCTTTTTTAAGCCAGCTGCAGGCAGGAATGTGTGTGTGTAGTGTGTCTGTGTGTGTGGGGGTGGGGTGTGGGGGTGGAGACAATGCAACTTGATATTGTGAACCAATACCATGTATTCCTATGACATCTCAGACACTGCACACACACCACACACACATCTCCTACCACACACACACACATCTCCTACCACACACACACACATCTCCTACCGCGCACACATCTCCTACCACACACACACACACATCTCCTACCACACACACATCTCCTACCACACACACATCTCCTACCACACACACACACACATCTCCTACCACATACACACACACACACATCTCCTACCACACACACACACACACATCTCCTACCGCGCACACATCTCCTACCACACACACACACACACATCTCCTACCACATACACACACACACACATCTCCTACCACACACACACACATCTCCTACCACACACACACATCTCCTACCACACACACACACACATCTCCTACCACACACACACACACATCTCCTACCACACACACATCTCCTACCACGCACACACACACATCTCCTACCACACACACACACACTCATACCACACACACATCTCCTACCACACACACACACACATCTCCTACCACACACACACACACACTCATACCACACACACACACCTCCTACCGCACACACACACACATCTCCTACCACACACACACACACTCATACCACACACACACACCTCCTACCGCACACACACACACACCTCCTACCGCACACACCTCACCCCCCACAACACAATACAACTCACATCACACACACGAAATCCACACACGCACAAACACACATGCACATGAACACACATGCACATGAACACACATGTCCATAAACACACATGTCCATACATACATACACATACATGTACATGCACACACCTAACACACATGTGCATACAGGGTATAGAGTTCCTGGATGTTGTTCTAGTGCTGTGTTCTGAGGCAGAAATCAGCCAGGACTTGGTCGACTCAGAGATGGGCTCGTGGTTGGAGCTCCTCCTGCAGCTAATTGATATCACCGGACATGAACCTGCACTCCACCTCAAGCGTTTCACCAGTGGCAAGGAGAAGGTCGTGAAGCAGTACAGACAGCTAATTCATGAATATGTAAGTACCTTTATCATAGAGAGATATTGTTAACCCACTTCAACTGCCTCCACCCAGTGTGATGTTGGTCCAGTGTGTGTCCCCATAGAGCTATTGTTAACCCACTTCAACTGCCTCCACCCAGTGTGATGTTGGTCCAGTGTGTGTTCCCATAGAGCTATTATCAACCTACTTCAACCTGCCTCCACTTAGTACGATGTTGGTCCAGTGTGTGTTCCCATAGAGCTATTGTCAAACTACGTACTTCAACCTGCCTCCACCCAGTGTGATGTTGGTCCAGTGGGTGTCCCCATAGAGCTTTTGTCAACCTACTTCAACCTTCCTCCACTTAGTGCGATGTTGGTCCAGTGTGTGCCCCCATAGAGCTATTGTCAACCTACTTCAACTGCCTCCACCCAGTGTGATGTTGGTCCAGTGTGTGTCCCCATAGAGCTATTGTCAACCTACGTACTTCAACCTGCCTCCACCCAGTGTGATGTTGGTCCAGTGGGTGTCCCCATAGAGCTTTTGTCAACCTACTTCAACCCTTCAACCTGCCTCCACTTAGTGTGATGTTGGTCCAGTGTGTGCCCCCATAGAGCTATTGTCAACCTACTTCAGCCTGCCTCCACCCAGTGTGATGTTGGTCCAGTGTATGCCCCCATAGAGCTATAGTATGTCAACCTACAGGTACTTCAACCTGCCTCCACTCAGTGTGATGTTGGTCCAGTGTGTGCTCCCATAGAGCTATTGTCAACTTATTTCAACCTCTTCTATTATGCCATCTGTTAGATTATCAGTGCCACCCGTGAGAAATTTGAGCGGCTCAGCATCCAGCAGTTCTACCAGCTCTATAAGGCATTCAGAATCTGGAAAAACATTGTATGTTACTAATGCTCTGTGCATGTAGTGGCACGTGCATTTAATGCCATGTGATCATTGCATGCTCGTTAGCTATGTCATCTTATACATCTTGCAGATTTATTACTACTACTACTACTATTATTACTACTACTACTACTACTACTACTACTATTACTACTACTATTATTATTACTATTACTATTACTACTATTATTATTATTACTACTACTATTACTACTACTACTACTACTACTACTACTATTACTACTACTATTATTATTACTATTACTATTACTACTATTATTACTACTACTACTACTACTACTACTATTATTACTACTATTATTAGTACTATTACTATTACTACTACTATTATTATTACTATTACTATTACTACTACTACTACTACTATTATTACTACTATTATTAGTACACTATTATTACTACTACTAGTACTACTACTATTATTATTACTATTACTATTACTACTATTATTACTACTACTACTACTACTACTACTATTATTACTACTATTATTAGTACTATTACTATTACTACTATTATTATTACTACTACTTCTATTATTACTACTATTATTACTACTACTACTATTACTACTACTACTACTACTACTACTATTATTACTACTAATATATTAGTACTACTATTACTACTATTATTACTACTACTACTACTATTATTACTACTATTATTAGTACACTATTATTACTACTACTACTACTACTACTACTACTACCACTATTATTATTACTACTACTATTATTATTATTAGTACTACTACTATTACTACTATTATTAGTACTACTATTATTATTACTACTACTACTACTACCACTATTATTATTACTACTACTACTATTAGACTACTATTATTATTATTACTACTACTACTATTAGTACTACTAATATTGTGCTTGTGTGTCACGCTACTGAGCATGAACAGTGCAACATTATTCACCTGTGGAATGCCTCAAGTATATATGAGATAGTATAGCAGCCCAGAGACAGAGGTGGTGAAGGACTGATGGAGATGCACATAAGATAGCAGGAGAGAGACAGAGGTGGTGAAGGACTGATGGAGATGCACATAAGATAGCAGGAGAGAGACAGAGGTGGTGAAGGACTGATGGAGATGCACATAAGATAGCAGGAGAGAGACAGAGGTGGTGAAGGACTGATGGAGATGCACATAAGATAGCAGGAGAGAGACAGAGGTGGTGAAGGACTGATGGAGATGCACATAAGATAGCAGCCCAGAGACAGAGGTGGTGAAGGACTGATGGAGATGCACATAAGATAGCAGGAGAGAGACAGAGGTGGTGAAGGACTGATGGAGATGCACATAAGATAGCAGGAGAGAGACAGAGGTGGTGAAGGACTGATGGAGATGTACATAAGATAGCAGGAGAGAGACAGAGGTGGTGAAGGACTGATGGAGATGCACATAAGATAGCAGGAGAGAGACAGAGGTGGTGAAGGACTGATGGAGATGCACATAAGATAGCAGGAGAGAGACAGAGGTGGTGAAGGACTGATGGAGATGGTACATAAGATAGCAGGAGAGAGACAGAGGTGGTGAAGGACTGATGGAGATGCACATAAGATAGCAGGAGAGAGACAGAGGTGGTGAAGGACTGATGGAGATGCACATAAGATAGCAGGAGAGAGACAGAGGTGGTGAAGGACTGATGGAGATGCACATAAGATAGCAGGAGAGAGACAGAGGTGGTGAAGGACTGATGGAGATGCACATAAGAGCAATTATCAGAATATTTAACGGGAAAGAGAGAGAGGACACCTTTACCACACGAACAAAGAGCTCAACAGAGAAAGGCAGTGTAGAGACCAGTGAGAGTAGCATTAGCTGATGGGGGAACATACTTCAGAAAGAGAAAGGCAGAGACTAGTGAGAGTGGCATTAGCTGATGGGGGAACATACACCAGAAAGAGAAAGGCTGAGACTTGTGAGAGTAGCATTAGCTGATGAGGGAACATACACCAGAAAGAGAAAGGCTGAGTCTAGTGAGAGTAGCATTAGCTGATGGGGGAACATACAGCAGAAAGAGAAAGGCTGAGACTAGTGAGAGTAGCATTAGCTGATGGAGGAACATACACCAGAAAGAGAAAGGCTGAGACTAGTGAGAGTGGCATTAGCTGATGGGGGAACATACACCAGAAAGAGAAAGGCAGAGACTAGTGAGAGTGGCATTAGCTGATGGGGGAACATACAGCAGAAAGAGAAAGCCTGAGACTAGTGAGAGTAGCATTAGCTGATGGGGGAACATACACCAGAAAGAGAAAGGCAGAGACTAGTGAGAGTGGCATTAGCTGATGAGGGAACATACAGCAGAAAGAGAAAGGCTGAGACTAGTGAGAGTAGCATTAGCTGATGAGGGAACATACAGCAGAAAGAGAAAGGCAGAAACTAGTGAGAGTAGCAGGGGAACATACATCAGAAAGAGAAAGGCAGAGACTAGTGAGAGTGGCATTAGTTGATGGGGGAACATACGCCAGAAAGAGAAAGGCAGAGACTAGTGAGAAGGGACCTTGGGAATTTGCCACACTGTGTGTCATTAAGGGTAAACTGAAGTGCTAAAAAAAGTATTTTTTGTAGAATTTGTAGATAGTTGAGGTGCCCAGAAGCCTGAGAATAAATATTTCTGCTTGATGTCAAGTAATTTACCTGATGGATGTACAAGTTTATACTCTTACCATATTTGTTGAAATAATTATTCTATTAAATATTTCGTGAGATATATTTTTGTGGTTGACCACACCCACAAAAATTATTAACAACGGAAAAAATCCTGAACTAGAGTAAGTGCCATACTACTGCACAATTTACTTCCTCTCTACTAATTCTCAGTTTAATTGATGACTTTCTCAATTATCAATTTAGTAGCCCTAGCCCTAGCATCTGCCCTAGCCCTAGCTTCTGCCGAACTTCGAGGGAGTAAAATTTGAAGTTGATTATTGAGAAAGACTTTGTAACTCACTTCCTATTTTGGGCGTGGCTAATTGATGCCGCATGGTAATGACCCCTTACCACTTGAGCTAGCAGTGTTCATGTAACAAGTCGTGTACTACTTAGTCATCACATTACGTATCCCAGTCAAGTGATAGTCATATCAATGTGAGCATAGTCATCACATAATAGTGATCACATGATGATCATGTGATCTTCCCCTCCTCACAGTACATGCAAGAGTTTCTGGCCAAGTATCGTATTCCTCTTGACATCAAACTCAGTGACATGACTTGGAAGCAGTTCTTTGCTGCGGTTGTTACCCGCTTCAAGAGTGCAAAGGTGCACTTCTTTTTGGCGGACTTCCTGGTGGCTTGCAGCATCAAGTACAAGGAGGACCGACGATCAGTGGACTTTGTCATTGACCTGCTGAAGCTGGACGTGGAGAAACTTCTGTCAGGTGAGGAGGAGCGAGCGAGGATCGCTATTTTGTAGAGCTGTAGCCTCCTGTTGTAATTCTGCTTTTAATCGACACGAATTCTTGGGTGTACATTGGTGAAGGGATGGTGTAAGTGGGTGTGGCATACACGGCACCATCCTGTTTCCAAGTTGGCAAAAGTCAATCCAGTGTAGTTCTTGTTAATTTTTTCTTGTGTAATATTTTTTCTTGTGTGATACTGTGTAATACTGTGTTAAGTCATGTGAGTATCATGTGACTGTGCGTGCAGTGAATGATGAGGAAGACAAGGAGTCCCAGAAGGTGCAGAACGAGTTTGCCCATAACCTCCGTGATTACATCACTAGAAATGCTCTCACGCGAGGAATCTTGGCACGCATGGTCGACATCCTGGTGAGATGTATGCTTGTGTAGGCCTTTCATGTTTACCCTTGTGATGGTGTGTGGTATGCCTTGTTTTGATGGTGAAGTGTGTGATGGTGTGTGTTGTGTATATTTTTGATGGTGTGCTGTGTACCTAGTGTGTTGGTATTCATAGCGTGATGGCATTCATAGTGTGATGGCGTTCATAGCGTGATGGCATTCATGGTGTGATGGCATTCATGGCGTGATGGCATTCATGGTGTGATGGCATTCATGGTGTGATGGCATTCATGGTGTGATGGCATTCATGGTGTGATGGCATTCATGGCGTGACAGCATTCATGGCGTGATGGCATTCATGGCATGATGGCATTCATGGCATGATGGCATTCATGGTGTGATGGCATTCATGGCGTGATGGCATTCATGGTGTGATGGCATTCATGGTGTGATGGCATTCATGGCGTGACGGCATTCATGGCGTGATGGCATTCATGGCATGATGGCATTCATGGCATGATGGCATTCATGGCGTGATGGCATTCATGGCGTGATGGCATTCATGGTGTGATGGCATTCATGGTGTGATGGCATTCATTGTGTGATGGCATTCATGGCATGATGGCATTCATGGCGTGACGGCATTCACAGCGTGATGGCTGCTGTGTGATGATATGCTATGTGCCTTATACAATGATTGTTGATGACAGTAAAAGGGTCCTGCCCTGAGGAATAAAAATGGTAGGAAGCTAATTTTAGTAATTAAAAGTACCTAGACAACTCATCCAAAATTCACTCCAAAGTCCTTTTTGGGGAAGAACTGTTTGAATATTTAATGAGAATACCTTACCATATGCAACACCAATACCTGTGGTTATTTTTATATTCAAAGTAGTTAAATTGTGAGATGACCTGAAATAAGTAGCTACATAATGGATGAAGGGTTCATGTAGATGTTGACACAGCTACATAATGGATGAAGGGTTCATGCAGATGTTGATGCAGCTATGTAATGGATGAAGGGTTCATGTAGATGCTATGTAATGATGAAGGGTTCATGTAGATGTTGACACAGCTATGTAATGGATGAAGGATTCATGTAGATGTTGACACAGCTATGTAATGGATGAAGGGTTCATGTAGATGTTGACACAGCTATGTAATGATGAAGGGTTCATGTAGATGTTGACACAGCTATGTAATGGATGAAGGGTTCATGCAGATGTTGACACAGCTATGTAATGATGAAGGGTTCATGTAGATGTTGACACAGCTATGTAATGGATGAAGGGTTCATGTAGATGTTGACACAGCTATGTAATGGATGAAGGGTTCATGTAGATGTTGACACAGCTATGTAATGGATGAAGGGTTCATGCAGATGTTGACACAGCTATGTAATGGATGAAGGGTTCATGTAGATGTTGACACAGCTATGTAATGGATGAAGGGTTCATGTAGATGTTGACACAGCTATGTAATGGATGAAGGGTTCATGCAGATGTTGACACAGCTATGTAATGGATGAAGGGTTCATGTAGATGTTGACACAGCTATGTAATGGATGAAGGGTTCATGTAGATGTTGACAGCTATGTAATGGATGAAGGGTTCATGTAGATGTTGACACAGTTATGTAATGGATGAAGGGTTCATGTAGATGTTGACACAGCTATGTAATGGATGAAGGGTTCATGCAGATGTTGACACAGCTATGTAATGGATGAAGGGTTCATGTAGATGTTGACACAGCTATGTAATGGATAATGGATGAAGGGTTCATGCAGATGTTGACACAGCTATGTAATGGATGAAGGGTTCATGTAGATGTTGACACAGCTATGTAATGGATGAAGGGTTCATGTAGATGTTGACACAGCTATGTAATGGATGAAGGGTTCATGTAGATGTTGACACAGCTATGTAATGGATGAAGGGTTCATGTAGATGTTGACACAGCTATGTAATGGATGAAGGGTTCATGTAGATGTTGACACAGCTATGTAATGGATGAAGGGTTCATGTAGATGTTGACACAGCTATGTAATGGATGAAGGGTTCATGTAGATGTTGACACAGCTATGTAATGGATGAAGGGTTCATGTAGATGTTGACACAGCTATGTAATGGATGAAGGGTTCATGTAGATGTTGACACAGCTATGTAATGATGAAGGGTTCATGTAGATGTTGACACAGCTATGTAATGGATGAAGGGTTCATGTAGATGTTGACACAGCTATGTAATGGATAATGGATGAAGGGTTCATGCAGATGTTGACACAGCTATGTAATGATGAAGGGTTCATGTAGATGTTGACACAGCTATGTAATGATGAAGGGTTTATGTAGATGTTGACACAGCTATGTAATGGATGAAGGGTTCATGTAGATGTTGACACAGCTATGTAATGGATGAAGGGTTCATGTAGATGTTGACACAGCTATGTAATGGATGAAGGGTTCATGTAGATGTTGACACAGCTATGTAATGGATGAAGGGTTCATGTAGATGTTGACAGCTATGTAATGGATGAAGGGTTCATGTAGATGTTGACACAGCTATGTAATGATGAAGGGTTCATGTAGATGTTGACACAGCTATGTAATGGATGAAGGGTTCATGTAGATGTTGACACAGCTATGTAATGGATGAAGGGTTCATGTAGATGTTGACAGCTATGTAATGGATGAAGGGTTCATGTAGATGTTGACACAGCTATGTAATGATGAAGGGTTCATGTAGATGTTGACACAGCTATGTAATGGATGAAGGGTTCATGTAGATGTTGACACAGCTATGTAATGATGAAGGGTTCATGTAGATGTTGACACAGCTATGTAATGGATGAAGGGTTCATGTAGATGTTGACACAGCTATGTAATGGATGAAGGGTTCATGTAGATGTTGACACAGCTATGTAATGATGAAGGGTTCATGTAGATGTTGACACAGCTATGTAATGGATGAAGGGTTCATGTAGATGTTGACACAGCTATGTAATGGATGAAGGGTTCATGTAGATGTTGACACAGCTATGTAATGGATGAAGGGTTCATGCAGATGTTGACACAGCTATGTAATGGATGAAGGGTTCATGTAGATGTTGACACAGCTATGTAATGGATGAAGGGTTCATGTAGATGTTGACACAGCTATGTAATGGATGAAGGGTTCATGTAGATGTTGACACAGCTATGTAATGGATGAAGGGTTCATGTAGATGTTGACACAGCTATGTAATGGATGAAGGGTTCATGTAGATGTTGACACAGCTATGTAATGGATGAAGGGTTCATGCAGATGTTGACACAGCTATGTAATGGATGAAGGGTTCATGTAGATGTTGACAGCTATGTAATGGATGAAGGGTTCATGTAGATGTTGACACAGCTATGTAATGATGAAGGGTTCATGTAGATGTTGACACAGCTATGTAATGGATGAAGGGTTCATGTAGATGTTGACACAGCTATGTAATGGATGAAGGGTTCATGTAGATGTTGACACAGCTATGTAATGGATGAAGGGTTCATGTAGATGTTGACACAGCTATGTAATGGATGAAGGGTTCATGTAGATGTTGACACAGCTATGTAATGGATGAAGGGTTCATGTAGATGTTGACAGCTATGTAATGGATGAAGGGTTCATGTAGATGTTGACACAGCTATGTAATGGATGAAGGGTTCATGTAGATGTTGACACAGCTATGTAATGGATGAAGGGTTCATGTAGATGTTGACACAGCTATGTAATGATGAAGGGTTCATGTAGATGTTGACACAGCTATGTAATGATGAAGGGTTCATGTAGATGTTGACACAGCTATGTAATGGATGAAGGGTTCATGTAGATGTTGACACAGCTATGTAATGGATGAAGGGTTCATGTAGATGTTGACACAGCTATGTAATGGATGAAGGGTTCATGTAGATGTTGACACAGCTATGTAATGGATGAAGGGTTCATGTAGATGTTGACACAGCTATGTAATGGATGAAGGGTTCATGTAGATGTTGACACAGCTATGTAATGGATGAAGGGTTCATGTAGATGTTGACACAGCTATGTAATGATGAAGGGTTCATGTAGATGTTGACACAGCTATGTAATGGATGAAGGGTTCATGTAGATGTTGACACAGCTATGTAATGGATGAAGGGTTCATGTAGATGTTGACACAGCTATGTAATGGATGAAGGGTTCATGTAGATGTTGACACAGCTATGTAATGGATGAAGGGTTCATGTAGATGTTGACACAGCTATGTAATGGATGAAGGGTTCATGTAGATGTTGACACAGCTATGTAATGATGAAGGGTTCATGTAGATGTTGACACAGCTATGTAATGATGAAGGGTTCATGTAGATGTTGACACAGCTATGTAATGGATGAAGGGTTCATGTAGATGTTGACACAGCTATGTAATGATGAAGGGTTCATGTAGATGTTGACACAGCTATGTAATGGATGAAGGGTTCATGTAGATGTTGACACAGCTATGTAATGGATGAAGGGTTCATGTAGATGTTGACACAGCTATGTAATGGATGAAGGGTTCATGTAGATGTTGACACAGCTATGTAATGGATGAAGGGTTCATGCA